>CM040123.1:407585650-408045113 GCA_022559845.1 Amorphophallus konjac
TGTGGATTCAAACCTCCTCATCTTCCAGCCAGCTAGAAGAAGAGGGCCTCACGTTCATATCATGCTCTCCTGCAAAACAAAGACAAAACACAAAGGCAAAACCCCATTAGATCATGAAGTGTAGTATCAATCCCGCAGTGATAAAATAGGTGTAGAAATTGAGGGCAAACTCACCGGGGGAGGTTTTTAACCCCTGTGGAAGGGTGCAAAAGATAGGTGTATGTGTTATGCATGCATGGGATTTGAAATCACGTAATTTGATTGAGAGAATAGAGAGAAATCGTTGATGTAAAACGGGGAAAAATGCATATGTAGCAGAAAATGCAGTGTTTTATGATGATTTATGATTTTGAGAGGGGGAGAACTAAGAATATAGACCACGAAATTAAGCCTAAAATGATGCAATGGAAAGCCAATACTTCCCTCTTCAAGCCAGGGTCGAAGCATTGAGTCGGCGGTGTAGCATGGCTTCGCCCCGAGTTGAAGAAGAGCCCCCCGTCGTGACTGCGAACTGGGCAGTTTATATAGAAAACTACATAAATCTCCAACTTTCCTCCACGAGTTTAAGAGATAGAGTCTACCAAATCCCTAGGTTTATAGATCAATCTCGAGATAATACAAAGGATAAGAGGTAGGAACAAGTGGAACTCAATTTGGATGAAGGATCTGGAAGATATGGCTTCTAGAAGGAGGCCCCGTCGCCCAAAAAGTAGAGTTAGCTGGCTCCGAGGTGGCCGAGCTGCGCGCCAAGGGTCCCACACAATGATCGTTGTGTCTGCCGCCTGTTTGTGCCGGTCTGAAGGTCGTAACGCTGCACCGGGTGCGGAGGTAGTAGCGTTGCACCGGGTGGAGGACTTGGTAGGGTGTGCCGCTGAGAGGGCACAATGGCTGTGCCGTTGAAAGGGCCTTGGTGGCGTGCCGCTGGAGGACACGATGGGTGTGCCATTGGTGAGGCACGAGATAGTGTGCCGCTGGGGGCACTTTAGGAGTGTGCCGTTGAAGGCTTTTGAGAGTGTGCCGTTGGAAGGGGCACAGATAGTGTGCCGTTGAGGTGGTCATCATGGTGTGCCGCTGGAAGTGCACCTGGTAGTGTGCCGTTGAAGGCTTTGAGGGGTGTGTCGCTGGGGCACTTGCAGGGGTGTGCCGCTGGGGTACTTGCAGGGTGGTGTGCCGCTGAAGGGCACAGGGTGTGCCGTTGGAGGGCACAATGAATGTGCCGTTGGAGGGCATAAAGAATGTGCCGTTGAAAAGGGCTTTGAGCTTTGCTTCAGGAACTGAGAACTGTGAATTTATTTGGGACATTCTTCACCGCCAAGAACCCGAAGTTGGATCCATAGCAGTATATAACTTCAGGAGGCTATCTTGTGTTTTCTTTATTATTTAATGCGCCCGTGCAAATGTAAGGGTTTGCCGGACGGTATTATTCTCCGGAGCCTTGGGTAGCCAGTTTCTCCGAGTCTTCTCTCTTTAGCTCTAACGCCAATGCAGGACCTAGGTAGGACGTATGGACGTATAATTTTAGATGTCCACATCGACCGTCGGAGAAGAGAGGGGAGAAAGAGAGAACGTGAGAGGGGAGGGGGAGAGAATGAGAGTGAGGAAGAGAGAGAGAGGGGGGGGGGTTTATATATAGAAAATCTGAAAATTTTGAAAAATATAAAAAATATGAAAAAATACTCCCCACGATCCTCGAAAAACGCACAACGCGCCAGTAACGTCCCGGAGTCGGAGAACGCAACGGTTCACCCTACACGGGGTTTCGAAGGTCCGATAGACGAAAACATGCGTAAGCCACTAAAACTCACTCTGAGACCCACCAAAGCGATCCAAAACCCACGGATCCAAATTCGAACAATATCCGAAAAATTCGAGACGTTACATCAGGGGTGTACAAATCTCACCTTCACCTGGCCTCTACCTAGAAAAAGAGAGCAACAAGGGCATCACTTCGTTTGTGGAGTTTTTGTTAGCTTGCAAAGGCAAATAGCCGTACCAAGAGACTAAGCCCGAGGGCAGAGACACCTAAGTCTTGCCTCCGCTTGATCTTTCCCCGAAAGATGAAGACAATAAAGGCATCCTTTCATTCACCAAATTTTTACAAGTAAAAGAGCCAATTGGACAAACACAACAACCTTACGCAGCATAGAGAATGAGACAATATTGCCTAGTGAATCCGCTCCGACGGCACAAGATAGTGTCAGACACCATAAGGTAGGGACAAGAATCATGAAGCTGTTGAAAAGGCTCCTTGCAAGATTCAGTATATGAAAGATTTTTTCTCTAAGTGAAGAGACCTGACAAGCTATAATTGTTACTTTACAGTCCCCAGCATATTATGAAAGTTGCTTCATAGAGATGCAGTCAGTGACGGCAATTACTTCTATGAAAAAGATATGCTTCTGTCTTTCGCTAATCACAACAGGCCGTTGTATATGAGGGGGCAGCTAAATGATCAGTCGTTGGGTAGGATTTTGGTTGATCCAGGGACATCGGTCAATATACTCTTTTACCTGATTTATTAGAAATACTATTTCAATCAAAATCTGATTATTAGATTTAAGTTTGATCAAGATTCGACCGTTAGATTTACTCTCGATCTAAAACTGATTATGATTCGATTGTTGGTTTTATTTTTGTTCTATAGGTTCGATCGCTAGATTTGCTCCCAATCTAAAGCTTATCAAGATCCTACTATTGGATTTGCTTCCGATCTAAAGCTCATCAAGCTTCGACCGTTGGATTTATTCCGAATCAAATTTGATCGTTGGATTTAAATTTGATCAAGATCCGAACGTTAGATTTACTTCTAATCTAAAGTCGATCAAGATACGATCGTTAGATTTGCTCTCGATCTAAATCTGACAGTTGATCTAAGTTTGATAAAGATCACACTGTTTAGATTTGATTCTGATTTAAATTTGATCAAGATCCGACTGTTTAATTTCCTCTTGATTAAAATCTGGATGGTGGGTTGATATTTTTATTATTTGTGATGGATAATATTTTATCACTAATCCGTCTCTATGTTTTGCGACGGATATCCTTACGTCCCTACTGGGGTGTTTGGTTACTCTTTTTTACCCTTTTTTCTCTCAATTTTAAAAAAAGAGAAAGAGATTTTTTTACCCTGTTTGGCATACCTCTCCTAAATTTTAAGGAGATAATGTACTCCCACGTAAATCTTTCTTAAAAAAAAAATAACTCTCGCCCAGTTTTTTTTGAAACTGTCTCGTCTCTCGTTCCCCTGCGTCCCCGTCCCCGCCCCCGCCCTCCCCCGCGGCAACCCCCCCTCTCCCTCTCCCTCTCCCTCTCCCTCCGCCGCGGCGGATCCCCCCAGCCCCCCTCTCCCTCCCCCCCGGCGACCGACCCCCCTCTCCCTCTCCCTCTCCCTCCGCCGCTGCGACCCCCCCTCTCTCTCTCCCTCTCCCTCCGCCGCGGAGACCCCCCCTCTCCCTCTCCCTCTCCCTCCGCCGCGGCGACCCTCCCTCTCCCTCTCCCTCCGCCGCGGCCGATCCCCCCCCTCTCCCCCGCCTGGGCTCCGCCGCGGCTCCTCCTCCCCCTCCTCCGGCAGCTCCCCCTCCTCCGGCGGCTCCCCCTCCCTCCCTGTTAGGCCCCCCCTCTCCGACAGCTCCCTCCTCCGGCAGCTCCTCCTCCGGCAGCTCCCCCTCCCTCCCTGTTAGGCCCCCCCTCTCCGACAGCTCCCTCCTCCGGCAGCTCCTCCTCCGGCGGCTCCCCCTCCTCCGACGGCTGAGCGTTTTGCCAAACATCACATCCGACTGTTTTTATTAATTTTAAAAATGAAGTAGAAAATTGATGTGTCATAATTTTAAAGATAAAAAGAGTTTTTTTTTAAAATGTTCCCAAACACCCCATACGTCTCTAAAGTATAAAAATATTTGTGATATAATTTTATGTCATTAATTCATCTCCACTTTTTCGACGAGTATATTTTCTCGTCAATCTACTGTAAAATTCTATTCACTTTTTACAATTAAAAAATCCGTCTCAATGTCTGATGGAAATATTTTGTCATAAATCAGTGACAAAATATGTCATAAATTTATGATATATTACGTCATTAATACATTAAAAAAAACACATATGTTATAATGTTACGAGGGATTTTTCTTCCATAGTTAATCTGTAGCTATTTTATGTTAAATTACATTACGTACAAAAAGAATCGACGGGAAGATTTTTTTTATGGACCGGACAAGATTTGGAGAGTTTATGATTAAATAATTGTATCGGGGTTTATTCCGAATTTTAATTTTTTATAAAAATTTATTCCTAAAAAACCCAAAAAGAAAATGCGACGTGGACAGGCGAACGAGTGAGGCATCCCTGGGCAGCCGCGCGGTGTCTTTCCCCCCTCCAGGCACCGGCGTGATTAGTCCACGTGGCTTCCCGTCTCTACCCTTTCTTTCGCAGCACAAAACCCAGACGCAGGTGGGGGCATTTCCGACATTTCCAAAGCCAGCGAGATCTAAACTGGCTATTCTCATTCGACTTCGTACGGCAAACTTCAAACCCAAGACGAAGAACACGGAGAGTGCAGCGTCGAGAGAGAAACCCAGAGCTCTTTCTCTCTCTCTCGATCCATCGCGTACCTGTTGATTGATGGTATCGATCCGTTGAAGCCTCTGGGTGTTCCCTATCTCCAACGGAATTGGCGAGTTCTTAGATTGGGAGAGGTGCCCGTGATCTGTAAGGATGAATAGCGGAGATCTTCTGAGTGTCCAGCCTTCAGAGCTTAAATTCCCCTGTAAGCTGCGGCCTTTTGCTCGTTTCTGGTGGCTTTGATCCGGTTTGACATCTGGGTATTTTCTCATTTTGTGTTCCGTGGGGTTCCCTGGATCTGATCGGGGGTGGGGGGGGGGAGTGGGGACTTGGTGAATGGCGGGGGTTTCTTCTCCGTTTTCTGCTTGATTGTTCCATCTGCAGCAATATCTGTGCCTTTTGTCTTCGATCTCCAAGCCCTTTCTCTGGGGGTGCTGTTTATCTAACGTGGTTAGTTGCTTATTTCGACTTGATCCCGTTATTTTGATTTATTTCATTGACATGTATTCTATTTTTTGCATGTGTTCTGAAAGTTGAGTTAAAGAGGCAGAGTTCGTGTTCTATGCAACTGACCAACAAGACAGACCAGTATGTTGCCTTCAAGGTGTTGCCTTTACCTCTAACCTGATTTCTTTTCCTTTTTTTCCCGGGGGGGGGGAGGGGAATTGGATGATAAGTACTGTTGTCATCCATGGACAACCAGTTAAGCTCGTAATATTCTCAGACATGATTCCTTATTTGGGTGTTTTACGCTGTTCCTAATAGAGCGTTTCTTTCTCAGGTCAAGACAACCAACCCCAAAAAATACTGTGTTCGTCCCAATACAGGAATAGTGTTGCCTGGGACGACATGTGACATCACAGGTGATTCGAACATGGGTCCCATTAGTAAACTTTTATGCAGATTGTTTCTTGGATTTTAGGTATTCTTTATTCATTTTGGCCTTCCATTCCTCTGAGATCTTAGTTACAATGCAAGCTCAAAAGGAAGCTCCACCTGATTTCCAATGCAAAGACAAGTTCCTCATCCAGAGTTGCGTTGCAGAAAGCGGTGCAACATCAAAGGACATAACATCCGAAATGGTTAGCAGTTTTGAATCGAATTGTCTTTCTTTCATTATGCCTAGTCTGACATGATATGGACTTTCAGTTTAATAAAGCCCCTGGAAAAGTTGTTGAGGAGTTCAAGATGCGGGTTGTCTATCTTCCTGCTAATCCACCCTCACCAGTTCCGGAGGAACCTGAAGAAGGATCATCTCCAAGGTCTTCTATGTTAGAAAATGGGACCCAAAGTTCATCTGTGTTTGATGCTGTAAGTACTGTTAATTGTTTGGTACATGTAGCTGAACTGTCTTCTGCACTTTGCCCTCTCCAATTGATATCAATTCTTATCTTTAATTTGCAGCTGTCAAGATCCACTGAGGACCCATTCAAAGAGAGAGATTCAGAGGTAAACCCCAAAAATTTAATACTTCTATGTCTTTTCAGCACTGCAGGCTTCATGAAATATGTTTGGTCAATAAGTTCGTTTAAATTACATGATGTGATAATACTAGAGAACTTGCGTTATTGAAAATTTTATTTTGTTCCCTCCATCCCACGAAGATAATGTTATTTTCATATGTTACCTTATTCAATGAAATGTAATATTTTTATCAAAACAATCGTAAGTATATCAAAGGCAACAATTCATATCTATGAGTGTATCTTCCTTATACACGAAAAGGGCTGTAGATAGGAAGGCAATCAATTTGAGGTGTTCCTAATTTTATCATGACTGTCATTCCCTGTTCCCATTATGATTTGTTTTACATGCTTCGATTTGGTTCGCTTGTCCTTTTTTGCCTTTTCATTGGTAATTATCCTTTGTTATAGCATCTTCCTTATGCACATTAAAACTGTAGAAAAGAACACGACAAACTACATATTTTCGTATTTTATCATGACTGCTGTTGTCCCTGTTTCCATTCTAATTTATCTCACATTTTTTTATTCATGTCCAACTAAATGCAAAAGGGATTGCAATCAGGTTGGACTTCCATCAACAGAACTTTGACAGACCATGGTGGAGGAGCATCCCACTTAATCTTTAGGGTGAATGATGCTGTATAGCATCGAATACTAGCCATCGTTCCTAAATGAATGGCCATGTTTAATAAACTAAGTGGCAATGAGATTGGTTAATCTACTTTTGTTGATGATGACGACGTGTTACAATCACTTTGAACAAACTTTGTTATTCTTCTGTCACCAATTGCTTTAGCTTGTCTATGTGGTCCTAAATCTAAGGGTGCGTTTGGGAACTTCTTATGAAGTACTTCACATAGAACTACCTTCTAAGAGAAGTGGTTTCAAGTAGGAGTGCTTCTTAGCTTAGACATGAAAGAGTTTGGACATGCAAAATATAAACATTAGTCGGAAGTGCTTCTCCCAAAATTTGACCAAAATACCCCATCCTAATTGATTGACAAAAATATATAATTATAAAGTATAATGTTTCTGACATATATGTAGAACTTCATGAGAATAAACTAAAGCACACTATAAAATAGAAAAGAGAATAATTATTCATAAAATTTGACATTACAGCTATAATAAATTAGATGATCTTTTGAATGGATTTTACATTGAAGATGCTGTAGATGATGTAGATTAATGGAGAAGGGAGTAAAAATAGAAATTTTGTTTGAGAGGAAGGTCTTGTTCGCTGCATTAGTTGCACAGGAGAATGGGCAAGGTTGATCTTCCATAAATTTTCTCCTTCTAGCTGGAGGAGAAAATCATTTCATATGGAAGGAGAAAATTTCTCCTTCTCTGAGGAGTGGGTTTTCTCCTCCTAGGAGGAGAAGTTAAAATAAGAAAGCTGCCAAACAAGTCTTATTTTTAAAGAAGTACTCATTTGTGAAGTAAAAGTCATTTAAAAGGACATCTCATTGAGATTCCCAAACGCACCCTTAGTCAATTCTGTATTTAGTAACCACTCGTGATATTGATGATTAAGTTCAATATATGGAGTGTGGTCTTAGAGCCCTTAATGCTTCTTCCATTTGAGGACTATTATTCCTCATCACCTTCTTGCTCTCTTCTATTTCTTGTTCAGAAGGTGGAGATTTAGTATGATTCAGGGTGAGGGCTTCGAGTAGGTTTCCCTGTTGATCAGTGAATGTGATGCAGTGCTGCCTTAGGAGATGGACATGCTCAGGTGATCAAAGTCCAACACTCACTGATGTTGCAGGAGATACGTAAAAATAGTTGGACACACATGTGGATCATGCTTTCTAGCTGGGTTGAAAGATTATCACTTATGATCTAAAGTTAAAGTTTCATGAGAGCATGCCAAGAATTTTCATAAAGATGAGGATCACCATCCTATCTGGGAGTCGTATTTTCGGGTCCATCAAAATAGAAAAACCAGCATAACTTAGAGCTGCTGTATGGGAACTAAAAGATCTGAGGGGACCATAGAGCAGTAAATCCTGTATACCAATCCAGTGAGCAGCACACTATCTTCTAGGCTTCTACATAGAAAAACCAGGGGTTTCGTAACCTTTCTCCTTTATCTGCACAGAGGTCACAAAAACTTCTATGACTGTTGAATAGCACATAAGGTGTGTGATCTATGTGAAGGACACTTCCCTATAAGTTTGCTTTATTCAGGGGTTTAGAGGTATTGGTGAACTGTAATTTTCTTTCTTTTGGGAAAATTACCCCTATACCCCTAAAATCTTACTAAATTACCGCTATACCCCTACCTTTATCATATTTACCGTAATACCCCTGAAGTCCTTAATAGAAGATCCATTGTGCTCCTATCCTCCCCTATCCTTAAAACAGAAAATTACCCCTATACCCCTATACCCCTACGAAGGGGCACAATGGCTATTTTCTTAAGGATTTCAGGGGTATTACGGTAAATATGACAAAGGTAGGGATATAGGGGTAATTTTGAATGATTTCAGGGGTATAGGGGTAATTTTTCCTTTTCTCTATGTGAAGGACAATTCCCTACATATACTAGTGGATTTACGATGAGGATCAATGCAGCCAGTAGCAAAGTTTCACCTGATAAGAAAGCATGCCAGGCATTGGCTTTGACATCTTGAATTGAGAATGATCTTGCAAGCACTTAATAAGAGAATAATGGAAGGTAACGGCTGCCGATGTCATGATGGCAGATTTACCTTAATTAATGAAGATCGTCTGTTTAACAGGGATGGAAAGCATTAAAAGACACTAGCAGAAATAATGCCTGTGAAATGTCTAAATGAGAAACAGGAGGGTCAGGAAGCTGATGCATGTTGCCATTTTCCCTATTTTTGGGTAGGAGGAGGTGGAGGATTGGAAGGAACAACACAACTGTAGGTAGAGGCACAAGAGAGACACAGAAGGTCATATTTTTAACTTATTAATCACCATGATGTGATTTTTTTCACATGCCCTTAGTTCAATGAGAAAACCTTCTTAACCATCTTCTAAATGTCACTTATGTCTCAAACAAAGTAACATGACTGAGACCAACTGAGGTCAAGTCCAATGCAATCATATTCTTGGTTAACACCTGATGATTTGGATCTTTCAAGATGTGACAACTGGCTTCAAAAAAGAAAAAAGAAAGGAAAAGGAAACAAAAAGAAGATGTGACAATGGAGCATGATTATGGTCCCATCACTATCACTAATGACACCCACCCACTCAAAGAAAATGCTGCAAGATACTTGGTCAAAATGATGGGAACTGTTACCCCCTTTTTAAGTGGAAATTTCTAAATTATACAACTTTCTGTTTCCAAAGCTAAATTGGTATGGCATTGCTGCAATTCTGATTTGGTAATCTTCAGGGATGAATTCAGACATCCGTCCACCATTATCAGGAGCTGCATTAAAAACATCCAGGATTGGCGTTTCTCTGTTTTCAAGTCCACTGTACAACAGTCTTTCCTACCGTACAAATTGGGAGGGTGGAAAAGATTGATCCTGTAGTCTGTTCCTAAACTATTGGAGGCCTTCGCCTATGCAGGAGAGGGGACTGTTTCTTTTCCATGTCAAGATTCTACCATCTTGGTAGAGTCTAGGGATGTTTTTAGCTTCTCTGCATCCTTCCTTTGCTTGTTTATCTTTGCTTGTTTATTCTTAATGAATTGTGGCCTCTTTTGGTCACCTTCCAAAAAAACGGAATACATTGTGCAAGTCATTCCCTTCTTGAGCAATCCATTTGATTCATATTGTTGTCTGCTCTTTAGAAGCTCAACAAGTGTTTTTCAGAAGCTTATTGCAGATGATGTTCCATTTATCCTGATCTTGTGATATTTTTGATTTTTCTATAGTTTTATAGTTTTATCTGGTATGGCTAATGTGAAACATCTCTCAGGCATCATCCATAATTTCAAAGTTGACAGAGGAGAAAACTTATGCAATTCAGCAAAATAAAAAACTTCGGCAAGAGATGGTATGAATACTATCTTCCTTTGGTTCTAAATCCACACAATTATAATGTACTTCTTCTACACTCTTTTTTGGAAAGTGCTTGTTCTACACTCAAAGTCAACTATTTTGAAAACTTCTGCTTTCTTTGCATAATCTTGGAGTTGGATTTTAGCTGTAGCAACATGTTTGATAGGTAGTTGTCAGTGCCAGCTAATGTTTTTTTTTGGAAAGTGGATGGTTCCATGAATATATAACTGAAAATAAGAAGAGAATGTACATGTATAGAAGTGAAGCACACAGACCCCCCCCCCATACAAAAGCACACCTACCTTGTGTGTCCAGGCCCATTCCCCGACAGAGCAAAAAAGGGAGAGGAGGAAGCTCCATTACGAAGCAGTCTAGCCCATTCTCTAACTCTGTCTGCCGCTAAAAGAGCCACCCTTTCTGGGATGAGAGCTTCTTTTCTGAAGATTTTTCTATTCCTTTCCCTCCCAAATTGCCCAGATAGTGGCATGAAGAACAAGTCACCACACCTGTCGGTCCTCCTTATGCACCTGGGCATTGCCTCACATGGAAATGAGACTTTCCACTGAGTGAACACTAGGAGGGGTTCGCTCGAACTTGCAAAGCAGTAGCTGCCACACCTCTTGCATAAAAACACACCCTATGAAGAGGTGCTGTGTTACTGCTGAACCTAATTTTGATGATGCGTGTCTTTCATCCAGGAATTAGTAGTTCACTGTGTCTTTCATCATCTATGAATGTTATTCATATTTTGCATTTACAAATTTTATATTACTTGGGCACTGAATAATCCTATGGAAACACAGTGATTTTCAAGTCACCTTGTCTACTGCCCTTAACTGATAAAATGTTAAAGGTCACCATGAGAGAATAGAGAGGGAAAGAAAGGTTCACAAACTAATCAATTTACAGGCTCATATAATCAATGATTAATCCCAACTGTTCCCCACCCATTCAATGCATTGATCCTTTTCAAGGATCCAGTGAACCAGTGTTCATGATGCCCATAGGTAAAATCTTTGATGCTCCATGAAAGAGAAAGAATCCACAATAATGCCTTGATCCTATTCAATGATCCAGTGAACCACTGTTTATCATGCCCGTGGGTAGAATTTTTGATGCTCCATGAAAGAGAAAGAATCCACAATAATGCCTTTATCCTATTCAATGATCCAGTGAATGACTGTTTATCATGCCCGTGGGTAGAATTTTTGATGCTCCATGAAATAGAAAGAATCCACAATAGGGCCTTGATGAGGCAACTGTTAGAACTGCAACTGAGGACCCCGAGTGGGTCGAATGGCAAAAGACCTTGCCTCATGGTGCGAAGGTCCTGAGTTCGACTCTCAAGAGGGGTGGGGGGGTTACCTGGCTCACATTTAATCCTCAGGGATGTGACCCCAGGGTTTGCTAGGCTTTCTAGCTTCCCCGTCACCATTTATACCTACCGGAAAAAAAAACTGTCGGAACTGCAACTTGATCTAGTGACTTCCTCCTAGTTGAATTTGGGAGGTCAGCAGGTGAGCACCATCATTTAGTGATCAATCATGGATTCATGGGTTTTCCTTTGTTGAGAGGATGTCTTCTAACATCACCTTGAAGAATGAAAGGCAGATCAACACTTAACAGATAATAGCAAAAGTATCGAAACAACAATCCAACCTAATTTACCTTGTCATAAAAATAGCTCCAAACATGGATTGGCAAATTAAGGAGATCGTATAATAAGACTTACACAACAAGAGGCTGAAAAATGTATACTGTGTTTGGATACTTAAGGATCCTATACTTCCAGCTCCATCCACGAAAAATAAAGTTCATGGATCAGAGACGAAGTCTATAAAAGGTGCAAAATGTCAAAATGTAACTACTAAATCCTTTGTTTTTAGAAAGCCTCAAACTTTCTTTATAGCAAGGTTGGCCGGCTTGGCGGACTGGTTCGACTTGATCTGGCCCAGATATGGGTTGGACTGGGCTGACTCGGTCTGTTCCAGCCCGACTCTGTCTGTCCCGGCCCAACTCGGTCTGACTTGTGCTGATTTGACGGACTCAGTCCAGCCCAGATAGGGTATGTCTCATACGAGTCAGCCCAAGTTGGGCTGATGCGGCAAACCATGCTTTACAATAGACTTGTAAGTGTTTGTTTCCTGCCTGCTATGTAGGAATAGGATTATTAACTTTGGGAAATGATCAAATAGGGACATCCGTACTGTAATTACAGTGAGAACGCCTCCCTTTAGCCCCATTTCGTAGAGTTTTTTTTTCTTATTTTTTTTTGGATTAGTAACCACTATTCACCTCCGTTTTTACTTTTTTTTTCTTGCCGTGCACCCTAAGTAAAGGAGGTGACTTGGCCTCCACTCCAAGTTAGGGGACCTTGGGCCCCACCCCAAAAATAATAATAATAAATAAATAAATAAACAACACACCTAAATTTGATCAAAGGGGAGCGTTCGCAATGTAATTAGAGTGCGTACGTCCCTACTTGATCATTTCCCATTATCTTTTTGGGTATATAAATTCACCTAATGTTACTAAATGTTCTCTGACCAGTTATGGTTTGTTGAATGCTCCCAACCAAAGATGGTTCAGGAGCACCTTCAGTTGGGTTAATTGCACTTTAACAAATCCAAAGATAAAGGTGACTGCATTTGTCTAAAAAAATGTTATGCATGTAAATGAGCACCAGAGGTTGAAATTTTAGATCATAAAATAGTACTTATTGGAGGACAGAGGGTCCCCTTTATTGCTTCAAGAAAGGGGGATTAGGATGAAAAGGAATGATCTGGAAGTAGTCAACACATGCAGTTGCCATAAACTGATAATTGACATTCCCTAGAGAACTAGATAATCTTTAGGCCCCGCTTTGTTTTGGGATTAAAGATATCCCGATTAAATTTAAGTAGATTTACTTTATCCACTTTTATGCTTTTTTGCTTTGGCATGGCACTGGATTAAATTATCTCACCTGTGGAGGTGGGATAGGTTAATCCGACTTAAGTAAGATAAAGTTATTTTTAAGCAGGTTATCTAAATCTTCTCCCGCCAAAGCAAAATGACTTAAGTTTGGGTTAAAATGGGGATACTCTTGGGATAAGTCCCAAACAAAGCGGAGCTAGAAGATAAAGAGAAGGTGATACTTCTACAAGAGCTAGAGGCAAGAGATAGATGTTTTTTCTCCTTTATTCTCAAGGGGATCCCCAAAATTCTAAAAAATGGGTGTCAGACATTGTGTATAGTTGGGAAATAAATCATCTGTTGAACAAACTTGATATGCCTTAATGGAGACAGCTGTTAGGTTTTTCATCTCTTGCTAGTTGCTTATAATTGCATTCTGTATCATCACCACTTGTTAATACCACTGTTAAAGTGGGCAATGACACTTGGAGATTGACAGTTAGAATTTTTGCAGTGTATGTCTTATGAGAGACTGGTTGAGTGCCTTGTGACTGCCTGATAAGTGTACCCTAACCCAATCTTAGTGAACCATAAAATTGTTTGGATATATGAATGGAACTCATCAGATGTATCTGTAGTTGAATATTTATCATCATCACCATCGTAAGTCTTATTCCATGTTTGTTGTTTCTGATAGATTCAGTGAAACATCAAATGCATAACAAAGTCTCTGACCAGCTGCACTGCATGATCTAGGCATTCTAAAAGTCTAAAGTGTAGCTAAGTACCTATGAAATGCAATATAGAATTGAAGAGGGTTCGCCAAAAGTTATACGAGACCCTTGAATGAGTCAAAATTACCTTTTTTTTCGTTTAGAGGTTTAGGCTTATGCAACCAGGGAGCTATCTTCTAGAATTTCCCCTGGCTTTCAAAGATCCGATAAAAAGGGTAGAGGCAAGTTTGGTATGGGGATAAATGACTCCTTCAACCCCTTGCTTGACGGCAACCAACCAGTCAGCAAATGGAAATCAAGGTCCTACTTTATGTTTGGAAAGAGTCTATGTGGCTGCTTCTCATTACTGCATTCATAAAGTAATGAAGCATCAATGGTGAGTATGAACAGAATCAGTTGTGAAATAATTCACTTGAATGCAACGTAGTATGTATGTTTACTGTCCCTCATGGCCAGCTAGTTTGGTGTCACTTGATGTGAATGTGAGTTTGCATTTATCATGCACTTGCCTGCCTCTAAATCAACAGTCCACCATGTGCGGGCAGGAACTTTGCCACCTCTATTGTCCCCTCCCTTGCCGAAATTATATCTTCGTTGGACCCACCACATCATCTTGTTATAGTGGACAGTGCAGACTAGACACCTGCGTTATTGGTGCCCACTCAATTGTACTAACAAAGCTTAATTGACTTTCTTTTTAGTAATTCTATGACTTCAGATGGGATAACAAAAATCATGACTGTGAAGCCATAAGTTTACACATGAATACTGGGCTAACAGAACTCTTGATGGCTTCACAAGATTGTGCCATTAGCAAGTCTATGACACTCAAAAAGAAAAAGGAAAATAGGCTGGCTTAATTGTTGACCTGTTAATGCCTATACATGCTGGATCTCAAATAGTTGAGTTCATGACGATTTTTCTTCTTTACAGAACAAGGTTCCCCTTCAGTTTCATTTTCTCTTCCCGATATAAAAAGTTGAAACACGGCGGGAAAAATAAACTTGAGACGGATGGTTCGGTGATGCATGGTTTTTGGTTTTCTGAGGGATAACCTCCATGACAAATTTACATAAGAAAGGTGTCAAAATATGTAATGTCTCTCAAAGACATGATATGATGGTTGAGAGTGTTTAACTTAGGAAATGTGAAGTGGAAGGCATCCAAATCCCCCTTGTATGACGGTGTGCTGGCCCACATCCCAATATCAAATGATCCAATGGACCTGGGGAGAAAGTGGCAGCATATAACAGAGTACTTGTAACTAAAGAGGAAAAATAGTGTGTTGGAAAGTTATATGGCGTCGGAATAAGGTCCGCCACCTGCATCCTGACACAGTTAGTTAACATGAGGAATATGTCAGTACTAAAAGAAGCGTGAACACACTCTCTCTGAGATCTTAAACTTTCGAAGAGCTTATTGTCATTGCATCTTGATTCTGTGTGATGAAGTGTAAGACAACATCGAACTTCACCAAGAGTTCTTCCATGTCCAACATGGCACGGGCCCAACACGTGCCTCAACTGCCCCCTTTCCCCTATTTCAATCATGCTTTTGACATCAAACTCTTGTTTCTTCTTTGGGTTGTTTGTGTTAAACAGGAGTTGCTAAGAAAAGAGAGCAGCAGAAGTGGAGGTGGTGGCTTCTCTGTCATGGTTGTGGTGCTGATGGGTCTTCTGGGCATCCTGGTTGGGTTTCTTATTAAGAAGACGTGAGAATGTGGCTTGGCCCATACATTACAAAAAAAAAAAAAAACAAAAACTGATCAAGTCCCCATGCCCGAGTATGCCTTGCATGGTTTCTGGTTTTCTTTTCCCTCTTTCTTTTCACCTGGTTCGTATAACTTGTCTTTATTCTTCTCTCTCCCCAGGACCGTCGGTCTTTGGTTTGTGTAATAGTAATGAACTATGTATTGTTCCTGCCTGTGTCTGCATTCCCTCCCTCCCTCCCTCTATTCTTTCTTTTATTTTCAATTTTTTGTTCTCTTCTTACTGTTCTCCCACAGTCTCTTCCTTTTGTATTCTTCTACTCTGATGAAATAAAAAATTTGTCTGTCTTGTGCAAATTTAAACAAGAGGGAAAGAGAACAAAGAAGTGGATCCTCCAGATATAGCAAACTGCATCACCACTAAAAAAAGAGTTTCACGACTAAGCAGATGGATATGTTTGGGGTTCCCAAGTGATCATGTGTTCGTGTTTTGCAAACTGCACCTTTCAAGCCTTGTGTCACGCTGCTTCTCCCCCATCACTGCCACTGTTCAAGTGGGTACCAGGAGGAACTGCTGCTCGTCCTCCACCACCCACACGCTGGTGAGAACCAGGCCTGCCGCTACCGCCGCAAGCAGCGCCGTGGCCCCGACGGTCAAAACCTTCTTTCTCCCTTGGGCGGGGTGGCTTTCTTCGTTTCCTCTGATGTCTCCCTCCACGACATTGGGGGCGATGGCCTCTGTGGGTTGTCCCTCTGCTGGTGAGGGTTTCACGTAGGGAAGCTCCATCCATTCCTCGTCATCTCCTGCGTCGAAGCAGGAGGAAGTGCACGAGCACAGGGAAACACTGTCGAGGGTCTGCTCGAAGGGAGATGTCCCGAACAAGGCCCACTTGTGGTAGGCGTCCTCGAGGAAGGACAGATGGTCGGCCATGTGGCGGAGATGCTCCGGCTTAGTGTCCCCGGGGTGGGACTCCATCTCCAACGAGAACAGGTTCTTGAGGAACTCGAATCTGCGGACTACGTTACTGTGGAGCGACGCGGCCGTGGTGGTGGCCGCAGCTCCCTCTGCCTGCCCCGCTGCCTCGCCATCTGTAATTGGAAGAGGCGACGAGTGGAACATCTGGGTGAGATCAAACTCAAGTTCCTTGAGTTTCCTGGGCAAGATGGCATCGTATGGGGCCGCCATTGCCGTCTCCCTCCTGCTTTCCTTCAGCGACTGGAAGATACGTTAATTAGAAGCGAGAGGGACGGTTGTGTAGCGTTGTTTGGGAGGGTGGGAGGGGGGGGGGGTAAGGGGAGAGGTTAATGGAGGAGGCGCCGGTTCCTCCACTTACTTCCCTTCATCCCCCTTCCTTTTCGCCATCGCTCCGGAGAGGCGATAACTACCCGGCCGGCAAGTGACGTTTCGACTCGTTTCGCACGTCGTGAGCTCGTTGAACATGCCTCACTGGGTACGTACTACCCATGCAGCTGCTCCTGGAGCTGACGGCAACCGCTGCTAAACAGCAGTAGATTTGAACCGGGGCTCTTCCCTGGCCTGGTTGAAGTCGTCCGCCAACCACGCGCCATTCCCACGCGATCCCCTCGACGACGGCAGGGGACATCATATATTGCACACCCGGCGACAGGGTGCTCAAAAACAAGCTGCCCTCGCTGTTCCATGATATTAATGTTGTACGCGAACCCTCCCACGGCCCTCCCTCCCCTACCTGCAGCAGGAGCTGCGCGTGGCATTTCAGTGGACGACCTTTAGTGGAGGTCCTCCTAGCGGTGGAGGGCGGGCCCAGAAATTAATCATGGTGCCTGCGGCGCAGAGACGACGGGGGCCGATGCTGATGGAGCCGGGTGAGGTAGACCCGTGGGAGTAGCCGGTGTTCGTGGAGGGGCACACTGCATGTGACGGAGACGGCGGCGAGGTGGAACACTGCATGTTCGCGGGGCTTCACTCCGGTCACCATCACTTCTTCAGGATTCGAGTTGTCTTGGAGGACAACTCACGTGGCCGCGCGTGCACTTGCATGGATATTATAGAGTGCCGAAGGGTTGTATCTCTGCCCCTCAAGATCCCCGGGGAATGGTGAGATTATGGGGGTACACATGTTTTGGATTTTTTTTTCTTGAGCAACGAAATGATAATAATGAAAGTGAAATATATTTTCTGAAATAAAAATATTGACACTATCTATTGGAAAGAAGAACAAACACATATAAATGGCTAGATCTTTCAAATAGAAGCATGCAGTTACATTCTAACACAGTGACACACTCGGGAAGAGAGAGAGAGAGAGAGAGAGAGAGAGATGAAAAATCTTCGTCACGTCTTCACACTCTTTTTTTTCCATGGAGCGGTAAGAAAATAGACTGTGAAGAAAGGAGAATATTTTGAGAATACTTTCGAACTAATATCTTCAGTTGAGAAAATAAAACTAGGGGTAAAGCCTTCAGGGTTGCAAATCGCCTCATATATATATATATCTTATGTTGCATAAAAACATTAATTTATAGTTTTAATTGTCGGATTTCTTGAAAGATTAGTTGGCTAGTGAAAAGTTAGGCCCGAGAGAGAAGGCTGTAGGGAGGAAGTAAATTGTGGCAAGAACATGGAACATCTGGACTGATTAGTTAATTAAATAGTCACAGTTAGATTAGTCAAAGATCCAGAAGCGTGGGAGCATCACTTCTAACCTCATTTTGGTAGCAGGTTATCACGGGTTTAACTCGGGTTAACTCGATTTTAACTCTTATTGTTATTTAATCAGATTAAAAGTGGAGTAAATCAAGGGTTAACTTTAGATCACCTGTCCCACCTCAAGAGGTGAGTTAGTTATTTTTGTTATGAAAACAAAAGTGGGTTTAATGGGATATATATATAGATATTGACCCACTTAACTTAATCCAGATTATCATAACTACTTACTACCAAAGTGGAGCCTAGAGGACATGGCCGGCTAACCCTAACTTGTATTGCTGCCATATCCATCTTGATATCAGATATGAAAGAGTAATACTTAGTGCACACCCAGGCTATTGTCACCCAAAGTGTGCACCAAACAAACTCGAAAATTTTTAATCTTTTTGTGCCATGGGACCCAAGTCACCATAATTTGTGGTGTAAGACACACCCCCATCTGATGGCCCAAAAAAAATCTAAAAAAATAAAATTTAATAAATAGTGTTGGGCTCAATTTACCTTGAATCGGCCCCTTTTGCTTTAGATTTTTTTGGACCGTTAGATAGGGTTGTGTCTTACACCACAAGTTAGGGTGACTTCGGCCACATGTCATAAAAAAATTAAAAAAATTAAGTTTACTTGGTACACACCAGGGGTGTGAAATTAGGCTCGGGTGTGTACTGAGCATTACTCGATAATAAAATAATGATAAGTGGCTATAGGAAGACCCTAAGTGCATATACTTCCTTACTGGCCTAGTTGTGTGTGAGGATATTGAGGAGGGAAAAAATCGCCAGGCCCAGCATGGCCTAGTAACGCCAGGTCCAAAGTGACCCATTATTGCTAGGCCCAGTATGATCATTACCAACTACCCCAGTCTTGGAAAGTTGTCCAATTGAGGTCCACTGGGGACTGGCCGGCCCGCAAGCTCAATCTCCCTGGACCTGCATCTCGGACGTCATGAAATCCGCCAACAGGTGAACGTTGAGACCTGAGTTACACGAGGTATCCCCGACGAGCGTCGAATCTTACTCACGCTGTCGAGATGTCAGTCACGATGTCCTTTCTCAGAGAACCGACAAATGAGCAGCAGATGATTCCCACGATCGAGCAGATCATTCCTCCACTAATCACGCTCTCGCTAAATTAAGAAAGAGACGACGCCAAGGCAAATGATATAAATAGGGTCCTAGACGGACCTACACAGGGACATGATGATACACACACGCATTGCGACACCCTACCACTCATTTATAGACGTCCACATAGTCATACTCTTGCCTCTGGAGAGATATAGATAGAATTTCATTATCTCCAAGCTCCCAGACTCGTGTTCGAGCACTCGGTGTTCTTCCGAGCACTCTCTCTACCTCTAGAACTCTTGTCTTCTTCTCTCTCTACTCTTTAATTTTCTTTCACGTATATTTTTGACTTAAGCATCGGAGAGTTCTCTCTTGGGATCACACCTAGGACTCCTTATGACATGCTGCTTAGTGCTTGCAAGTTTTCTCAGGGTGGCTGGACACTTTTCCCCTCCATATAAATCTCAAAGGTGCAGTGCGAGGCCTAAGGTAATACTTTTCTAACTCTACAGATACTATAAAGCTCGGTAGACAGTCTATACAATGATTGGACTTCATCGAATAAACTAACACCATATGGTAGGCAGGCAAGATTCATTACCTACTTCTACGTAGGAATGAAATTTAAAAATCAGTAATCAAATGATATCATGGACTAAGAGACTATGAAATTTTAAACTTCTACAGGTGGAATCAAATTTAAATACTATTATGCTAAAAGCATGATTAGATGTCATGTAAGAAAGTTGGAAATATGATATCTGAGGAGGGAAAAATCGTTAGGTCCAAGAAGGCCCAACAAGGATCGGCCTACTACTTACCGTGTCAAGACCCAACACAGTCTGGCCCAAGATCCAAGTTCATACTTTGCGCACGTCCTTCTCCCACATCCCATGTGGTGCGCATTCAGGTAGTCATTATCGCAATAATGGTGGGAGTAATCCCGGTGGTTAGTGGGCGACAGATTATTACCCACATCCCTACATTACCCACATGACAAGAATCTAGGGAGATTTCGCCCCTCATCCCCTGCGAGACTAGCGGGCGAGTAATTGATGACTCCACGATCGAACAACCATAACTCCATTACGTACCACAACCCCATTAAGTCAAGAAACAAAACTGTTACGACCCAAGATTCGGATACCGGGAAGGACCCGATACCATTCGAATCCTGACCCGCCGCCCACGAACCGGAGGGCTCAGAAGGGCTAAAAGGAGTGTGGAGGTACAAGGAAATAGAAAATAAAGTAGGATAATTCAACAAATAACATAAATAAATAAGTAACTACAACAGAGTCCAGTCTAACAAAAGTACAGTCTAGGACAGAGAAACGTATCTAACACTGAGTGAACACTCGGCCCGATGAGCTGGCGCTAAAAATCTCAGCACAGCACCCTCGAACCTCAAGGAAGAACCGTCGCACCTGAAAAGTAGGGGTGAGCCTCCTATCACTGGCTCAGTAGGGGTCCCGCGGAACCCCAACTGAAAACAACGGTGGTAACGGAAAGTAGCAACAACAGCAGGAACAGTAAATCTGTGGCCAGTAAAAACTCGACACTATAACTACTCCTACTATACCGGTAAACACGCCCCGATCGCACAGTCGGGGGACTACTGAACTAACGGAAAAACCTCTGGCTACGCTACCAGAGAACACACCACGACAACCCTGTCGTGGAGGCCCGTCTCACAGGCACAGGCACAGGCCCAACCCAAGACCACGCAGTTTGGGTAGACATGATCACGACCTCGCTGCCGTGAACCCTACACCGTCTAGGAAAAACCCTCGATGACGCTCACCGAAAACCCTAGACCTCTACCTCGGGAAGCCACTCGGAACAATGAGTAAAACCACGTCTCGCAGACGTGAAACGGAACTCAAGTCATAAAACCTCATGTCACTTGAAGGGAGTACCTGCCCACTAGAAGTAAGGGCACCGGATGCGTCCATTGACGACTTAGTCCGAAGCCTCAGGTGTCTCCCTGCGACGCCCCAGGCGGAGATAGAGACACTGTACAATAACCAGGAACACAAAACAAGGACTAACATGCAGGGGTCGCGCTCGTCATCGTGAGTCCGACGCTCCCAGCCACGTGTACACACATAGACCATGCGCCCTAGGTCTGACCCTCTAGCTGATTCTTCCCCCAAAGCCCGGACTCAGGCTGCCCGTGCCGGCCCTACGGTAACCATCCTAAAAACCGTCTCTTCGGGTCACGCTCTCCACCACTCCCAGGTGGGTTTGCACACGCGTGCGCAGGAAAGTTACGACTAGTGGGGGCTCACAAAACGTGGATACTGAAAACCACACACGCACCCATCGCGAGTAACACGGAGTAACAGGTAGCTCGAGGCCACCAGACTAGGGCTGTCAATGGGCCTGGCCGGCCCGACATGCCCGCGGGTTTGGCCTGATTTCGGGCCTGGCCGCAAGGTCTTTTTCGGCCCGCGGGTTTTTAGTCGGGCCTAAAAGCCCGGCCCGACTAGACTCGCGGGCCGGGCTCGGGCTTTGAGTTTGGCCCGCGGGCCGGCCCGGCCCGATCCCTTTTTTTATTCTCACTTCAAATTTTAAAAACTTTTTAGTCAAACTTATGTTATTTTACTTAATTAGAAATTTTAAAATTCTCTTTTCACATAAATTATGTAATTAATATTAAAATTTTAATTTATTTAGTGAGATTATAAGTTTTATAGTATTAAATATATTATTTTTTATTATTTTTATTATTTTATTTAAGTAGTCGGGCCGGGCCGGGCCTTAATCGGGCTTTGAATTTTTTACATAATGTCGGGCCCGACCCGGCCCGGCCCGACATAGGTCGGGCCCGGGCCGGGCTCGGGCCTTACTCTTGATAAGTCGGGCCCGGGCCGGGCCGACCTAAGCCCGGCCCGGGCCCGGCCCATTGACAGCCCTACACCAGACTATGGACAGCCCACTAGACCTACTAAACCCAACGGTCCTTGAGTCACGAGACTCGGGTCAAGACCGTCACATGTGACGGCACAATGTCGTCAATCAGGCCTAATCCCTAGGTCTGAAACCACGGTAACACGATTCCCAAGACAACTCACAAGCCGCCGAGACCATTCACTCACAAAGGGAACTCAAAGGACCTCCAGCCCCAGACTGGGTGATTGGACTCACAGTCCAAGCCAAACACACGGCCCACACGGAAACCACTTTCCGGAGAAATACGTGGAGTGCAGGAGCAGCCCTCCGCACTCATAACGATACACGGCGACTCGATCTAGCGAGAACACAGAAGCCCAAGAACACACGGGGTCGCCCGGACCCTCAAAACTCACGGGGCCACTAATCAAGGTAACACGATACCTCCCGGAACACGAAGAATCATGCGGACACCCTTTCCACGAATCCGTATCGCATACGGACACCTCGGGGCAAGAAAACGCGGAACACGACGGCCCGGGGGCAGACTGGGCTAGGCGGCCAACCTCCTGGCCACCCAGAGGCCTAGTGGCCGCCTAGCACCTGGGCACCCCAAAGCCTGGGCGGCCACACCTTGGGCCGCCCAGAGGGTAGGGCGGCCATCGGCTAGGCCGCCCAGACAAGGGCCTTGCTGGGTGAGGGCGGCTAGAGTCCTAGTCACCCAGCACCCCTGGGCGGCCAGACCTGTGGCCGCCCAGTTACCTGGGCGGCCAGGGTCTTGGCCGCCCATACAAGGGCACAGACGGCCACAAGAGTGGCTGCCTCTTGCCACTTACGGTAGACGGACCGAGCTCCGCCGTGATCTCGGTTCCACGCCCCATTCGCCTCCCAGCGAAGGGGAAAACAAGGGGAATTTATCCCCGGACATTCCAGCTACCAAAACATCAATTCAAAACCACAATCGGGCCTCGAATCGGCCAAAAATTGCCGCTCATCCCAAACATGTGATTTTGACCCCAGCGTGAAATAAACTCACTCTCGGCTTCGCCTCGGCCTATAAAACGCGGGGAAAGGAAGTACAAGGGCTAAAGATCTATCCCCCTACCTCCACCGAAGATTCCGCGCGCCGAGGACGCCGATCCACCAAGAAAACGCTGCGAAACCTCCGCCGATTCACGAACGGGCACCCGAGCTTCCTCGCCCCACCATGTCTCGATCCTCGCCCCGTCCATGCCGCCCCTCGCCCCACAAACGTCGCCACCTCACCCTCGTCCGTCTCCGTCGGCCGCCCGGAGAGAAGAGAGGGGGAGAGGAGAGAACGTGTGGACACTAAAAAATTCTCATCCCATGTTTACGTGCATTGGAATAAAGAAGAAGAGAAAAGAGAAGAGAAGATGAAAATAAGAAAAGAAGAGAAGGAAACACCCCTCAACGTGCCCTTCAATGGCACACCTTCAAGTGCCCTTCAACAGCACACCCCTGGTGCCTCTCTAACGGCACACTAACTTGTGCCCCAGCGACACACCCTGAAGTGCCTCTAACGGCACACACGTTAAAGCCTTCAACGGCACACTCTCCAGTGCTCCCAGCGGCACACTTCTTAAAAGCCCCAACGGCACATTCCTGAAGTGACCCAGCGGCACACCCATCAGAAGCCCCCAGCGGCACACTGCTAGGTGCCCCAACAACACACCCTTCAAGCCCTCCAGCGGCACACTCCATGGGATGCCTCCAACGGCACACCCTTTGGTGCCTCCCAACGGCACACCCTTCAAGCCCTCCAACGGTACACTCCGTGGGATGCCTCCAACGGCACACCCTTTGGTGCCTCCCAACGGCACGCCCTTCAAGCCCTCCAACGGTACGACATCCAACAACCCTGCCCTTCACACAGCCCCAACATGCTCAGACTTGGCTAGAACTGCACGGACCTTGGCCCTGCGTGTGCACCGACCTGCCTTCGGCTTTGAGCCTAGGTGCACCAACCTTACTCGACTTGACTGGCGTATGCACCGACCTTCATTCAACCCAGCTGAAACCTGCACCGACCTTGCCCCTTGCATGCATATACCCTGCACCGATCTTACTCCGCGCATGAACAGACCCAGCACTGACCTTGCTCCGCGGATGAACATACCCTGCACCGACCTTACTTTGCGCATGAACAGGCCCTGCACCGACCTTACTCCGCGCATGAACAGGACCTGCACCGACCTCCACCAGCGTGCACAGACCTAAGCCCAAACATGCACCGACCTCACCCAACATGCACGGACCTCAGCCCTTGCTGCATTGACCTCCAATATAAACATGCACTGACCAGCCCCATTTGTATAGACCCTTCCTTTGATCCAGCCCCACCTGCATTGACCCTTGGCCAGCTGGCCCCTCACACGGCCCAAACGTGCATAGACTTTGGCAGGCCTTGCCCTCCGCACATCCCCAATGTGCACAGACCTTCCCTTCACACATTCCTAAATGTGCATCGACCTTCCCCCCGCCCCATGTGCATCAAACTTTGTCCTTCATAACATATACGTGCACTGATCTACCTTCAGTCGTACACCTAGGTGCTCAGATACTCGTCCGGCACACTCTTGGGCTACCTGGCTCGGCACACACTAATAAGCCTAGCCCGGCATGCCCCTGTGCCTTGTTCGGCACACCAGCCCGCTCCTGCCCGGCACACCTGCGCCTCACCCGGTGCACCTTGCCCGGGTCTTGCCCGGCACACCAGCCAGTCCGTTACCCGGTACGCTCCTAGCTCATCTTTCCCCGGCACACTCTGCGTCTGAAGGGCAATGTTATAATACAATAAAAAAGGGGATAAATAATAACAGTAACAATAAATAATAAATAATAATTATGACAAATTCAAAAAAGAGATAAATAATAATAATAATAATAAAGAAACAAGTAATAATAGTAATAAACTCAGAAAATAGTAAATAAACAAATAATAACAAAATAAATAAATAATAATAATAACAAACTCAACAAAAAATAGTAAATAAGCAAATAATAATAAAATAAATAAATAAATAATGATAAGAAACTCATCAAAAATGATGAAAGTAATAAGCAAGAATAATAGTAATTCCCAAACAATAATCAAATGATGAGATCCGCTCCGCAACCTCGTTTCTCCTCGAGACCCGGTGTAAAGGAAATATTAATGCCGCCCCTCCAGGTCGGACTCGGACCTTGGGAACCATCCCAATATGGCCGTGATCCGACACTACTCTGGGCCGATAGTCCGTCAAACCGGACTCGTTCCCATTGGGATTCGTTTCCGCTCTTTCATTGGAATTACTGTAAACTCGGCATACATTTGTACGGGTTTGCTTCCGTCTACGTCGTACCTTCAATACGGATCTTTGTCTGAACATGAAGTGGTCTATGAATGACCGACAAAATCTGAATGGAGCGGGGCGACTTTCGTCCTCCCCAAACCCTATGCATAGGAATATCGATAAGACCTTCGTGAGTCACGCTTGGACCTCGGGTTCATCCCAACCATGGTCATTGCCTGACCCACATCCTAGGCCTATAGCTAGCCATCCATGTACACGTCTTTGTTTTGGGATCTAATCCGAGGACACTTTCCCGCTGCCCCTTTGGCACCGGAAATATTGACGATGCCCACGCGAGCCTGATTCCGACCGCGAGGGGCCCACCGCAGTATGGTCGCAGTCTGACCTTCCACCGGGCCGACAAATTCACTGGTTCCCGACCCCTCCAACTGGGATTTAACTGAATATTCCTCGTCCTTCCGAATAATAAATTTGTCACATCCCGACATACATACGCTCCGGTTTTCCCGTGACGATTTCACTTTTCTCGAGCTGGACATTCGTCCAAACATTAAATGGTCAACATATGACCGACATGATCTCAAACACTTTCTTTACGCCCTCGTGCGAGGACTTTAATGTTCCTTAATAGATTTTTATGCAATTAATTTTCTGGCCATGAGGCCCTTTTTCTCGGCGATTAATCAAGGGTGTTCCTGATGGGAATCGACGCCGAGCATGTACATTTTTTTTTACATTTATGTCCTTTTAGTTTGTGTTCATATCCTTGGGAAAGTATGTACGCAAATGTATGCCTTTGTAAGCCAATGCGTCATTCCCTTGGATTGTGTGGGTTTTTGTGCAATTGTGTAGTAGGTCCAGCTAGGGGGCCCTCAGCCCTTTCCCATTGGTCCATGTCACCTATGTGGGGCTGGTCAACCATCCTAGGTGGCCATCTAGAAGGGTTGAATGCCAATTGACCACATGAGAGACAAGGGGTTAAAAATTTCAAAGGTAGGCTACCTACCCATTCAACCCTTTACCCTAGTCAAGGGGGCGCCCCATTCCACTTGTATTATTTTATTTTTTGTGTGTGTTGATCACACTTAATCTAGGCCATCCACTCCCCATCCCTAGATCTAATGGTGGAGAATGGATTAGATTCATAGCATATAAAAGGGTGTATTTTCCAATTGAAAATTAGTGAAAAGAAGAAAATTCATTGTGTTCCTTGGAGCTCCTTGCGCCCCCAGCTCTCTCCCTCTGGTTTTCCTCTTCCCCAACCCCCATTTCTAGAGTGGATCACCTCTATCTCTTCCCCCTCAATCTCTGAGTTCATCGGTGCCGCCGCCGCCGCCGTTCGTGCCGCCATCGAGTCGCCGCGAAGCCGTCTTCGATCTACAACTTTGCTGAAGGACCCAACTTCAGATTCGGACGTCTACCTCGCGGTCAAAGGCGATCCATAGGAAAGTTCTCTGCTGATCTGAGAATTCTAGTACTGTACAACAGCAGCTTCAAAATTAGTTAAGGCCCAGATCCGTGAAGATCCAGCTACTCTCTCCAGTCCTATCTTGAAGGATTTCGAGAGAGCTTTCCATCGGTACCTCCTGATCGTCGATCCGACATCGGGGTTGGTCGCAGCGAGCGATCTCGTCGGGTCGCGCGCTGAAAAACAGAACCGGCAGATCCGTGGCCGGTTATTCCGACCGGTGCCGATCGGAGCCGTCCGGCCTCCGGTCGGCGAATCAGCGTGCCGCCATCCCGGGGAGCGCTTCCCCAAGTGTCCCCACTACAGCGGTGCCACCGGGTTCCACACGGCCCCTCCGGCCAGCACGCGGGTCCCACAGTCACGAGTTCGGGTGCTGCCGAAGCTACGCGAGAAGCCGCCCGTCAACCCGAAATCGGTCCTCCCGGGCCCCATTGTGTCGCCCTTTAACTCCCTGCGTGGAGTGGGCCGTAAATTCATTGCTGTAATATTTGTGTACTAATTGTCCCGGGAGTACGAGTTTCGGCCGGGTCCGTCTTCCCCACGCCGGGAGCGTGGAGGTATCGTATTCACTCCCTGACTCGACATTTGCTTTACTCATATATACTTGTTTATGCCGCTGCTAGAGAGCATGTGTAGGGATATCTAGCTCGCTATATATTGTTTATTACCGCTGCTGCGAGAGAGTGCGTGACCGTCCCGTGACCCGATCCGGCACGAAAGAGAGCTGACCACCCTAGCTCATTGCCGGTTTCTCAACCGCGCACGTCCGACGCTTCCCTCGCTAAGGGACAATCGCGAGCTTGTCGTGTCCGTGGTCCGTCCCGCATCAATTTGGTATCAGAGCGCCAGTTGAGTCTAGGGTGTCCAAAACAAAAAAAAGAGTGTCATTTAAGTCTAAGTGTCTAAGTCGGTCTTAGGAGTTGCATTTGCATACCATTAGTCGGTATATCAAAAGGTGTTGTCCGAACGTTAGGCTACGCCTATCGGGAAGGCCGCACACTTGCGCGAGTGATCTTCGGATCGATTAGCTCCGCCACGTACCGAGTCTTGGTCGTCATGTCTAGGGTTGTAGTCCATTGTCTAGTTGGTTTATCTACTAGTGTCGGCATGGCCATCCACTAGCTTCTCCGTGTCCCATGGATTACCGAACACCCGGATCTTATCCATGGTGGCGATACTATCTCAAATGGAAGGACCATCCAAATCACCCCACTAGGCCCGAAACCTAGGACTTCTACGGGTCCGATGACCCAGGTGACTACCTAGAGTAGGAAGCCATTATGGACGACTACTTCGAGGTGTACAATATGTACGGGCCCATGCAAGTCGATGTTGCCAAAAGGTGACTTTTTGGTGAAGCCGTCGAAACATGGAGGGACATCAAATATTGGAGGGAGGATAGGAATCTAAGGCCCATCGAGTCATGGTGGGAAATGAAGAGAGCGCTTAGGAGGGCCTACTTTCCCCGCCCACCTACCTCCAACCACGGAGGTCATACCACTCACCAACCCCACTAACTCACCCACAATCAAGTGGGCCACCCCTCTACCCAATCCCACCCCTTCACCACCGTCCAAGCCCACCAAGGCGACCCCAATCTAGTGGCCCGCCCAATCACCTCCAACCAACCTCCCCTTGGCACCCCCATCCCAACCCACTCAAGTACCTCCAAACGAGTGGAAGCCCCGCTTATAGCCGAGCCTAGGACCCCACCTAGGCCGAGGGACGAGGAGCGAGTCCACCCCAAGGTCCCTACTCCAACCCGCACCCTTGCCGAGATCTTGAAACAATTTATGGACGGGCTGGATAGGATTGAGAGGGCACTACTCCAACCCGAGCCCAAGGAGGTCATAGTCGGTAGTCTTCACCCGGCCCCACCTCTAGCATCCCCAAGCCCTCTTCCCACCATGGATACCACGCCTCCATCACCCTTGAGAGCTCCAATGCCACCACCCTCTATGTCCGAACGTGATTCGGAACCATCTCATTTGGAGCCACCAAGGCCCGAACCACCCGTATTTCTAACGGGTACACTATAAATCGCCGAGCCGCTTTTTAGTTGGCTCAAGGATGGCTTGGTCCCACCTCCCTTTCCATCCATGGACCCCATCCTCCCTTTAGTGCCGGTCAACTCCTTCCATACCACATTTCGATCTAGTCACCATGTTGACACATTGGACGATCTTGTCATGGGATTAGATTCACAATGGAAGTTGCCGCATCTTTTGGCGCGAGGCTTTGACCAACCCGCTAGTCTTAACTTCACCCATCCGGCCTTCGGGTCCATTACCTCCGAGTGCACCGTGGGTTGTGTCACCACGGAGGTTCTTCTACTTCTCCCGCTACCGGACGAGCCCGAATTCATACCCTTTTGTCCGAGGGAGGAATCATACTTCTTGCCTACGATCCCCGTCCCACCCGTCACAATTCAAGAAGGTGATTATTCACACCTTCAAAACTTCTACACGTGGGACCGTGACTTGTGGGAACCCACCACAAGGGGTCATACCTTCTTTGATCCCTTTGACCCATTCCCTAGTGGATCCTTAGACCCTCCATATATACTTCACTTCTTAGAGGGAGTCCACTATCACACTCCTACCCCACGGGCCGAGTCATCTACGCCCACCAAGCCCGTACACCTACAAGATACACCATCATCTAGGGGAAATACTCTTGGTCCTCCCACATCTACATCCCATATGCATGCATGGCCCACCTTAGGAGGTCTAGGATTTCGGCATGATGTCAACCACCGGTTACGTCAGATGCATGCATGGCATACGTTCGGGTGTCCTGGTCCGCCGTCATCCATGTACGGGTCGGACTAACCATAGATTTGTCTCGAGTCATGAGTCGGTTTCTTATTTGTGTGATTTGCATATGTGTGTTAGTGCATGGTGAGTCTGCATGTGTCATGTGCAAGCTCGTCGATGTCAGTCCCTTATGAGTGTGAAAGCGAGTAGACTCACTCGAGGAGTTTGGGAACAGTTCTACCTCTATACCCGGATCAGTCACCTACAGGGACCCAGCGGTGATTCCTAGTGAGTCTTCGAGCCGCCTCCTCCCATTTTGAGAGTGCCCCACCCGGAGTGTCCACCTTTAGCCCATAGCAGTTCGTGCATCGAGTATATGGAATGAGCAGGTGACGATCACTTGGAGTGGAGCATACCAGCGCTACTTGGCATGGTGACGTATCCGCCGGAGTACCCGAGCATCCATACCCCTACTCGACGGGGTCGAGTTCCTCCCACCCGGGGAGAGTTGATGGGAATCGACGCCGAGCATGTACATTTTATTTTACATTTATGTCCTTTTAGTTTGTGTTTATATCCTTGGGAAAGTATGTACGCAAATGTACGGCTTTGTAAGACAATGCGTCATTCCCTTGGATTGTGTGGGTTTTTGTGCAATTGTGTAGTAGGTCCAGCTAGGGGGCCCTCAGCCCTTTCCCATTGGTCCATGTCACCTATGTGGGGCTGGTCAACCATCCTAGGTGGCCATCTAGAAGGGTTGAATGCCAATTAACCACATGAGAGACAAGGGGTTAAAATTTTCAAAGGTAGGCTACCTACCCATTCAACCCCTTTACCCTAGTCAAGGGGGCGCCCCATTCCACTTGTATTATTTTATTTTTTTTGTGTGTTGATCACACTTAATCTAGGCCATCCACTCCCCATCCCTAGATCTAATGGTGGAGAATGGATTAGATTCATAGCATATAAAAGGGTGTATTTTCCAATTGAAAATTAGTGAAAAGAAGAAAATTCATTGTGTTCCTTGGAGCTCCTTGCGCCCCCAGCTCTCTCCCTCTGGTTTTCCTCTTCCCCAACCCCCATTTCTAGAGTGGATCACCTCTATCTCCTCCCCCTCAATCTCTGAGTTCATCGGTGCCGCCGTTCGTGCCGCCATCGAGCCGCCGCGAAGCCGTCTTCGATCTACAACTTTGCTGAAGGACCCAACTTCAGATTCGGACGTCTACCTCGCGGTCAAAGGCGATCCACAAGAACGTTCTCTGCTGATCTGAGAATTCAGGTACTGTACAGCAGCAGCTTCAAAATTAGTTAAGGCCCAGATCCATGAAAATCCAGCTACTCTCTCTAGTCCTATCTTGAAGGATTTCGAGAGAGCTTTCCATCGGTACCTCCTGATCGTCGATCCGACATCGGGGTTGGTCGCAGCGAGCGATCTCATCGGGTCGCGCGCTGAAAAATAGAATCGGCAGATCTGTGGCCGGTTATTCCGACCGGTGCCGATCGGAGCCGTCCGGCCTCCGGCCGGCGAATCAGTGTGCCGCCATCCCAGGGAGCGCTTCCCCAAGTGTCCCCACTACAGCGGTGCCACCGGGTCCCACACGGCCCCTCCGGCCAGCACGCGGGTCCCACAGTCACGAGTTTGGGTGCTGCCGAAGCTACGCGAGAAGCCGCCCGTCAACCCGAAATCGATCCTCCCGGGCCCCCATTGTGTCGCCCTTTAACTCCCTGCGTGGAGTGGACCGTAAATTCATTGCTGTAATATTTGTGTACTAATTATCCCGGGAGTACGAGTTTCGGCCGGGTCCGTCTTCCCCACGCCGGGAGCGTGGAGGTATCGTATTCACTCCCTGACTCGACATTTGCTTTACTCATATATACTTGTTTATGCCGCTGCTAGAGAGCATGTGTAGGGATATCTAGCTCGCTATATATTGTTTATTACCGCTGCTGCGAGAGAGAGGGTGACCGTCCCGTGACCCGATCCGGGCACGAAAGAGAGCCGACCACCCTAGCTCATTGCCGGTTTCTCAACCGCGCACGTCCGACGCTTCCCTCGCTAAGGGACAATCACGAGCTTGTCGTGTCCGTGGTCCGTCCCGCATCAGTTCCCCTCTTTGAGGGGATGTAAATAACCCCGTGACCTTTATGGCGCGGCGGGTTTTGGTCTCGACACGAACTACACAATCGTCTGATTAGTCAGATCGAGCGCACACTAAATTGTCACTCTGTGATTGGCACGCCCACGCACTTAATAAACCCAATAAACGAATCGCCAACGATTTAAATAAAAAGTGCGTCCACAAGTCTGGCACGCCCGGTGGGACTGAAACCACCCTTCATCTCTTCGCCGGGATTCAGGGCCTCATGGCCTCCTAATAAACAATGTTCACCTGTTTCGATGAATTGCAGGTGCTGTCTCTGCCAGCCCTATGCGGAGGAAAGCGGGACTAGGCGAGATTGTCTTTGTGGCCTCGAGGACGCTATTCCGAGGCACATGTAACTTTCAGGAAAGAAGAGAGGAAGAGGGAGGGGAAATCAAACCCCCTTTCCCTAAGAAGAAAGGGAAGAAAAAAAAAGAAAAGAAGAAAAGAAAGAAAAGAAGGGAAAAGAGAAGAAAGAAACAAAAAAGAAGCAAAAAAGAGAAGAGAAAGAATTGGCGAGAGAGGGTTATCCTGCCATATCCGTCGACACCCGTGCTGAATAAAGATTACCACTGTGAGACTGATGCAGTGGAGCGAACCACTCATCCCCTCCCTGAGTGGGTAAGCGCTCTCCTGCGCACCCACCTTGGTTTATTCTACAAAAAGAAGAGAAGAAAAGAATGACAAAAGGAAAGTTGGCAAGCATTGCCGACCAAAAGGACAAGAGGAAGGCCGGCATCCCGCCCGACTCTAGGAGGGTCCAAGTCCGTGGTGCAATGCCCCGGTCCATTCCATCTTCCTGTTGCTTCTATCCGGCATAAGACGCCCCCTCGAGTGGCTGTTAGAAGATCCAGCAAACCACAACTGTAGCTTGATGAATTCCTGCCCGCTGTGGGGTATGCTTTATAGCAATAAGGCCAAGCACAGCCACCACCCCCGAAGAGAGCATGCATATACCCCGCCAGGGGGGATAAGAAGAAGAAATATATCCCGCCATGGGGGCATAAGAGGCGAGAAAGAATACACCCCAACCTGGGGACACATGAAGGGAATACACCCCGACTCGGGGGCACGTGAGAAGAATCTACCCCGACCTGGGGGTACAGAAGCAAAGAGACATACATCCCGACCTGGGAGCATATGAAGAAAGGTATACCCCGCCTAAGGGGGCATCTGAAGATGCAACATACCCCGCCACGGGGGCATAGAAGCCATGAAGAATTCACCCCGACTTAGGGGTATTCAAAAAACCTACCTCGGTTTAGGGGCACTTGAAGAAGAACTACACCCCGATCTGGGGGCATGAGAAGCAAAGATTATACCCTGCTTGGGGGCACACAAAGAAAGAAGCACACCCCGACTTAGGGGCATTTGAAGAAGAAACATACCCCACCATGAGGGCATATGGAGAAAAAAATACACCCCGCCTTGGGGGCACAAGAAGCAGAAGAACTCATCCCGGCCTAGGGGGCACACGAAGAAAGAAACACACGTCCTGCCTTGGGTGCACAAAAAGTGAAACACACCCCGGCCTGGGGGCATACAAAGAGAAAAAAAACACACTCCTCCCGGGATGTACAAGAAGCAAATACACCTCGCCTGGGGGCATAGAAACAAAGAAGCAGAATCCACCTCGGCCTGGGGGCATAAGAAGCATGAAGTTACACCCCGACTCGGGGGTACGTAAAGAAGAAACACATCCTGCCTTGGGTGAACATGAAGCCAGAAACACACCCCGTATGGGGGCATACGAAACAAAAAAGAAGCACACCCCGACTTAGGGGCATTTAAAGAAGAAACATACCCCGCCATGGGGGCATATGGAGAAAAGAATACACCCCGCCTTGGGGGCACAAGAAGCAGAAGAACTCACCCTGGCCTAGGGGGCACACGAAGAAAGAAACACACGCCCTGCCTTGGGTGCACAAAAAGTGAAACACACCCCGGCCTAGGGGCATACAAAGAGAAAAAAAACACACACCTCCCGGGATGTACAAGAAGCAAATACACCTCGCCTGGGGGCACAGAAGCAAAGAAGCAGAATCCACCTCGACCTGGGGGCATAAGAAGCATGAAGTTACACCTCGACTCGGGGGTACGTAAAGAAGAAACACATCCTACCTTGGGTGAACAGGAAGCCAGAAACACACCTCGTATGGGGGCATACGAAACAAAAAAGAAGCACACCCTGCCATGGGGGCACACGAAGAAAGAAACACCCTCTGCCCTGGGCGCATAAGAAGCAGAAAAGTCTGCCCCGATATAGGGGCATAAGAAGTAAGAGTACACCCCGAGCTAGGGGGAATATAAAGAAAGAAACTACACCCCGCTCTGGGGGGGCATATGAAGAGAAATACGTCCTATCTTGAGGGGTAGAAGAAGTATAATCCACCCCGGTCTGGAGGCACGAGAAGCAAAAGATACACCCCGTGCCGGGGGCATATGAAGGAAAATATACCCCGCCCTAGGAGGGCGCAAGAACTAGAGGAATTCATCCCGATATGGGGGCATAAGAAGCAAGAATCCACCCCGGCTTAGGGACATGAGAAGCAAGAAGTTATACCCCGAGCTAGGGGGACAAAAAAAAACCAACAACAACACATCCTGTCTTGGGTGCACCAGAAGCCAAACACGCCCCGCATGGGGGCATGTGAGACAAAGCTTCACTCCGGCCTAGGGGCATTAGAAGCAAAATGCACCCCGCTCTAGGGGCATAAGAAACGAAGAACACACCCCCGCTCTGGGGGTATTTGAAGAGGAAACATACACCCCGCCTGGGGGCATAGAAGCCATAAAAGAATACACCCCCGCTCTAGGGGTATTTGAAAAAGAAACATACACCCCGTCTGGGGGCATAGAAGCCATAAAATAAGACACCCCGGCTTAGGGGTATTTGAGGAAGAAATATACCCCGATATGGGGGCATGGAAGCCATGAAGAGTTCACTCCGACTTAGGGACATTTGAGGAAGAACTACACCCCGCGATGGGGACATGAGAAACAAAGACTATACCCTGCTTAGGGGCATTCGAAGAGAAACATACCATGCTCTGGGGCATAAGAAGCAGAAGTTACACCCCGTCTGGGGGCCTGGAAGCCATGAAAGATACACCCCACTTGGGGGCACAGAAGAAAAGTTACACCCCAACCTGGGGGCGCATTAAGAGAAATACACCCCAGTCCGGGGGCATTAATGAGAAAGGAAGAGCAGAACAAATGAACAGTCATGAGGTGGACGTGGTCTTTGAACTCGCCTCTTCACAATAAAAAGAAGAGCATAAAAGAAAAGAACAGCCATCAGGCAGACGTGGTCTTTCTACTCGCCCCTCCACATAAAAGAAGAAGAGAAGAAGAGAAGAAGAGAAAGTGAGCCTTGAGGTAGACATGGTCTTTCACCCTCTACCTCCAACCATCCAACAAATAGACATCTCATGGGGTCGGTGTCACGACCTTTCGTCTAAGCCAAAAAGCATTCCGCCAACGGGGCGTTAAACTGACAAAGCATTCCGCCAACGGGGCGTTAAACCGACAAAGCATTCCGCCAACAGGGCATTAAACTGACAAAGCATTCAGCCATCTAGGCTTCAAGCCGACAGATATTCAGCCATCGAGGCTTCAATCCGAAAGATATTCCGCCATCGGGGCGTTAAACCGAGGAATATTCAGCCATCGGGGCTTCAAGTCCACAGATGTCAAGCCAACAAGCAACTCCACCTTCGGCCTTTGGCCACCCAGAAATATACAAACCGAAAGACCTCTCATGTGGTCGGCAGCACGACCATTCGTTTAAGCCGACAAACGTTTTCCCTTCGGCCAGGACGGCCATCTCAAGAGAATTAAAGAATCAACCTTTCCACTTTGGTTTGGATCCTTTCCCGACCAGAGAATTAAAGAATCAACCCTTCACTTTGGTTCGGATCTTTTCCCGGCCAGAGAATTAAAGAATCAACCCTTCACTTTGGTTCGGATCCTTTCCCGACCAGAGAATTAAAGAATCAACCCTTCACTTTGGTTCGGATCTTTTCCCGACCGGAGAATTAAAGAATCAACCTTTCACTTTGGTTCGGATCCTTTCCCGACCAGAGAATTAAAGAATCAACATTTCACTTTGGTTCGGATCCTTTCTCGACCAGAGAATTAAATAATCAACCTTTCACTTTGGTTCAGATCCTTTCCCGACCAGAGAATTAAAGAATCAACCTTTCATTGTGGTCCGGATCCTTTCCCGACCAAAGAATTAAAGAATCAACCTTTCACTTTGGTTCAGATCCTTTCCCGGCCAGAGAATTAAAGAATCAACCTTTCCACTTGGGTTTGGATCCTTTCCCGACAAGAGAATTAAAGAATCAATCCTTCACTGTGGTTCAGATCCTTTCCCGGCCAGAGAATTAAAGAATCAACCTTCCACTTTGGTCCGGATCCTTCCCCGGCCAGAGAATCAAAGAATAAACCTTCCACTTTGGTCTGGATCTCTCCCTGGTCAGAGAATCAAAGAATAAATCTTCCACGTTGGTCCGGATCCTTCTCTGGACAGAGAATTAAAGAATAGACCTTCCACTAGGGTCCGGATCCTCCCCCGGCCAGAGAATTAAAAAATAAACCTTCCACTTTGGTTCGGATCCTCCCCGGTCAGAGTACAAAAGAATAGACCTTTCACCTTGGTCCGGATCCCTCCCCGGCCAGAGAACAAAAAAAGGATCCTTCTCTTCGGCTCTCACATCCCGCTGCCCGACGCCCTTCGACTTAGCCATTTTGACCAAGGCCCACTATCAGGATTAATCCATCCATCCCACCGCGCTCTCCAATATCTTTCGGCTTTGGGGCTGACTTCTAACATCTCTCAGCTTGTTAGCCTGCTCCCGATATCTCTTGGCTTCTAGCCTACTTTTCAATATCCCAACCTCGGCTCTTTGAAGCCCACTTTTCGACTTTGACTTGTAGCTCGCTTCCCCAACATTTTGGCTCTTGTAGCCCACGTCCATTTGGCTCCTGTAGCCTGCTTCCCCGATTTGGCTCTCGTAGCCTGCTTCCCAACTTCGACTCTCGGAGCCCGCTTTCCCAATTTCGGCTCTTGTAGTCCGCTTCACCAACCTTTTGCCTTTGTAGCCTGCTTCTCGGCTCTCGTAGCCCGCTTTCCTGATTACGGCCCGTAGCCTGCTTCCCCGATTTTGCTCTCGTAGCATGCTTCCCAACTTCGGCTCTTGGAGCCCGCTTCCCCAATTTCGGCTCCTGTAGCCCGCTTCACCAACCTTTGGCTTTTATAGCCTGCTTCCTGGCTCTCGTAGCATGCTTTCTCGATTACGGCTTGCAGCCCGCTTCTCAATACCTTTGGCCCTTGTAGCCTGCTTCCCAGAATTTGACCTTCACGGCCCGCTTCCCATAACTTTGGCTCTCGCAGCCCGCTTCCCAGTACCTTTGGCTCTTGTAGCCTGCTTCCCAATTTTGACTCTTGTAACACGCTTCCCAATATCTTTGGCTCTTGTAGCCCGCTTCCTTAATTTCCTTTAGACCCTCTTGTGGTCTGCTTCCCTAATACCTTTACTACTACATACAAGATACATATACGTAACGACGGTATGTTCTTAAGCAAAATAAAAAAGAGACCAAAAAAAGAGAGAGACAAAAAAATGCGTGGCTGACTTGCTTGCATGCTTGCTTATAATATAGTATAACGCACCTTCTTGGAATTTTCTAGGACTATGTTTCCTTGCTAAATAATGTCGCCCCGATTCCGGATGCACGTGCGTCACGACACACGATCTAAGGGAACCCAATTATGACAAGTGTACACGTCAAGGGGAAAAGTTATGGCTGAATTATCAAGCCCAACTCACAAAATAAACCCGAGACAACACTCCCCAATTCGTGCTTAATGTGTCCAATGCTCTTCAACCGTAGGGATTGCCCGACTTTCTTCTCAGCACTCTATAGATGCTTGAATTCCTACACTCACGTGAGAGGTAATCATGAGGAAAGAGCTGCCTACCCCCACTAAAAAAACTAATGAAAAAAAAAGAGAAAAAAATGTGAATCCTAGTAGCCGGGAATCCCCATTGAGACACATGAGGAGACTCACGCGAAATGGTGAAGCGAATTTCAATAAGGATGAGGCCTAGTAGCCGGGAATCTCCATTGAGACACATGAGGAAACTCGCGTCAAACGGTGGAATCCGCAATAGAATTATGATAAGGACGAATCCTAGTAGTCGGGAATCCCCATTGAGACACATGAGGAGACTCGCGCCGAACGGTGAAATTCGCTACCAAAATAAACAGATGGGGGTTGTGCGAAGCTACCATAATCGAGAGCCTGAAATCCATGTGTAAGCGCTAGAGTAATCCTCGAGTGTTGCTTAGAAAACCTACATATCCCTATGTTTAGGGCCTTTTGCTCACACGTTTGCTCCTCCACTCCACGAAGAGAATTGCCTCGAGTGAAATGCGTGAATTTAAGCTATGCATGTAAGACATGTGATATCCTCTTGACGGGTGCACCACCCCTTAGCTGTGCCTTATGGCCCGTACCGTGCCTTCGAATTATGGGCGATGTCCCTATCCCATCCCCTATAGAGGGAGCTGCCTTATGTATACTTATGTTATGCCTATTGATGAATGATTGCACGCTTGAATAAAGAAATGAATAATAATAATAATAAAAGAAAACTCTCAATCTCGGCTCCTGCAGCCTGCTTTCCCAGTTTCGGCTCGGAGAGCCCAATCCTGGCCCTCACGGCCTACTTCTTGCCCTTGCGGCTTGCTAATCTCCCAATTTCGGCTTTTGTAGCTAGCTTCCCGACAGCGACTCTCGTAGTCCGCTTCCTCAATTTGAGCTCTCATAGCCTGCTCCCCAATTTCGGCTTTTGTAGCCAGCTTCCCAATTGCGACTCTCGTAGTCCGCTTCCTCAATTTGGGCTCTCATAGCCTGCTCTCCAATTTTGGCTCTTGTAGCCAGCTTCCCGATTGCGGCTCTTGTGCCGCTTCCCCGATTTCAGCCTTCACGGCCTACTTCTGCAACATCGATTCTGACCCTTGCGGTCCACTTTCCCGGGTTCAGATTTCACAACCAGTACTCCTGGCCCATTGAAGAACATCAAATCCTTTCACTTTGGTTCAGACCTTCTGTCCGGCTAGAGAATAAAATAAAATCCTTTCACTTTGATTCGACCCTGTCGCCCAGCTAGAGAACAAACAGACCCCTCCACTCTAGATCAGACCTTCCGTCCTGTTGGAGAACTAAAAGATTCTCTCCACTTTAGATCGGACCTTCCGTTCGGCTAGAGAACAGAAAAGATCCTTTCACTTTGGTTTGGGCCTGCCGTCCAGCCGAAGAACTAAAAGACTCTCCCCACTCTAGATCGGACCTTCCGTCCGGCTAGAGAACAAACAGACCCCTTCACTCTAGATCGGACCCTTCCGCCCAGCTAGAGAATAAAAAGATTCCTTTCACTTTGGTTCGGACCTGCCGTCCAGCCCGAGAACAAAAGGTTCCTTCCACTCTAGATCGGACCCCTTCCGTCCGGCTAGAGAACTAAAAAGAATTCTCACGCCTTTGATTTGGACCTTCCGTCCAGGTCATGGAATCAACAAACTTTTCTCTCCGTCCCTTCGGGTGACGAATACCCCTTTTGATTTGAACCTTCCGTCCAGGTTATTGAATCAACAAACTCTTCTCTCCGTCCCTTCGTGGGACGAACACTTCTCTTGAATCGACAAACTCTTCTCTCCGTCCCCTTGGGTGACGAATACCCCTTTTGATTTTGACCTTCCGTCCAGGTCATTGAATCAACAAACTCTTCTCTCCGTCCCCTCGGGTGACGAATACCCCTTTTGAGTCAACAAACTCTCCTCTCCGTCCCTCCGGGGTCACGAATGATCTGTTTGGTTTGGACCTTTCGTCCAGATCATTGAATGAACAAGTCTCTCTCCCCGTCCCTTCGGGTGATGAATACCCCTTTTGATTTGGTCCTGCTGTGCACACCATTAAAGGAATAGACCCTTCTCTCCACCCACGTGGCTCGCCTTCCAACATCCTTCGGCTCGACGGCCTGCTCCCAATTTTGGCTCTCGTAGCCTGCTTTACGGACTTCGGTTCTCACAGCATGCTCCCCAACCTTTGGCTTTCATAGCATGCTTCCCGGGTGCTGGCCCACGTGGCATGGGTTCTTGACCTTAACTTCGGTTCGCAGATCCGCTCTTCTCATCATGTTGATGAATCTCTCAGTCGGTCTGCACCCGCAGGGGGAGCTCTCTCGTCCCTCTCTCGCGCTATCTGCGGCTGGGGGGCATTTGTGGACACTAAAAAATTCTCACCCCATATTTACGTGCATTGGAATAAAGAAGAAGAGAAAAGAGAAGAGAAGATGAAAAGAAGAAAAGAAGAGAAGGAAACACCCCTCAACGTACCCTTCAACGGCACACCTTCAAGTGCCTTTCAATGGCACACCCCTGGTGCCTCTCTAACGGCACACTAACTTGTGCCCCAGCGGCACACCCTGAAGTGCCTCTAACGTCACACTCGTTAAAGCCTTCAACGGCACACTCTCCAGTGCTCCCAGCGGCACACTTCTTAAAAGCCCCAGCGGCACATTCCTGAAGTGCCCCAGCGGCACACCCCTCAGAAGCCCCCAGCGGCACACTGCCAGGTGCCCCAGCGACACACCCATCAAAAGCCCCCAGTGGCACACTGCCAGGTGCCCCAACGACACACCCTTCAAGCCCTCCAGCGGTACACTCCGTGGGATGCCTCCAACGGCACACCCTTTGGTGCCTCCCAACGGCACACCCTTTAAGCCCTCCAGCGGTACGCCATCCAACAACCCTGCCCTTCACACAACCCCAACATGCTCAGACTTGGCCAGAACTGCACGGACCTTGGCCCTACGTGTGCACCGGCTTGCCTTCGGCTTTGAGCCTAGGTGCACCAACCTTACTCCACTTGACTGCCGTATGCACTGACCTTCATTCAACCCAGCTGAAACCTGCACCGACCTTGCCCCTTGCATGCATATACCCTGCACCGACCTTGCTCCGTGCATGAACAGACCCTACACCGACCTTGCTCCGCGCATGAACAGACCCTGCACTGACCTTACTTTGCGCATGAACAGGACCTGCACCGACCTTACTCCGCGCATGAAGAGGCCCTGCACCGACCTCCACCAGCGTGCACAGACCTAAGCCCTAACATGCACCGACCTCAGCCAACATGCACGGATCTCAGCCCTTGCTGCACCGACCTCCAACCCAAACCTGCACAGACCCCATCCCTTTCTGCACCGACCTCCAGTATAAACATGCACCGACTAGCCCCATCTATATAGACCCTTCCTTTGATCCAACCCCAGGTGCATTGACCCTTGGCCAGCTGGCCCCTCACACGGCTCAAACGTGCATAGACTTTGGCAGGCCTTGCCCTCCGCACATCCCCAATGTGCACAGACCTTCCCTTCACACATTCCTAAATGTGCATCGACCCTCCCCCTGCCCCATGTGCATCAAACTTTGTCCTTCATAACATATATGTGTACTGATCCGCCTTCAATCGTACACCTAGGTGCTCAGATCCTCGTCCGGCACACTCTTGGGCTACCAGGCTCGGCACACACTAATAGGCCTAGCCCGGCACGCCCCTGTGCCTTGTCCGGGACACCAGCACGCTCCTGCCCGACACACCTGCGCCTCACCCGGTGCACCTTGCCCGGGTCTTGCCCGGCACACCAGCCAGTCCGTAACCCGGTACGCTCCTAGCTCATCTTTCCCCGGCACACTCTGCGTCTGAAGGGCTATGTTATAATACAATAAAAAGGGGATAAATAATAATAGTAACAATAAATAATAAATAATAATAATGACAAATTCAAAAAAGAGATAAATAATAATAATAATAAAGAAACAAGTAATAATAGTAATAAACTCAGAAAATAGTAAATAAACAAATAATAACAAAATAAATAAATAATAATAATAACAAACTCAACAAAAATAGTAAATAAGCAAATAATAATAAAATAAATAAATAATGATAACAAACTCATCAAAAATGATGAAAGTAATAAACAAGAATAATAGTAATTCTCAAACAATAATCAAATGATGAGATCCGCTCCGCAGCCTCGTTTCTCCTCGAGACCCGGTGTAAATGAAATATTAATGCCGCCCCTCCAGGTCGGACTCGGACCTTGGGAACCACCCCAATATGACCGTGATCTGACACTGCTCTGGGCCGATAGTCCGTCAAACCGGACTAGTTCCCATTGGGATTCGTTTCCGCTCTTTCATTGGAATTGCCGTAAACTCGACATACATTTGTACGGGTTTACTTCCGTCTACGTCGTACCTTCAAAACGGATCTTTGTCTGAACATGAAGTGCTCTATGAATGACCGACAAAATCTGAATGGAGCAGGGCGACTTTCGTCCTCCCCAAACCCTATGCATAGGAATATCGATAAGACCTTCGTGAGTCACACTTGGACCTCGGGTTCATCCCAACCATGGTCATTGCCTGACCCACATCCTAGGCCTATAGCTAGCCATCCCTGTACACGTCTTTGTTTTGGGATCTAATCCCAGTACACTTTCCCGCTGCCCTTTTGGCATAGGAAATATTGACGATGCCCACGCGAGCCTGATTCCGACCGCGGGGGGCCCACCGCAGTATGGTCGCAGTCTGATCTTGCACCGGGCCGATAAATTCACTGGTTCCCGATCCCTCCAACTGGGATTTAACTGAATATTCCTCGTCCTTCCGAATAATAAATTTGTCACATCCCGACATACATACGCTCCAGTTTTTCCGTGACGATTTCGCTTTTCTCGAGCCGGACATTCGTCCGAACATTAAATGGTCAACATATGACCGACATGATCTCAAACACTTTCTTTACGCCCTCGTGCGAGGACTTCAATGTTATTTAATAGATTTTTATGCAATTAATTTTCTGGCCATGAGACCCTTTTTCCCGGCGATTAATCAAGGGTGTTCCCCTCTCCGAGGGGATGTAAATAACGCCGTGACCTTTATGGCGCGGCGGGTTTTGGTCCTGACACGAATACACAATCGTCTGATTAGTCAGATCGAGCGCACAATAAATTGTCACTCTGTGACTGGCACGCCCACGCACTTAATAAACCCAATAAACGAATCGCCAATGATTTAAATAAAAAGTGCGTCCACAGAACGCGAGAGAGAAGAGAGGGAGAGAGAGAGAGAGAAAGGGGTTTAATATATAGAAAATTCAAAAATTTTGAAAAATATCAAAAATAGGAAAAAAATACTCTCCACGATCTTCGAAAAACGCACAACGCAGTAGTAACGTCCCGGAGTCGGAGAACGCAACAGTTCGCCCTACACGGGATTCTGAAAGTCCGACAGGTAAAAATACGCATAAGCCGCAAAACTCAATCCGAGACCCATAAAAGTGATCCAAAACTCACGGATCCAGATCCGAACAATGATCCGAAAAATCCGGGGCGTTACAGAAACACCCTCCAAGAAGGGACTATAATTAAGGACCTTGGCCGTCTCACACTCATACCCCAGATTACTTGTCTCCTTGTCTCCACAAAAGTTCCAGACAGCTCCCCTTCTCCACGGCGACGTTCGAGCACTCTCAACCCTTCTCTCTCTCTCTCTGAGCACTCTACTGTGTTTATTTGAGCGCTCTGTTTCTCCTTCTACTCCTTCTTCTAGCACGTGCCCGACTTAAGTATCGGGGAGTTGATCCTTAGAATCTCTCCCAAAACTCCTTATGACGTGGTTTTTCTATTACAAGTTTCCTCTTAGATGGCATTCTTCTTTCCTCGTCAAATAAATCTTAGAAGTGTAACTTGTGGTTCTAGATATCATGTTTCGACTTATACAATATCTATAATCCAAACCTAATTAGCTAATTTTTTAAACCTCAAGCAAATGCCAACTTGTCTCTCCTTCCAGCTTGAGCTTCATAATATACTTGACGTCGAACGGATTCCTCGGAGCCTCCGTTACAGCCCATCAACGATTTCATTCTTTTCTTTTTGTCGTATACTTGAATGTGCACGCGTGTTGGGTGTGGGTGCGGGCGTGTATGTGTGTGTGTGTGTGTGTGTGTGTGTGTGTGAGAGAGAGAGAGAGAGAGAGAGAGAGAGAGTTATGAGTAAAAATCTTCTTATATTTGTGGGACTAGTTACAATATGCCTGTCTCCACTAATTTGAAAGATAGCTAGAGATAGGAGCAAGGATACATGAAAACAAGATCAAAGATAAAAATACTTTTTTTTTGTCTCAAAGGACATAGAACATGGACAGATAGACTATCCCCGAGCACGGATAGGTATCCATTGACATCTGCATGGTCAATCTAAATTTAAACCTCTCAACCACGCCCCATTCCCATTCCCAGAACCCCACTTCGAATCATCAGTAGAGCAGCCACCAGTACAGACTGAAAAATGTTTGGCAGTGATACAACTAGCACACCTTTGGCCAACGCCTTCCTTTTATACATACATCTAACACTCGATCGGAAGAGCAAAAGCTACAGAGAAAAGAGTTGCCTGGCTTGCCCGGGCCGGCCACAACCCTTATGCATGGGTCACGCATGGCAGCAGGGCTCGGCCTCCTTCAGCTCGACGCTGCCGTTCTCGTCGTCCGACCCCGACCCCGACAGCCGGCGGTCTCTGTACACGTACCACCTGGCCGCCACCAGGTAGACGATGAGGTTGAGCACGCTGAGCACGGCCAGCAGCCAGTAGAAGTTGTAGAGCCTGCCCTGGTTGAGGTCGTCGGCCAGCCAGGCGCCGTGGCCGCTCTGCCCCGTCGCCGCGTGCACCAGCGTCACCAGCGCCGAGCTGACGAAGAAGCCCAGCGACAGGGTGCTCAGGAACAGCCCCGTGCTCATGGTCTTCATCCCGCTGGGGCACTCCCTCAGGAAGAACTCCAGCTGCCCCATGTAGGTGAGGGCCTCCCCGGAACCCACTAGCAGGAACTGCGGCACCAGCCGGAACACGCTCATGGGCACCGGCCCCGAGGGATCCGCCATGGTGGCCGCCACCCTGAGGCGCTTGATCTCAGTGAGCGCGGCGGCGGCCATGGCGAAGGCGGCGAGGACGAGGCCGACGCCGATGAGCTGCAGAGGGGTGAGGCCCTTCGGGTTGCCGGTGAGGCGGCGGGCGGCGGGGACGATCAGGCGGTCGTAGACAGGCACGGTGAGGAGGATGGCGGTGACGAAGAAGACGGTGAGGGAGCCCGGGGGGATGTGGAAGTTGCCGGTGAGGTGGCGGTCCATGGTGGTGGCCTGGGACACAGAGAAGGTGGTCATCTGGGCGTAGACGGTCCAGAACATGATGGTGGTGGCCCAGATGGGCAGCATCCGCACCACCATCTTCACCTCCTCCACGTCCGTCAGGGTGTTCAGCTGCCACCTGCTGGGCAGCGCCGCGGCGGCGCCGGCTGCGGGGGACGCCGGCGGGGAGTCCCCGTCCGTTTTGATGGCGCCGTGGTCCAGGAAGCTGTAAACATCAGAAACACCAAAGACAAGGATCATGTGATAATTTTACACCAAATGGGGTTATGATTGATGGGCCTACGAAGGGGCCACCTCCCTCATGGAGATAACACGGAGAAGGCTTATTGCCCACTCAATAAACATGGCACCCCCCCCACCCATATGATTGCCCCAATTATGATCAGCGTCCCATGTGAGGTGACTTATCCAAATCTCATATGAAGTTGACTCTAATTGGATCAATGGGGTCGCCACTTTTCCTTGCACACCATGATCTATATACAATTAGATAAATCTAGATAACACACACACACACACAGAGATATATATATATACATATATATATATATATATATATATCACCGACTTGAAGTATCTTTAACTCCAATTAATCTATCTGGACGATAAGAATTTACAAAAGTGACGCTGTTAGGGAATGTAAGTCTAGCAGTCTTCAATCACTTCACATACAAAGTTTTCCAATGGAGCTTTTGAATGAAGCTATGATTGCTAAACTTCTCTTTTTCTGAGAGCAGAAAATTGTGTACTCACTCCAGGTAACCGAGAGAGATCAGTGGAGTTTCACTTTCACAGGTATCCGTGGAGTGGGCGCGACCAAATGAGTGAAGACCAGAACAGCTGGCTGTCCCATTGTGGGAATCCGATTTCTATGGTTTCCCCGATAATTGCAAGCGATAAGAGCGGAGTGGAGTACTACACCTCGGCGGAGGGCCCGGGGTTGCCACTGGAGCCGGCAAACAGTAGGCTAGGCAGTGTGGGGGAGGAGGCATTATTAAAAGCACGCATGATTGGCACAAGATCTTCTGCAGTTTTTGGGTAAATCGACAACTGTTGTTTGCTACACTAAAGTTGAATAATAATGTTACTCATCAGTTTGAGTTAAAATATCAATTGAGTGGTGGTCTCACCGACTCCTCTGTTTAAAGGGAGGTCCAGGTTAGATTTCGAGTTCTCTATTAATTCCCCGTTAAAATAAATACCTATCGAAAAAAATAAGTATCAATCAATTTAAAATATGTGAGAGTTGAGCCGTGATGCATTAATGGTGGGAACGGGGTAAGCCTTGGGTTCAGTGTTCTTATGACGGGGTTTGAATGCAGAATAAATGGCTCAAAATAATTAACTATTTTTCAATTGGAATAATTGCACACATACATACTCTTAGCTATTGTACGTCGTCATACATGTCCCCATATATATTAAGAAATATTATTCAGTTATGCTAACGTTAATGTAATATTTCGTTAAATATATAAAATATGATATTTTAAGTAATTATGTGATGAGATTAAATAAAGGTGACTTAATTTTATTTTCTGCTTGGCACAATTATTATAAGGGTATACCAGCCAATATGAAAACGATAAGAGCGTGGAGTATGATACGTACCCAGGATGGATTTTAAGGATCTTCTTGTAACTGTCCCTTTCCATAATTTTTACGATGAGGCCGGCAGGTTCAACCCAAGTTCTAAGACCCAGGGTAGGGATGGATATGTAGAGTTACACTGTGACACATCAGCATGAACAATGATGTGACTGGAAATAATATATAGAAGCAATTTTAAACATTTAATGCAACTCGATATAAATACCTTATTTGTCTACTAAGTTTCTAGACACCCACACGAACGAAGATCATTAATCAGTCCCAAATAATATTTAACTCAAGAAGCATAAAACGTTTTCATCCGTAACATCACCCAATTAAAAACGTTCTAAAAACTGGTGTGGAAATTGATACGTGGCCTCTGTTGCGTGTGGTATGGGGTGTGGGGAGGCTGCAACATGTGAACCATGGGATATGGGATATCTATTCTTGGCAGGGCAAGGCAACTCGGGAGTTGGATCGGACACCCCGTGCCGTGAGCTGTTCCTCCACCCACTTCTTATTAGATTCGCCGCCCTTCCTCTCCCGTCACCCATGCGTATGATTCCAGTTTATCACACCTTCACACGCAAATTCCTACACCTCGAGGAGAAGAATACAAAAGGAGAGGAAAAAAGCAAAGGACCGGGTTGACAGTGGGGAGAGATTGCAATCTTTCTTGAACAAATCATTAAATCAACTTCTTTCTATTTCACGGAGGAGAACAATTTCCTATTAAGAAACCATTGCTTAGGCTGGAATTAAAGCTGTACATTAAATCAACATACATAGATGACAAAAAAAAACAATCTTCTTTCACAGTATATAATAGGAAAAACTAACTTGGGATCAAATCAGTATATGCATGCAACCTAAAACTAGTAACACATTGATCAAGATTGCTAAATCTTCCAATAATATATAATAGTACGAGCAGCAAGACTCCTGTGTTATTCTAAAACTAATTAGATTAGATTATGTGATTAAGATAGAGTTTAACTAATTTGCCGTGTCTGACATCAACCAATACTACTTTTTTGGTTTGTTCTACTAAACAGAGGAGGAGAAAATTTTAGGGTTTGGAAGAAAAAAAATATGAGAAAGGTGAGGTGATCAGTTGGTAGCAGTTCAAAACCAAAGGTCGCTTAATTAGGTGTAGGAGATCCCTCACCGGAACTGTTGGGTGTGGGGCAGCGGCAGCTTCGTCTTCCCCTTCCTCCCCTCCGCCGCCGCCTCCTCGCCGACGTCGTAGAGCAGCGCCGCGTCGGACGGCAGGGGCAGCTTCCGCTTCTTCCAAGCCGCCACCACCACGGAGGCGATCTGGGTCAGTGGGCTCCCCACCAGTTTCTTGAACCGGTACCTGCGGGTCCCGGCGAGGAAAACGACAAGCCCGATGAGAATGGAGGTGGCGCATATGCCGTAGCCCCACCGCCGCCCCAGGTGGTCCTGCACGTAGACGAGCACGGTGACCGCCAACAGGGAGCCGAGGCTGATGAGGAAGAAGAACCAGTTGAAGAACCGCATCATCTTCTTCTTCTCCGACGGGTCCGCCTCGTCGAACTGGTCCGAGCCGAAGCCCGAGACGCTGGACTTGAGCCCTCCCGTGCCGAGGGCGGTCAGGTAGAGGGCGAGGTAGAGCACCGCCAACTGCCCGCCGGACGCCGGGATGCAGGTGTTGGACGAGGGGACGCAGCGCGGTGGCCGCAGGCCGGGGACCGCCGTCGATATGGTCAGGATGGTCACCCCCTTCATTCGAAAGTTACCCAAGACGTAAGATTATATAGAAGAACGTACAGAAGGGGGAGAAAGGAAGGGGCGGGGGTGGGTAGAGGAGGAGGCCGGGTTCTTACAGTGGCTTGGACGCCGGCGAAGATGGCGATGGTGAGGTACCTGGTGAGCATCACGGTGAGAGAGCAAAAGGTTACATGTGAAAAACAGAGGAAGCTGGTTGACACGGTCGACGTCGGACATGTAAAAAGAAGGAGAAAGGCCGCATCTTGTCACCTGCCCAGGAAGGTGTCGGCGATGAACCCACCGAGGAGGCAGAGCATGAAGGAGGTGCCAAGGAAGTTGGTGACGGTGTTGGCGGCGACGGCATTGCCGAGGTGCATCGTGCCCGTCATGTAGGTCACCAGGTTCACCGCGATCCCCAGGGACGTCAGCCGCTCGTTCAGCTCCACCACTGTGGGTTTCCCATTCGTTTCGTTCATATTTCTCAAACACAACCAACCAAAAACGCAGAAAGAAAACCACGTACAAATGAAGAGGACACCTCAAAAGAACAGTCTTCACAGATGACAGGGGTACGTATATTATAATTATCAGCTTCCTCCGGCGTAAGTCCGTGATGGCCGGGGTGGCTTCTGGGGCAGACGTTTATATAGCCATAAAGACACACACAGAGAGAGAGATAGAGAGAGAGGGGAGAGGGGAAGGGGAAGGAGAGGAGATGAGGACCTAGGATCATGGCGGCACTTGTCCAGCCGCCACTCTGGGATCGGACGGCGGGGCGCCCTTTGAAGTCCCAGGCATCTGGCAGGAGCTTGCCGCCATCTGTCTCCGGCAGGGTGGCCATTGAGCCCGGTGGCGGTAGTACAGCGCGCAACGAGAGCTGGTGGAAGCAGGGACGCTGGAAGGGATCGGGGGGAGAGGGAAGTTACTGGCCTAGTTTGGCTTGGCTCTCTGTGGCTTCGCTGGTGCCCTATATATAGCGACAGAGCCGGGGCATTTGATTGGTCCTGGACACTGTTTCTGTCTTCTTGTAATAACTCTCACGACAAGTGCATGCATCGACCGCGAGTCCACTCACTACTCCCAGGCTGCCATTGGATCCCCTCTGCCCCGTTAGATCGCTATTCCAATTTGCACCACCTCCCTAGATAGATAGAAACAAGTCGTCTCCCTAGATAGATAGAAACAGGTCGTCTGTCAAATGAAGATGGATGGAGCTTGATGCGTCTTCCTCCCAATAAGACATTTTTTTGGGGGGGACTAGATGTAGATTTCGGAAAACATGGATGACATGTGAGATTTTTTTTGTACCGTTCATCTCCTTTGTAACGTCGGACAAGAATGGAGAAAGACCAAACTAATTCAGTTCTTTTTTTGATGATGAAAATTTTAGCGCATTGATACTAATTCAGTTCCATGGAGCCGCTGAATGTACGTGTATTGGTCTATGCGATAGACACAAATCAGTATTTATAGAAAGGAGAGATCAATCTAAGATTTTGATTTAATTAGATTTCTATCCATAATCGGAACCCATGGGTCACGTATAGATTAGACCCATTAACAATATCCCGTCGACGTACTAGACTTAAATTTATTGTGCGACCCAATAACAGTAATAAGCGGATCATAAATTAATATCGGATAAAACCCAACATGCTGCACATAATTTACTCCGGAGTAGTGTACACGTGCATCATATGGTATTGATCCAGAGCATTTAGATTGAAGTCAGAATATCGAATTTATCTTTAAGACATTAATTACTTCCTCAAAATAACTGAACAAGCACGTAATAAGGACTAAAAGTGCTTTAAATTAGAAGGGGAAGCAAGCTTGTATTGTACGTCAATTTTAATCACATCTACAACAACAAAGTCAACTTATAACATTTTACGTCAGACGACCATAGTAGATTACCAAACAATTCACAAATATATATATATATATATATGCTAGATCACCTTAATTGTACAGCAAAGACATATGTATTGGTATCATAATTTAAGTGCCTGGATTCATCTGAGTCAGTGAGCTAGTTAGTTAATTTCTATCAATGAAATGCTCTACATAAACTGAGTGCCCAAAGGGTACAGGATCAGTACACTAGACTTAAAAAGAGTGCACCAATATTCTAGTCTTCCTACAACATGTATAAATAGTGCATGCATTGCCTTCTTGCGCAATTGGCAGGCACGGTTATGTATTATTCTTCTCTTGTTTTGGGCTTCACAAATCCAAAATTATAAAGTCAGTTGGGATCAATCATGCATGTTGCTTCGATCAGCTTCTACGGCCAAATCTATGATCAATCCTTCGGAAAAAGTCATCTGCTTAATTAATTAATAATATTGACACATAGAAATTAAAGAGGGTTTAGTGTATTTAATTTTGTAAAATAAATAACACAAAAGGACTTTCACATTAATTAATTTTAATCGATAAGATTGGAATTAATGCTCTCTAACATTACACAAGAGCATCAACTAATTAATTACTGTTAACATATAAATTAAACCCCTGTCATATGTGCAAGCATGCTTATCTGTTAACATATAAATTAAGCCCCTATCATATGTGCAAGCATGCATATCCGTGTACTTCTGACTACCACAAAAAATTGGGACAGGTAATTAGCTTGATGTCTTAACTACCTTGTAATAATATCCACAAAAATTTGGGAGACGGAAGTTTATAAATATCGTCTTCACTAATTAGTGCAGATATGAACCATTTTGCTCTATATAGGTCGGCAAGATACTGCTGCCACACCGCTTTGCTCCTTAAAGAGCGCCCCACCTCCAATTGTGTCCATGACGGGATACAATATCATCACTTTCTACACAAACGTCTCATTATCTGACTTTTCTCTTGTCCAGTCGTGTCGTTTTCGATGGACATGTTCTGATACTCTTCTAATTATTTTCTTCATGTCTAGGCAAAAGAAAGCAGGAACTAATTAAGGTGCTCCCCAACCCTTACCATTTAAGCCACGTTTGGAAACGCTTATGGTGCGTGATTGGGATTTTTTCACAATCCCATACACCATACATAATCTTGACACACGGGAGATTTTGAAGAAAAAGAAAGTTACAAGATCTCAATTAGCGCATGGGCTCGAATAGTTGACATGGGCGAGAGTAGTTAACATTGAAAATGACTATTTTATCTTTTTTTTTTTTTACCATTGTCTCGACCGGATGAATAATATTTGAGAATTTTGTCAAAATATTGTTCATCCGAGCATGACAGTGTTCATCCAAATCGTGACATCGTTGATCATCCTCGTCTTTCTTCTCCCTCCTTTCTCTCACCTGTAGCACCAGGAGTGGTCGCAACTGGCGACATGTAGCAGCCCGACTTAATTTGGCGACAGTAGCTCCAATTTCGGTGTCCGCAACTCTAGTAACAACCCCGCGAACGGCGAGCTCTTCTTGCGATGGCGGTATATATGTGGGGTGGCAAAATGGATCGCCGGCCTTGCAACTGCAGCCATAGAAGAGGAGAAAGAAGGGCAAAATAATAATTTCAAACTCAAAATTCTCCGAAGAAGAACATGCTTCTTTGTGCTTAGAGTCTCTCTCCTCTTAGAATCTCTCGCTGCACGCAAGTCGTAGCAATAGTGCGCCATTCAAAGCTGCATTCAAAATTAACTTTACGTGATTCCAATGATTGGAATCACTTGCAAATAGATTTCAAAACGCGCCCTTTAGGTGCTATATACCCTCGCGAAGCCCTCCCTATCCACTGTATATATAGTTCCACTTGAACAACCTGCAGGAAAGCAAAATGATTAGGAGAGAGGAGGGAAGGAACAAGGTCATGCACTTTATTCTCTTTTTTCTGGACTGATTTGTGTGTATGGCTAAACGACCTGCCACCTCCAACAGTGGCGTAGTTGACCAACGCTGTTCTTGGGTGGCGTAATGTAAGAGGGTGCCTAGAAGAAGCATCTAATGTCGATTCCAACGTCTTGAAGCTGTACATCGCATCTTAGCAACTAGGTTAGGCCAGCCAAGGTGTCTTTGATGTACACAAAGCTAATTATCGGCAGAGCCCACCTGGAGAATTCGAAGATTAATAAGTTACGATCAAAGCTTAATTAATTACACTCCGCACTTCCATTTTGTCTCGTCGTGGAGAAGGGAGAGAATGGTGTCTTAGCATGATAATTAACCATCTAAAGTAAAAAGGTACACGAGATTTGTTACTAATTATCGCCGTTGCTAGCTTTTTTCTTCCCTTTCGGCTCCCGATCGATATATATGAAACCGGAATCCCATTCTTCATGTTCTTCAGAAGAAAATAAGCACTGGGATTTCTCTCACTAGCAAGTCGTCTAAATTGAACAACAAAAGTTATACTTTTATTGACCGCACATGTCAATTATGGGAAAGGGATGCATGGTTCTCACATCCTCTCTGTATATCATCTTATGTCTTCTCAAATCCTTGCATCATATATATATATATATATATATATCTGTGTGTGTGTGTGTGGTGGTGGTGGAATCACGATATATATCTAAAGCCCGGTTTTCGAAATTGCATGTGCATATGAAGGAGAGACGTGTGTGTTCCCCTCGCGCAGCTGATGCTACTATTGTCTCAGAAGAATCCTGCGAACCATTAATTCTTGGAACCTCCATTCTTTGTTTTTGCCCTCTGGTTGGACCCACCGGTCACAGACGTGAAAGCTTTTGCCAGCGACGATCCATCTAACACCTTCGCAGCTGGGGGAAGGAGTGGGTGGGGGTTGCGGGTGGAATCTCGCCCGAGGGCCCCGAATCTCGTGTGGGGTTTTGTTTGCGTGCAGGATAGAATGGATCCGGGAAACGTCCACACCGCCGCGCTTCGAAAACCGGGGGCCTGCTGCGGGCTGGGTTCGCACGCTCCGAGCTGCACTCCCGCGGCCATTCGTTTCCCCGGACCTTTTTACAAATTTCCACAGAGCTAGGAAACAATTTCCACCCTGGACTTTTCTCACAAATTTATCTACATATAATTATATAATTATAAATAAATCTAAATCTATTATCATAGATACTCTTGATATATCTCAAATATTTATTGAAGAGGGGAATGCTCGCCATATCCAGTGCAACCCAATATTGCCAGGCTCGTTATGGCCCAGTTCAGTCGAGTCCCGTAACGGATAATTCTGTCAACCTCTGTCCCATTCAATGCGACCCGGTTAAGGTCCAAGAAAATTCCGTCAGCCCAAGGGTGGAATTACTATGCACATAGGATCTAAGATGCCCTAGAACTCGCCAACATACAAACGTTGTCACTGCGGAATTTCCACGGTGAGGATCGAGTTAGACCCATGCCGTCGAGATCCCTACCACGAAGCCTCCATTCCAGGAATGGACATGCATGCAACGGGCAACCTCATGATCAAGAAGATATTACTCCACGATCTATGTCATTTTTCAACTGAAGAATGGCCAGCGTCCTAGCAACCCATATAAATAGGTCCCCAGTCGGACCCGAGAAGGAGGACGAATAGCCAAATTCATCTCCAGACACACCCACATATACAGAGACAGAAGAGAGACATCCTAGTGCTAGGAGAGCTCTACACTGAGAGAAGAGAGAGACTCCTCTATGCAGTGGTAGAAGGAATCTCTATCTGGGAAGTGAGTCCAGAGAGGTTCACTTAGGGTTCTTCTCCCCCACCACTTCGAGCACTCTCTGGACACTCGCTCTTACACTCATGATCCTTCATTATGCCCTCTCTGGCTCTCCTCTTACTTTAACTCTTTTTTCTTTTGCTTCTCTAAGTCACTGACTTAAGCATCGAAGGCTTGTCCCCCAAGATCACTCCCAGGACTCCTTCTAACGTCGTTCTCTAGTGGTTGCAAGTTTCCTCGAGTGGCCGACTATTTTTTTCAAGCAAGCAAATCTCAAAGGTGTGATACGAGATAAAAGGGGAACACTTTTTAGCCTCTACATTTATGATTAAATCCATGCGGTTCCAAACGAAACGATACAAGACAAATATTCAAAGGAACATACTACGAACATTGTTAGGACACACGAAATACTGAAAATATCTTTGTGAGTTCCTTCCCCAAGACAATTTCTTCCCCCTCTAACACCAGCTTTCTCTATACATGTGAGTACGTGAGAGGATGCTTCGTCGACTTGATTCGACTCAGGTGTGCCGTACCAAATCCATAAGAAATCGAGAGGTGATCTGGCCGACTCGAACCGAGTTACTTCTCCCTGCCTCTCTACCATTCTCTACGACATTCCAAGTGTCCTCCGGCGAGGATTCGACGGTGGCAACGAGGATCCGACAATGGTGGTAAGGATCCAGCGATGGAAGATGAGATCCAGTGGTGGCAACGATGATCCGGTCTGGAGGGACGTTTGCTAGCCGCAGTGGGGGCTGCCGAGGTGGATTGTCGAGATGGGGGGTGTCGGGGTGAGGGAAGAAAAGACTGATAGGGTGGAAGGGCACAACAGTGGGGGAGGGGGGGGGGAGAAATTAATGGATGTCGAGGTGGGGTGAGACAGATCGAGTAGGCCCGAGTCGCATGCAACTCTGGTGTACCATACAAGATCAGGGCTATCCTGATTCAGCACGGATCACCGAGTCGGTGAACATTGTGTGTGTGTGTGTGAGAGAGAGAGAGATCTAGAGAGAGAGAGAGAATGGGGTGCCTCTAGTGCCGACTGCCTCCGAGCCCCATGATGAAACCCAATAGGCTCGCCGCTCCCCTCCCCTTCCAAAGCTATGCCACCATCATCACCAACGCGTTCTAGGACATTGGCCGCCAGGAGGGAGAGGGGCATGAGCCGCATGCCGGAAGGGAGAGGGGCAGGAGATGCCAGTGAAGGAGGTGGTCATACGTGGAGGTCGTTGTCGAAGGGGATCTCAAAAACGTGATCAGAACGGGGGATAAGAGGTTGACTTAAGGGTAAGTAAGTTATTATATCTCCTTAATCCAAACTTTACCTTATGTAAATAAATCGGAGTTAGGACGGGTACATATATAACTACAAATATTCGAGATATATCAGAGGCATATGTGACAATAGATCTAAACGAGAGACTTATTTATAAATATGTAATTTTATAAGAATGTAAAAAATCCTTTTTCCGGCCCTTTTACCTACTTTGATTTCCTAGGCCGTGGCTCTCCGTCTGTTCAACGGGATGGCCACACTCTCGTAACATTCGTTTTCCAAATGATGTTTGTACGTAATAGATCAGAGAGATAAACGCAATCATCACATGAGGCTAAAATCTTTGGTGGGGTACCGATATTCTTTCCTCCCACATGGTACACTCGTTTAAAAGTACGACATATCACGCGGTGGAATTGGATGACATCCAAAGAAGATGTTAATTAATTAAGAGAGCTTACGGACAATATTTGCCCCCCCCCCCCCCCCTTTTCTTTAGTTAGATGAGTACTGCAATATTATTAGTTCAGCAGCAACAGATGGATATGGTTCTTCCAGGGGAGGTCGTATGTATCCCGTCCCCCTCCTCGGACGGGCCACGGGGTCACAATGGAGGCTCGATGCCACCGCCGCACATTCCACGAACCCGGGCCATCTGGTGGGTTTACAACCCGCCTTGACATTCTTATTATGTACAACGTATGGTATATACTCAAAACCACATGAGATAATTGAGAGGGGCCGGTGCAAACACGGATCATTAGTTTACTCCAAACCATCTGCGCGCTTAATTATTATCTGTTCTTTGTCAGCTCCATCACTCGATCGAGAGGCCACACACCCACCCACCCATGATTAGATTCTTCAGCAGGTCCTTTTTAAAACTTACACACAGGAGGAGGAGGAAGATGGGCGCGGGGGATCGACTGGTACTGATCGATCGTGAGTTCATCACGAGTGATTGCTTTCGCGCAATGCCGTCACGGCCGGGGGTTACTATATATACTATTCAAATTCCCCCCCCCCCCCCCCTCCCCCCAACATGTACATTTTTTTTTTCGTGGAGCCTTCCAACCTTGGAGTTAGTCGGTTGTTTTCAAAGGGGTGATGTGTGCGCGATCGTTGGGATATGGGGATCCTCTCGATCGAGCAAAGGGGTGCATGGTGGGCGGTTCCCCTTGGGAATCTCTAAGAGCCAGTCATTCGCGAGCAAGACAAGGCGTGGTGGCAGGAGGTCATCGGGAGGGGAACTAGCTGACAACCCCTCACGCGCGCACAGACACCTTGCATGACAGGTTGACTAAGTATCCAATCGATCGACCCCCTGCATTTCAACCTCGAATTAATAATAGAGGAGAGGAGACCTCGACAGTGACTTTTCATTGGCTGGCTGGCTGGCTGGCCCTTACACTCTTCTTCTTCTTCTTGCCTTAAACAACTCGAGTAATAAACACTACATGGCGACCGATGACAATAATGGATCACAGAGGAGGAGGATGAGACGAGGACGGCAGTGTTTTGGTAGGGCTTCCTCCAATTGAGGCTCGTACGTGTATATCGCTGGTCAGCATGGACGTATATGTACATGGGTGGCCACTCACTCTCCAATGATTTGCCCGTTTTATATGTGCGCTGCTGCTGATCATTCTCCCCCCGCGCGCGGGGCACCGCTTCCACCCATTGCCGTCGGCACATTTATTATTGTACTAGCTATATATATATATATATATATGAAGCCTCATTCGATATGTATATGCGAGTAAAAGAAGCAGCTGGCGGGGGAGGGGGGCAGGGTTTGCCTTATGGTACCACTAGTGGCGGTGGTGGGGAGGGAGTTCATGTCCGATTAATGGAGTTCATCTTAATTAGAAGGATAATGCTAAAGAATACTGGCATCACCGATCGAGTACACACACGGTGATCAGTATCTTGGGTACGTATTCGACGACTAAAGAATAGAAAAGAGAACTAACATCACCAGGGTGGCTAATGTAGGGTGTTCGACGATTAATTGAGGGGGACCGTGCATCTGCTTGCAGCCCCCGCAATTGCAAGAACCGGTGATGTCACATGACGCGGCCTAGTGAACAGACCTCCATTAATGATCTGGCCTAGGTGGACAACGTGGCAGGGATGGCCCGGTTCATAAAAACAATACCTCCCCACGCCCTGGCGCCGTGTTGGACGAACTTATCCAGTAGGATCCCGCGTGGGAAACCCACCTCACCTCGCCCGAGGAAATAAAATGCCCATTGGCATAAAGCCTGTCAGGTTGTTCTCCGTGCACGCTTGACTTCCTGATTGTTAATTTCTATTTTGTTCCAAGTGTTTGTCTGCAAGAAGCAGTGCATGGGCCTTTTGCAGTGCATGGGCCCGCTGGCTGTGATGCTCTATGCAATCAGTGTCTCTACGACTCCCCGTAGCCGAAGGAACACTACGATAAAAAGTGAGATTTGTGACAAATAAATTTTATCACAAAATCATTGATCGGAAACCTCCTTGTCTCGCAATGATCATTTTGAGACATTCGAGATAAGATTTTATCTTTGTAATAAATGTGGAACTAAACTTGTGACCCTACAGACGACGCCATTATGTGGATACGAGATGGATCTTGATGCTCTAAATTAGAGATGATATTTTATCCTTGTAAAAAGTCTCTCTTAGGTTAAAAGATGAAGACCAACATTAGAAACACTTAGGGCGTGTTTGTTAACCGAGCACGGTTACCGTGCTCGACCTCGGAGGGTCGAGCACAATAACCGCCCTCGGTTAGCCGCTTTTCTGTGAGGGGGAGTCGGGTCCCGCCGGGGTTTCTCTCTCCCCGATTCCCGACAATCGGCCGACAATCCCGCTATCAAAGCGGGCCTTAGTTACTTTCTCAATATCTAATGTGAGACTAATCTTGTGATGCTAACTCCCACCACATTAGCCCACTTGAGAAGGAAAACGAATGGGAGCTCATGATTCTTACAGATGACACCAAAAAGCGTAGACTCATAAATTTACTATATATCTTGGACCTCATATCACACTTTTATGATTTCTTCGATAGGAGAAAGATCAGTCGTCCCGAGAAAACCTACAATTAATGAATAACGTATAAGAAGAAACCCTCGATGTGATCCCAGAGGATAAGCTAGCCTTCGATGCCTAAGTCAGTAGAGTGCTCGAATGAAGGTAGAAAGTGCTCGGAAGAAGGTTGAGAGAGCTGAGAGCATAAGACGAGATGTTGGATCAGTGGATAGGAGTGATCAGACGGTAGAGAGAGTAAAGAGCAAGGTAGCTGGAGTGTTCTTTGTGAGCAGGTTGCGTATTGTGCCCTGAAAGTCTATCCTGGATCTTACTTATAGGGTTTCACTCGAGCTCATCTGTTTCGCCTGCTTCCCGACTTAGTGAAGAGTAGAGTTAATGGGTTGCCTGATCGTGGAGTTGCTGGTTACTCACTCACCCGTTGCACGAGAGACGAAGGGGCAGAGTAGATGGCAAATAACACGGAAATGTAAATGATGACCCTCCGCCTAACCGTTGCCTGGGATAACGCCTGCCATTATTGTGTTAATGGCTACCTGCTAGGAACGTGAGGCACGATCGTACACGGAGCACGTGTCTGTATGTTAAACTAGTCCTGAGTAGGCCTTGTTGGCGACGTCCTGAATTATGAGCTGGTTGATAATGCGTCGCAATGCATTTGGCAAATTTCTCCCTCCTCACATTCGGTAACACATTTTGGTTTTTTCATATTTGGTTCCCATGTCTATAAATAAAAGTGTATGAGGAAGATTAAACACATTTTGCTATTTACGAGTTTACAGTGCTTTCTTTCTCTCTTTCGAGCATTTTGTCATGCTTCTTCTCTTTTGTTTTAAGTATTCTTGTGATCTTCTGATGGGATCGTGAAGCCTTGTCACTCCGTCTCACACGTGTCCCGCAGAGGAAGGTCCGACTGTATCTTGGGGTTGATTTCTCATATTTTTCGCATGTGAGACGGAGAATCGTCCTAATTAGGATAATTTTTGTATGTCTCTGCTCAACGTGTTTCTTCTTCCATTTTCTAAAGGAACATGGAGTGGACTTCGTGAATAGATCTCTATCCATTTATTCACGATTTCGACGAGAATCGTTCGAGAGTAAGAGGTATTTTAAAATTAATTTTAATTTATTATTAATCTCATAAACCATATTCAATCAATATGCGAAAAAATTACATATTTTTTAGATTTTGTTCTAACAGTACTGAGCTTGCTTGCCCCATAAGGCCGGCTCGCTCGCCGGCCACGATTACGCCGGCCGCCACCTTGGCATCAGTTGATAAGTTGGCGCAGAGTTTTCATGGGTGTATAGGTGGAGATCTACGTGGAATACTGACAGGACCACGTTAGGTTGGCTCCGGCATCACCAATGAGAACTTGACACCGGCAAGACAGGTCATGACGTACGTAGGCTGACCACCAATGGTTAAGTAAGAAGGTTCGAGGGCAATTGCAAATTCCTCCCGTTCTCACATTGATGATGTCTGATCTTATAACACTCCAACCACTCGATCACGTTTCGATCCGCATCTGGTCGAGCATCTCACATGCAACTCTCCTGGCCATATATCCGGGAATCGGACGGTCACTGAGATGGAACCTGTATGTATGTTGAATAGTCGCTTTCCACTGTAGGAGGGGCTTTGCCGACTACCCACGGAATAGCTAGTCAATTGCCAGGGATGCCAAATGAGCTTGATGAGCCATGCATGGGTGCGTGTGAAATTAAAGAAGATGCTTCACACCCCAGGTCCATCACTGCCTTGAGACCCATGGATAGATTGTGAGATGGGGCCACAACATTGGAGCAACCTACGTACGTTAAAAGCTACACGAAAGGGTCTGCTCGCTCCTTCATCACTCCATATGGCCATTCAACTGGAGCTAAACGTTAAGATGACCTACCTGGGCTTTACCCAATTATCAAACTTGAACTGCCTTGGACGGCATGCCAGCAAACCAGTGGACGGCTCAAATGTTGAAATTATACATATGTATATTTAAAGCGTTGTAATTTATTACAAGAGTGGGACGGAACAATCTTCTTGCCCCCTGTAAGAAGGGATCAGATAGATATGATATAGTTCGATCTGACAGATACGATAGTTTTTCATGGGCTGGAGATATCCATCAAAACGGACAGAAGGTTTTGGAGAATCCAAGTGAACTTGCTGTTGGCGCGCGCTCTGGTTCAGTCCGGCCATGAACGTAAAATTAGGGCTGTCAAACTTTGCACCGACCAATTTGGGCCTTACAATACTACGTCTGGGTTGGTCATGAACGCACCAACGGATACATCGTCTCGAGAGTGGGTTATTATCAAGTTTTTCAATTTTTTGATTCGACGACTTATCTTAATCGAGGTCGATTAACTCATTCCTAATAAAGTGATCGAATAGGTTAACCTCGTAATAGGGGCCTTTACTCTAACGGGGTTAGGTACGTACGGTTATAACCTTTCTACCAAAGTCGGTAATTAAGTGGAATAATTCACCATAACTGGACTCTATTCTATTATCAAATTCGGCCTTAGGGTTTAATTAGGGTGTCCGTGCATTAGTTCTACGTGCGGGTTTAACTATATCCATCTCACTTAGGCCCGCTTTGATAACGGGGTTGTCGGGAGGTTAGCGCAACCGGGGAGAGAGAATCTCTCGGTGAGTCCCGCCTCCCCCTCGCACAATCTCGTCTAACCGATCTCGGGTACTGTAATCAACCCTTCGAAATCGATTACGGTGCCTATGCTCGTTTATCAAATGGACCCTTATAGTCTTAACATAAGTAGTATATAATATTTATTTATTTATGTATTTTGTTGTGAAATGGATTCCATAACGAAGTATCCGATAAAAAAAGCGGAGTGTAAAAACAACTGCCGGTACAATGTGGTAGCTTACTTTTAGTTAGGAAATATCTGTGGATATATTATCTATAATATATTGTCTTAAATTAGAATAAAACTAAGAGAATCCAAAAAATCACAATTTAAATGGTCGGATAAGAATGGGACCATGTTGTCGGCCTTGCCGCTTCAACATGGGATACGTGCTTTTAATGATAACATTGATTGATTGATGAGAGGACATTTGTTAATGTTTCGGGGGTGAATGTAAAGTTGAAAAGAGAAAGCTGTTGAAAATGACAACTTGATGTTCGACTCAATTTGAAATATTTATATTCAAAAATCATTCCTTATGAAAAGCTATCGGAGGTGGGAATGGATGTGTATGAAACCCGCGTCCAAGTTTCTGATGGTGTTCTCAATGCTTATTAATTACTTTGCTTGTAGAATGCATATTTCATACCTTATGAAACGTGCAGCATATATATATATATATATATATAAATGGACCTTTTCATTTAATTTACTTCCTCGGTAGCCCTAATAAATTTTGGATGAGCACTCAATGCATGTATGCAAACATGTACTTATTTTTTTTTCCACTAGGTTTTTGAGGATAAAATTTAAGAGCACTGGTTTGGAGAGGAAACAAAAGACTCACATAATCTGTCTCCGACTCTGACCTCTTCACTGCACCAAGTTTCTGTTACCGAGGCCCGTTTGTAAACGCACTTGGATGTAGTTTTTGAGATAAAATTATTCGATAATTTTTAATTTTTTTTAAATGAATAGAGTCATTCTTGACTTCTGTGAAAAATAATTTTTAAAGAGGAAAGAGAGCTAGACACAAAAGTGCCGAGTTCTCAAAATCTCTCGAAACACCCTCGCAGTGAATTATGAAGATTTTAAATGATTACGGATGACCGACACACTGTGTACGAGTATGACAGATGAATTTTAATAAAATGTGCTTTGGCCATCTTGTTTTCAAATGCAGCCGGAGTAATATTGAGGGGACGTGCAACTTAATTGGGCTAGTTCATCTCGTGGATCAGCCCAGCCCAATTTTGTCTAGTTGGGCCGAGACTTAACCTGCCTTGGTGCAGACTGAGCTAACTAAACCAAGCCTAAATTTGTCTTCAGACGTGATTAAGGGGATCAAGTCTAGTCCGTTTGCTTGATATCAACCCAATCTATCCAGCTTATCGTCCCAAGGTTGGCACCTCAATTATTTAGGACAAGAAGATCTAATGAAAAATCTGGGGATTCCACAAAAATGTCCGACCCACAACCTTGATATGTCAACATCATATGAGATGGCACAAAATGCCTAGTCGAGATACTTTCAGAAATTTTAGATCGTCATCTCAAAATGTTTACTATTGATGTGATCAAAGATCTGGGGATTTGACAAAAACATCTGACTGACTGACATGTTGCATCAATCTCATATAAGACGGCATTTGGTGACTATGTTGGATACCTCGATCTAGTGACATCAATTTTGATATTGATATTGGTTGGGTGTATTTGGTTGTATTTTATCAATTTAGATGTTATTATATTAAAAGAATATAGTATGACATCAAATTCAATATATTTTTAAACCTATATAAAAAATGATACAATAAGAGAGTCCACAAAACAACATCTCCTTCCTTTTCTCCATTTTCAATTTTTGTTATTCTCCTTCATTATCCTTGATGATCCATTAATTTGTATCAATATCAATATTGATATGCCATATTCTAAAAATATTAATATCAAAATTAATACTCCAACCAAACAAGACATAAGACGGTGCGCCTAATCAAAAGACAAGTTTAGTCCATCGAAGTTTTGGACCGTCATCTTAAAATGATCGCAATTCTTAAAAATGGACGATAAAGGGTGAGAAGCCATCTGTGGCATTGAGAAACTTACCACAACTCTCCAGTGTGGATCTCGCTACAGCATATTTTCGAGGTTTCCCCGTTTTAGGAGTGATCTTAGAAGTGAAGATTCGTGTTCTAATCAGGAAACACAAAATTATTATTACCAGTATTTTTTGTCAAGAAATTTTTTTTCCTTACAAGTTGAATTTGGAGTCGATCTCTTTTCCATGTTTAGAGGCGATGGACTTGTTTCCTCAGATATGTTTCTTCAGATATATCCTCCAGTGCAACTGGTATTATATATCAGAGGTGGTCGACTTTTGATGTGTATAATCTGCTTGTTGATCCCAGTAGTCATCATCCCCTTCATCCCGAAACCCATCTTCTTGAGATATAAGCTTCTGCGTGATGGAAGCATACAATTTATTCCTCCAGTCCTCTGGAGGCTCTGGCAGGCCTATCTCAGCAGCAAGCCAGTTCATGTATTCGACCTGTTCAGCCAAGCAAAGAAGAAGTCAGTAAGCATAATTAAAGAGCAGCCCAACTTGATTAATTTGTTCAATTAACGTAGAGCTGAAACAAACGATCCTAAACCTCATTTGGATGCACCGAATGTGTATGGCGTTTGGGTTTTCCTGCCATCTCCAGCTGTGAATAAAATGCTTCCACATTAGCCATCATTTCTTCCTCCGTTGGCAGCGTTGCCTTGCCAGATAAGACATTAGCTATCCACTTCGACTGCAATTCCATGCTCTGGAACTGAATAACCTGAACGAAAGAGAAAGTGAAGTTGATTACTTGATATATCGTTCATAAAAGTGACAGTTTTGTGTCAGGTTCATGCATTGTCAAAACAAGAAATCTCCGGGCTGGAACTAGCTGCCTACGATTATTATGTCGTCCGATTTAAAACCTTAACACTGTGAGTAGAGTGACCGATTGTCTTTTTATTTCACTTTTGCCTACGATTGACGTAGGATTATTCTGACACTCACCTTATTGGGTATTCCAACAAACGAAAGCCACGGCGCCCAATGTGGAGGGAAGACATGTTTGTACAGAGGCCCAACACGGTTGTCATCAACCTTTATAAGCCCATTAGGTTCGAGAAAAGGAAAGTGATACTTATACCTACAGGAAACGCAGACAAAGAGCCACAATCAATAAAAGTAGCATTTTTCAAAGAATTCAGATTTCTCAAGTTCACTGCAAGTTAGGAGTTTCATACCCTGTGCAATGAAAGATGACATCTGCAGCAATTGTGGAGCCATCATGAAAGACCACGGAACCATCCTCAGAGATAAATTTTATCTGCAACAAATTAATAGCTCAGACTATTTCATCCTACATCGCTGCAATCTGATTGGCAATGTTCAGTGTGTCGACCTCTTTTGCTCACAAGAGAACGTTAATTGACAGATATATTAAGAACACATCTCTCAGGTATGTGTGAGCAAACGTGAGAAAATCATATATACACATATATATTTACCATGGAGTGCTGCCAGATATTGCCATGCCCTTCCAGTTTTGCAACTCCGTCATCCTCAGATCTTGATGCTAGATGGACTTCTTTTGCTACTTTTGAAATTTCTCTAGATATATCGTGGGCACTAGGTCCTTTTCCAATTAACACAACTATCTGCAAGAAGAGTAGGAGATTCGCACAATGTGGGTTCAAGGTCTCAAACAGAGATAGGAAGAAAATCGCAGTAGTGCAGTTCATAGAACAACTTCTGACATCCACTTCGGAAACAAATAGACATAAGTTAGAAAAAATTTATCTGAGCACAGCACATTTTACATTAATTCTTATAAACAAACTGTACTTGGTATATTAATAGAGAATGCTGCATTCTCATTTTTTTTTTCTAACAGGGCAAGATAAACAAAAAGAATGGCAAGTAGTTTGTTTCTTTCTTGTGCAACTATCTAAAATTAGCTTCTAATTTGCCTTAACTGTATCCACTTGCAAATGTAATTGTCTAAGCAGTTTTCTTAAAATTTTCTGCAACATTAATGCCTGTTGACAAACTTGAAAAACAGGATTGCTCCATGACCATTGCTAGCACCTGAGATAATTAATTAGTCACAAAGATGTAGCAGAAATTAACCTCGGAATATATATACCTGATCTTGAAACGGGTCGGGGATGCGGTAACTGTGGCTGTGGATTTGCTTCCCTTGCCACCTCTCAATGCCTGCTCCCAGATTTTGAGTGCAAAAGTTTAATTAGCACCATCAATCATCATTCTTTCACTTGCAAATTGGCATTGATCAGATAACTCGTTTGTTTTTTAGGTTGGGTATTGCATAAAAGAAATAGGATATCCGGCAATCTCTAGTCTAGGGTTTGAGAACTACAGAAAGTTGGCATCGTTAACATTCCTATGTCTCCTTATAATTTTTGGTCTTTTGCGAAAACAGGAAATCGATACAAGGGACATAATAGACGAAAGAGTTGTTAATCTCCAAAGCAATTAAGTGCCACTATTTTAAGGAATAGATCTCTTGTAGCCTTAGTGAGATTGATCTTAATATCAATATGAATGGAAGCAAAATGGTCCCCATGTCTTGAGAGATTGCGATACAATCTCAGCTCACAAAATATGTCTAATTTATATAACACAAGATTGGCTTCCACTATTTTATGATGGAAACAGTTACTTTGTATTCTTTTAAGTATCATATTAACGAAGGGCCTAGAGTGGGTCGACTCCTCTTGATAGGGATGTCCTAGGTTTCACTCCTGTGGAGGACTTACCTAACTCACATTTAGTCTTCTGAGTGATATGAGCTCGGGATTTGCTAGACTAGGGGAAAAAAAGGATGAGCGTGAGTTGAGCATCGTTGGATTTGAGTCTAAGTTTCTCACACTCTGTGTAGACCTAAGTTCCACTATGCTAGATTCCTCGCCATCAAAAAAATATTATCCTAAATTAGCATTTAGAAGGTAGTGGACTTGGGACTTGACCGGGCTGTCATATTAATGGTCTGGGTCATAGGATCCAACCATTAGACCCGTTAATAGCAGATCTGGATACAACACTAATACCGAATAACAGACCATTATATCTTTATGAACTGAAACTTTAATTAGATGTCTGTGTACCCGGGCATTTAATCTGTCCCATTTTCGGATTACATGCAATTTTAAGATAAAGAATACTCTTTTAAGTCCATGTTAAGCACAATATACAAAAATAGACTCGATTATCCATCGCCCGTTAATATTATTGGATCTATTTTCTATCGGGGGATACAGCCTTATTCGGTCTGGGTAGACCCACTTACAGCCTTGGGCCTGACCGTCCATTTTATAGTCCGATGTCTAACATCATGATTGAATAGAGAAACAAAAAGCTACCATACTAATAATTTAATCCCTCAACCTATTATAATAAGAAGAAAATATTATATATATATATTTTAACATATTTTAAAATACATCAGAAACCTCTGTTAAACCATCTTTCCTGTAAGTTTTACTCATTGTACTGTCGGCATTACTATGTGATATATATATATATATATATATATAAATATATATATATAGTACCCTATTTGTACCGACCCGAGCTTGGACTCGGTGGATAGAAACAGATTATAAAAACGGAGCAGATGCCCTTAATGGGCCAATTTTGGTTAACCCATTTTTAGGAAAAATGGCACCTGTTTTTTATTTTCTGATTTTTTTTATAACTGTTCAAATCAAGATCCAGACAAGTACTTTGAATGAGGGGTTGCTTAAATAAAATTTTAAAAGTATATTTTCTTAATTTTCTGCACTACACGGCGAGGTGCAGTAACTGAAACTTTTTTTCCTTTGAGCCAAGGAAGCCAGTTAAACACGGCCATCCAGTTTGTTGGCTCACAAGGTCCACTTACCCGAAAAGGCCCATATTGGATCAACGAGACAGACCTCCCATGTCGACAGAACCATACGTGGTGAGTGGTATACGCACCTGGGATCTCCGCCAACCTCGGCTGGGTGTGGTGGCCGTTGCACACCACTACCGCCTCGAACGCCTCCGCCGCCAACTTCCCCGTCGCCACCTCCCGCCACTCCACCACCCACCCTCCCTCCTCCTCCCCCGGCGGCGTCACCCGCGTCACCTCCGCCCCCAGCCGTACCGACCCCTCCACCCCGGCGTCCCTCGCGAACTCCTCGATGAAGGCCAGCACCTCCTCGTGCGACGGGAACGCCCTCGGGTCGCAGTAGCTCTCGGAGGGCCCAGGGAAGGGGTAGTCGAGGAAGCCCATCAGCGGGCGGGGAAGGTTCGTGCGCAGCGACCGGTAGAGGCTGCCGTGGACGACGGCCCGGGACGGGTGGCGGCCTAGCGGGTCCTCCTCCGTCCGTGGGTCGTACACCCAGGTGCCCCCCACCCGGTCGGCCCTCTCGAAGACCGCCGCCGAGTGGCCGTGGCGGAGCAGCTCCCGCGCGGCCGCGAGGCCCGCCACGCCGGCTCCGACAATGGCCACCCTGCACCGCCGCGACATCTCTGGGAAGGGGTGGGAGGGATTGAGCCCGGCCCGGGCGGCCCTTTGTACCCCGCGCTACAACGGGTCGGGAGTCCGGAACCTGATGGGACCGTTTGGCAGTAACAACAAGACGTGCCGTATCCGGTGAAGCACTACGGTCCGGGCTCTGGTTTGGTGGGCCGATTAAAAAAATATCAAGCCTGGAGTTGGCGTGACATATACAAGTCACATGTATCTGAAAGTTAGGTGACCATTATTTTGTTTTAACTCGAAAATTAAGTTAACTTTATAGATTTAATTCGATTTAGTTTATATTAAAATTTAAAAAATTAATTTAAATTCAAATTGAATCGTATTAAAAATTTTGATTTAATTTGATGTTGAAATTCAAAAAATCAAACGAGAATCAAATAACTCGAAGTTAAGAATATTTTTATCAAGTTAATATAAGTGTTGAGGAGGGTAAATCCGGTTTGGCCCAAATAAGACCCGATTGTACCGAGCCCAACTCGACTTGCGATCCATAACGCGTCTAACGGGTCTCGGTCCGGCCCATAGCGAATGTCCCATGACGACAGTCCTTGGATTCGATAGCGGGAAAGGTCTTAATCCGGGCGGAAGGACCGCCAGATAGGCCTCTGAAGACCGACCGTTACCCCCCCATTATGCGGGTAACGACTCCACTAAAGGAAAGCACGCCCCACGGGAGCCGTGAGACTCACCCAGGAACCAGTCGACCCCGGGGTAATTGCCCCTCAACGGAAAACTCCCGTCATAATCGCGGGGAACGTCATCCCACGACGCACGCTCTTCCTTGTGAAGGGATCGACCGCCTTCACCAAGGTAACCCCCTATAAAAGGGACCCCGACGAAGGACAACCCACGGTGGATCTCACCAACAAAACGCCTACACATAAGCTAACTAGAGAGCTACACGCCCTGCTACTAGAGAGGTCATGACTGCTCATTCCCTGAGAAGAGAATCCCCTCCTGAATGACCTTACCGCCCAGTGAGTACTCTCCGAGTGACCACTGGGGCCGGCGAGCACTCGTCTAGAGGGTCTACACATCTCTCAGATCCTCTACAACAGCCTCCCTCTCCACTCTCTCTCCTACTCTTCTCTATTCATTACTAGAGCCATTGCTGACTTACGTATCGGAGGGTTGTCTCCTGGGGTAGCGCCCAGGGCTCCTTCTGACGCACTTCCTTTGATTGTAGGCTTTCACGGGTGCTGGACGATATTCTGCAACAAATAAATAGAAGATGTGGTACGTGGCAAAGGAACCAGATTCCTACCGCTACAAGTGTATATATAACTATAAACCTTAATTTCAAAGGTCTAATCCCTGCTATCTTGATGAGATTTTTTTTTCGGTATGTCATTTTATTTTTATTTTTTTTGTATTTTAAACGGGGAGGGTGTCCACTACGCCATTGGCGAGGGATTCCTGATGAGGTTTACGACTCTATGAAATAAATTTCAAATCACTTTTCATTTTACTATAATTGAACGTCTTAATTTTTTTACGTGAAAATATCATAAAATTTGCTCTTGCCCGTTATAATTTTTGATGCTATTTCTTTAATATTTACTTTATTTGATAGAAAAAAAATTTACTCTACCTTTTTCTGCTCATTTTTGAATGTAATCTAATTTCTAAAAGAGGATAGGATATAGTTCAAACTGAACCAAATCAAATTAATCCGATTTGATTTGGTTTGATTTTAAAGTAATTCGGTTTGATTTGAGTTGAATCCTTAATTTGATTTGGTTTCATTAGAGAAAAATTCTCTTCAAACCCAACCGTGCTCACCCCTAATTGTACACGGTTAAAGTAGCATTTGGTTGGGATGTTTACGGTGAGCTTTTATGAAAAATCCATGTATCATGTAATTATTGAGTTGTCATGATTTTTTGAGAGAAATAATCTCTCTCCTCTTTCTCTCTTATGGCATCACATTGGGAATGATAAATTGCAATAAATACTAGGATGATTAAAAGTGTTAGTGGAGTTTAAATGGCCCCAAATGGTGGATGAGAGGTTTAATGGACATGTTTAAATGGTTGATAGGCATTTAATTGCTAAATGTCATCGAAATCCACCCATAACCCCATGAAATTATTGAGATTTTGAGATATCATGGTTAATGTGTCTATCTCTCTGTAACTTTGAAATATGTGTAGCATGAAAATCGGAGCGTCATTTTTAAATTTGGTTGAGATGACGGAGATGTCATGGATTTCAATGATTGGAATCTCAAAATCTCTCCAGAGGCTGAAAAATATCTAATGATTCTCGTACTATGTTTTTACGATTTGTTTGTTAAAAAAAAACTACAGACCATCCCGAGTAAACCTACAACCACTAAGTAGAGCGTCAGAAATAGTCTTGCGAGTAATCTCAAGGGACAACTCTCTGATGCTTAAGTCAGTAATACGTGAATGAGCAAAAAGGAAGTTTAGGGGGAAAGAGAGAGATCATGTAGAATGGATTCTGTAATGACCCAAGATCCAGATATCGGGAAGAACTCGATATCATTCGAATCCTCGATCCTCGTCCCGTCCACACCGCCCCTCGCCCCACGAGCGTCGCCACCTTGTCCTCGTCCATCTCCGTCAGCCCCCGGAGAGAAGAGAGGGGGAGAGGAGAGAATGTGAGAGAGAAGAGAGAGGGAGAGAGTGAGAGAAATGAGAGGTGGGGAGAGAGAAAAGGGGTGAGGGTTATTTATAGAAAATCTGAAATTTCTAAAAAATATAAAAATTAGAAAAAAATTATCTCCATGTTTCTCGAAAAATGCACAATATGCTGGTAACATCCCGGAGTTGGAGAACACAACGGTTCACCCTACATAGGGTTCCGAAGGTTCGACAGGCAAAAACACGCATAAACCGCAAAACACTCTCTGGGACTCACCACGAGGCTCCGAACTCACGGATCCTGATCGGGAAAAATAAAAAAAAATCCGAGTTGTTACAGATTCAAAGCATTGAGACTACTCGAAGAGGAGGAAAGATAGTGTTAGGCGAGGGAGAGAATGCTTGGAGACAGAGGTCAGATTGAGAGAACTAGATGGAGATCCCTTGATCTGCCCTCTATGTCGTGGAGTCCCTATCTAGATTCGTCTCCCTCTGCCTACTTGTCTCTCTATCTTCGTGTGCGTGTGCATGTGCGTGTGCATGTCCCCTTCCTCGTTTGTCGAGAGACCTATTTATTTTAGTCGCAGTGGCGTTGTCTCTTCCCTGACTTGGCAACAACGTGGTTAGTGGAGTAGTGTCTTGCTTGATTGTGATCGTGGGGATCCTCCGTTGCCCACTCGCCCGCTCTCGAAGAAACGGTAACGTGGTGGACATCTCGGTGACATGAGTGCGATCCGACATCTCATTGGGGTAACTCCCATAATGATGCCTTCAACGTTTGTCCATTGATGAGTCTTACGACGTTTGGAAAGTATGAATACAGAGATCTCGCTCGTGGATTAGTCGGACTTTGATGGGTCTCGACTGCGCCATATTTCAGGGCCGTCGATTAGCTGGGGGGGTCGCTTACGGGCCTGATTATCCTGAACCATAGTGGGCCTGGTGTTATTCGACCGTGCTAAGTCTGGAGCATTTTTCCCTCCTGTCGTTGGAATTGGGTAGGACTCAAGTCACAGTGTAAATTGGATAATTTTTCTGGATGAGTTGGAGTCGGGCTAGGCCTCGGGTCAGATCCGAGTGAGTTGTTTCTATTCAACTTGGCACTGGAATATTAATAAACAAATACCTTGATTAATAAATGTACCGCCGTTTCGATTTCAGGAATATCTTCATACTGGTAATATTCTGTTGTCTACTGGGTACCGCCTCATGACCACGTTAATTACGTGGACTAAAATTCTCACTGATCAGAAAAAAACAAATTAAAATTCTTATTGTCAAAACAAATGTTGGTCTTGCGCTCGACTTACTTCTCACATCTATTTATTTTACTCACGTTTAATCTACGAGAGATGTGAGTTTAAAATTCCATAATTTTCAGAAAAAAAAAGAGATTCACGACAATTTAAATCTCAATCTCCCACACTCGGTATGCATCCGAATATCACCGTGTTAAATTTTCGGCCGTCAAAACATAAATTTGAATCGGCTTTGTTCACCTCAACCCTCACTCACTGTGACGCTGACCTAACATTCTTCTCTTACTAGTAGTCCATCAACTACCTGCACACAGCAGCCCGTCGAAGAAAGAAGCCGCCCTCCCGGTCCAACTTGGGCTGCGGCGCGTGGGCTCTTCACAATCGCCGCCGGTTTTCGGTGGATCGCCTTCTTCTCTGCAGGTTTCCCAATTCAGCACGTGGCATGACATAAGTGGGCTCCTGGGCTCGTACCGTGATCGGTTTGTCTGGGTGACTTGGTCGTTGGGTAAAAGAAAGACAGACAGAACAGAAGTTCAAAGAAGAACACCAAACAAGATAAAAGTCAGAAAAAAAACACCCAAAAAAAATCTACAAAACAGCTCCTATGATGGCTTCTTAGTTATCGGTGAAGTCACTCTTAAGTTCGATCATGTCAACGTTAACGCACCGAATCTCATCAATCAACTGTGGAGAACTCGACAATTCTGGCCTGCACTCGAGAACTTGGTTGTAATCCAACGGTGTAGAGCATTGGCGGTATTCTTCTGCAATCAATAACTTAGAAACCAAATTTTCAAAACCATGTACATAGGTAAATAATAGATGACCGTTTCAGAAGTAATTAATATGTTGATTTACCAATTTTTTTCCTACCATGGTGGTGATCAGGAGAGGAGGTGCGTGTGCTTCTTCCTAATGTAAAAAAAAAATAATGATTTCATAAATAAAGATCTATTAGTTAAAAAGAGTTGAGATTAAAAGATAATTTGTTAGATGTTATGCGCCTCAGACGCACTAAAATCATGGTGATGATCAGGTTGAGGAGGAAACATAGATATGAAAAAAATGGTATGGGCATCAACCGGTCACCGGTGGGAGGGGGGAACCCCCCAGCGTGCTCTCACTTCCACGTGCGTCAATTTTATGGGGAATTGAAGGTAGGCCATTTGTTTTTTTAAAAGAGGCCCTTTGTTTAAATTTGAACTATAATTAGATTTTAATCTGGCGGTCCAAAAAAGAATCATTCTCAAATATATAGATCCAAAAGTCATATGAGAAAATATTTACGGTGCTTTTGAAGAAAATATTCAACAAAAGAGACATGAAGCCCCCCCCCCCCCCACTAAGAAAAGAGAAAGTGCATTTATTCTCATATTTTTTTGACGACAGGAACCTAACCGAGTGGTAATACTCAGATTTACACGGAATGTTATGTTAGAGATCTGAGTTTAAATCTAACGACATACACATCTCTTTTTTTTGTTTTTTTTCCAAAACTAGCATGTGCCCTTTTATTGTTCACCAAAGGTTGATCTTCATTAATCTCCATGCGCTGTGTTTTGGTCTTCTAGAGTAGATTAATATGGGGTCTCTATATATTGAACCACTGACTTCGCTTTCATCTAATATATACATGTAATTAGACAATTATCAATTAATAACTCGATTAGTTTATATTTAAAAAAAGTACCTCTCGAACCTTAAAATCTTTCAAAATTACTTCTTTATATCTATCTTTATCATATTTATTATAATGCCCTTGAAATTTTAAGATGGAGCTATTGTGGCCTGCCATGACAGGGCACTACCATCGTTAACTAAAGGTGAATTAGTGAGGGGGAAATCTCTAACCTATCTCTAGTTAAATCTCTCTCTCTCTCTCTCTCTCTCTCTCTCTCTCTCCCCACCAAGACCAGAGGGCAGGGGCCAAGGGGTGCGAGGGGTTGGCTAGAGGTCACGGCGGTTGTGGGGGGTGCTATAGGGTTGGTCGGAGTTAATTCTCCTTGTCAAATCTACCTTCCCCTCCGCCCCACCCACCCCTTGCTCGCTCTTGACCTCTCCCCACCTCCAAATCCATCTATCTCTATCTCCCTCTCTCCCCCTCTCTCTATCTCTCTCCCTCCTTCACTCTCACTGATGTGGAATTAAAAAAGGAGGATCTAGCATGTCCATTTGTGATGACACCCACGAGAAGAAGAGGTTGAGGGGGGTTGGGTGAGATAGGAAGAGCAAGGGAATTAAGAGGCAGAGGCAGCCTTGGGCGAGAAAGTTGTGCTTGTAGCAGAACATAGTCGTGCCCTAGGGTGGGGGTGGTGGATAGAATGATGTGAATGGGAGCTTGCAGTACTGCATGTGCAATAGGCCCTCACTAGCAAAGCCGCAATGGTGCTGAAGCACGCGTTGGGACTAGCCAGGCGGCATGGCCACCCCCATGTTACCTCACTCCATGTCGCCTTCACGCTACTCCACCCCCATGTTACCCCACTCCATGTCGCCTTCACGCTACTGAGCTCTGGCCACCAGGGAGGCCACTAGCCTCTTTCACTAAGCCTATCTTCAACCCACCCTCACCACCACGACTCCTTGCACCTGCTCTAGTGCCATGCCCTCAAGCTTTACTTTAATGCAGTGCTCAACTGCTTCCCCATCGTGTCGTTTCCCTCCACTAGGCCTCCCGTCCTTGCCAGTCCCATCATCTCCAACACCCTCGTCGCCGCCCTCAAGTGCACGCAGGAACACCAGAGGCGGGGATACATCAAGCAGCAGCAACAACAGTAGCCTCTGTTGGCCATGAAAGTGGTGCTAGATCAGCTCATCATCTCCATTCTAGATGACCCCAGCGTGAGCAGGATGATGAAGGAGGCTGGCTTCTCTAGCACCTGCGTGAAGAACAACATGGAGGAGAATCCCTCCTCTGCCTCCCTCTCTTCCTACATCCCCTTTGACACCCACCACCACCACCACTAAGAGCTCATCACCCCGTGCAGCTTCTAGGAGCCCTGCTTCTTGCAGCCACCCATCTTCCTGAACTCTCTTCTCTCCTCCTTCACCTCCTCTGAAAATGGGGACATACGGCTCATCCTGGACACCGTACGAGGGAGGAACAGGATGAGTAGGAGCGGTGCCGTGGTGGTGGAGGACTATGTCCTCTACAACAATTTTGATCTCGATCTCGATCTCTCCCTCCTTCCCTCCCCCTAAATGGACACACACACTCTCTCTCTCTTTACATCCCGCCAGGGATGTTGTTGCCAGAAGGGGAGACCACCTCTATCGCCCTCCCCCTCCCTTGCACTCTCTCTATGCACCCCTTTGGGGGTGTTGGCGCCGAAGGAGGAGACCCCTCCAACGCCCTCCCCCTCTCCCGTATTGGAGAGGACAACTGCTACCCATTCTCTCTCTCTCTCTCTCTCTCTCTCTCTCTACTCTTTCAATAAATATGGGGGCAACATGATAAACTAACATGGGGGAGTTAAACGTAGTTTGCAAGAGATTAACCTCAAGAATACAGTGACTCTGATTAAGAGATTTGAGAGATATTATGATAAATATTAAAAAGGGTGTATAGATAATTTTGGAAGTTTTAAAAAATATAGGGATAATTTTCCTTTATATTGAAGATCACATCCACGGGTACTTTCAGGGCAGGCGACATATCCAAGTCAACTTCAACCCACGAGAAGGCCAGGAAATCCTAGACATGTATACATACATGATGCCGGCCGATTCATGTCCCAAGCAACCATCAGTTGGGATCCATGTGACCTTCTATCGGTGCCTGGTGGAGCAAGCCCTTTCGTATCGCGTATTCCATCCCTTGAACGTAACATAATGAGGGCACTCTTCCTTCTGAATGCGTGTTTGTACGTGTGTGTGGCCTGGAGAGAGAGAGTGCAGACAACTCTTGACATCACAATTTTGGCTGGAGATCCTTCCATATCCAAACAAATTCAAGCATAGCTTATAGCGTTTGGATCCCCTCCACGGATCTATCCAAGGGAGAAACAGTGCATTCCCTTGCGCAGCAAGAACTCTATTGCATGCAGTAACTTCTTCTGGATAAAAACAGCTCCTCTAGACGCCCCAGAGCGAGCCAATCATCTACGTTCGCGATATGTTGGCACTTTCACGTTGGTCCGACTAGGTTTATGAGAAATCTTCTATGTTAACCTGCAAAAATATTTACTTTCGCAATTCTTTTGTGCCCTTTTTCAGAGAAAGTGCCAACAGGATTACTGTTCAGTAAGGCGAGGCCATGCGCAGGAGGAAGCGGGCCGGTTGTTGGGCCAGGTACTGGGTCAGCTGGGCTGCTCGCAAGACACAGGCCGTTGAGGGCACGTTTTATCCAGGGGCTGATCCGTGGGCCAAAGCATGCACCCGGCCCGTGAAGCCTTCATCACCGCCAGGAGCAGTGGCGGAGCCAGGGGGGCAAGGGGGGGCAATTGCCCCTCCCTTGACCTGAGAAAATTTTGAATGCAGGAGTATTCGATAGGTTAAAAGGAGGGGTGGGGTGTATTATACCCCACCCCATCTAAACTAATACCTAAAAGCTAAAAACGTGACAGGTGGTGGGTCTTATACCCCTTCTATGATGGACGGTGGAGATGCCCTTTCTCTTGTTAAGAGAGAAACTAAAAGAGTGTTGCGGCAGCGGTGGGTATAGGCTACAGAAGAAAAAAAAAGGGCATGCTTCTTGGTCTTTGCAGCTGAGAGGAGTGGCTTGCGGGTTGCGGCAAGAAAGAAAAAAATAGGTTTTTCTCTTTATCTCTTGCGACAGTGGAAGTGAGCAGGAGCAACGCTGCACCTATTGCCCGCGGCTGTTGTGGGTGTGGCTGAGAAAATATCGACCAGCAGCGATTACGCACGGGGAGCAAGAGAAGAAGAGAAGGATAGAAGACAAGGATCAACGGGATAATTTTTTCGCCACGGAACGGTCAGTTTTACAGTATATTTTTGCTGTGATCTAGTGGGGACTGGGGAGAGTTCATATACCATGTGCATAGTGATATAATCCTTATATCCCAATTATTTTCTTGTGGTTGTCACAGAAGAAGAGAAAGAGCTCGATCTTGTGAGCCCTATTTCTGATGTTGTCTATTCTCCTGGAGTTTTTGATTTGGGGATTTATTCTATGTAAGATAATCCCGTATTCTTCCACTCTTTTATTTGTATTCTTCAAAATTTGGGTAAATCTTGAGAGAGGAGGTTTCTCTCTTCTGAGGAACTGTGTACTACTATTTTTCATAGTAGAGTGTTGTCGATTTACCCCGTGATTTTTTCCTCTCCATGTCGTGGGAGATTTTTTGACGTTAAAAATCTAGTGCATTTTGTGTGTGATTATGCTTGTGTTGGTTTGGTGATTTTTCGACTCGGGTACTTGCATATGGATGGCATAGAAATTAATGTGATTGTACAGGGACGTCAAAAGGTGTACGGATAAATTTATTTCCGTGTTGATTCTTCGACTACACATATTATGTGCCTAGATTTATTTTTTCCGCTCCCCAAAAAGGCTAACGGGTTGTGCACATGGTTGCATTGCAGGCTTGCAGCAAGTCTCTCCGATCCGCACATCCGGCCCCCCACACCCCACTTCATAGGTAAGATGCAAAGTTTAAATATATAGATGAAAAGTTTTATTTTCACTATAATACTAACTTAAAGTAATTATACACTTTTTGATAGATAATTTTTTGAAGAGAGGGATAACTCTAAAAGCAGCACATAACAAAGTAAATGACAATGCGACTATTGAGATACCGACTTCATCCAAGAGACAACGTGAAGTTGTAGACATTGAAAATCTTCCGTCAGATCTAGGATTGAGAAAAAAGATTGTTGATTACCATCCAAATGATCGAGATCAAATTAGAAGAGCCTATTTACAAAAGGGTCCTTTTCAACCTAATGATATTAAATTTCCATAGACTAAGTTTGGTAAAGTAGAACGGAGATTTAATCCTGCATGGTATAATGAATACAAAGATTGGTTGGAGTACAGTAAAGAGAAAGATGTTGTTTTCTGTTTATATTGTTATTGTTTTAGACATGAGAAACAAGAGGGTGGAGGGGATGCATTTGTTACTGATGGATTTAAAAATTGGAAGAAAAATGAGAAAATAGGAAGTCATGTTGGAGGACATAACCGTGCACATAACGAGGCTAGAAGAAAGTGTGAGAGCTTATTCAAGCAGAATCAAAATATTCAGTCAATTTTAATAAAGCAATAAGAGCAGGAAAAACATGCATATCGAATTCGTTTAGAGGCATCAGTTGATTGTGTTCGTTTTCTCCAAAGACAGGGTTTATCTTTTAGAGGACATGATGAATCTGAATACTCAAGAAATCAAGGTAACTTTCTTGAATTACTACACTTTCTTGCTAAGCATAATGAAAGTATTGCTCAGGTTGTTTTAAATAATGCTCTAGAAAATTTGAAACTAGTTGCACCTGAAATTTAGAAGGAAATAGCTCATGCAAGTGCTGAGGAGACAACAAATGCTATCATTGATGATCTTGGTGATATTTTTTTCTCAATCTTAGTAGATGAATGTCGAGATATGTCAAATAAAGAGCAACTAGCAGTTGCTTTGCGATATGTGGACAAAAGCGGACATGTGGTAGAATATTTTCTTGGCATTGTACATCTTCTAAATACTACAGCTCAAACACTCAAGGAAGGCATTGAGTTATTGTTATCCAAACATGGATTAACTATATCAAGAATATGTGGTCAAGGGTATGATGGAGCAAGTAATATGCGTGGTGAGTTGAATGGGCTTAAAACACTTATTATGAGAGAGAATGAATGTGTTTATTATATCCATTGTTTTGCACATCAGCTTTAATTAGCAATAGTTACAGTTGCTAAATCTCATGTAGAAATTGCTCTATTTTTCAATTTGGTTGCTATGTTATTCAATATTGCTGGAGCTTCATGTAAGCGGTATGATCAACTCCTAGAAAAATAAGTTATAGAAATTGCTAAAGCTCTTGAAATTGGTGAACTTGAAAGTGGGAAAGGTTTAAATCAAGAGATAAACTTAAAAAGAGTAGGGGATACTCGTTGGAGTTCTCATTATAATGCATTGGTTAACTTGATCTCTATGTTTGCATCTATACTTGATGTGGTTGAGACTGTGATGGAAGATGGTTCAAATTCAGAGCAAAGGGCTGAAACATATATGTTATTGGAGTCAATTAAGACTTATGATTTTGTGTTTAATCTCCATTTAATGAAAAAGATCTTAGGAATAACAAATGAGCTATCACAAGCACTGCAACGGAAAGATCAAGATATTGATAATGTTATGAAGTTAGTTCGCATCTCAAAACAACGGATGCAAACAATGAGAAATGATGGGTGGGATTCTCATTTGTTAGATGTTTTATCTTTTTGTGCAAAATATGAGATTGACATTCCTAATATGGATGATATTTTTATGCCTCGAGGACGTTCAAGACGAAGAGCTCAACAAATTACAAATTTACATCACTATCGTGTTGAGTTATTTTATTCAGTTTTAGATATGCAACTCCAAGAGCTTAATAGTCGATTCACTGAAGTAAACACTGAGCTATTACTCTGTCTATCATGCTTGAGTCCAGAAAGATCATTTGCAGCCTATAATAAAGAAATGTTAATCAAATTTGCTGAGTTCTATCCAAATGAGTTCTCTTCTGTGCAATTACAAGCACTTGATAATCAGTTAGAGACTTATATAATTGACATGCGATCTGACGATGATTTTACTCAACTAGTTAGAATTACAGAACTTGCCGAAAGTATGGTTGAAAAGAGAAAAGATATTATCTATCCATTAGTTTATTTATTGTTGACATTGTCATTGACTTTACCAGTTGCTACAGCCACTGTGGAAAGAGCATTTTCAGCAATGAGAATTGTGAAGAATCGATTGCGTAATAGAATGGGTGATCAATAGATGAATGATAATTTAGTGACATATATTGAGAAAGAGATATTCGAGAGCATTGACAACGAGACAATAATACAATACTTTCAGAATATGAAGACTCATCGTAGACAGTTCACTTGTAAAATGCCTTGTACTTGAATGAAAATGAATAATTTTTATTACATTAATTTTATTTTATTCTCCCTTTCAAATATTCCTAACTCCGCTACTAACCAGGAGTAACCGCGGCAGCGAATCAGAGGAGGTACCGGATTCGGAGGTAGAGCCCTCCGGCTTCTGCAGCAGCGGCATCAACGGCGACCGGGGTTAGTACGTGCATGCAGACCTGGCCAACTGGGGTAAGTGCCGCCAATACCGCGGCATCCTGCGTGGGCCCGAGCACCGGTGCTTCATCCCGGTGCGGAATCAGCCAGCGGGTTGCCTTCCGTGGGAGTCCCCCGGGGAGCATAAGAGGGGATTGTACAGCATCGTGGGGTCCACCCCACGCACAAGCCTCCAAAACGTATGCTCCCCCCATCGCTAGTGCTTCCATGCCAGCTACGTACTGCAGCACCTCACTACTCCCCAGATGGCCCCCAGCACTAACAGTCAAACAGCGCCATGCTCTCCTTCCATTATTAAATCGAATATATCCGTATTTATATTCGTATTCGTTAATTTATCGAAAAAAACATTATCTATTTATTATTCATTAAATTAACGAAACAAACGGTTATCAAATTATAGATTACTCCATTGACATCCTTGGATGTGCCATGAACTCCTTCAAGTTCGGTGTATGCGGCGACTTGCTCAAAAATCTGATCGGCATCGTCATCGGGGATCCGCCGGAGACATCTTGCTGCGCCCTAATCGAGGGTGTGTTGGACGTTGAGACCGCCGCGTGCTTATGTGAGTCCATCAAGAAAACCTTCCTGGGCATTCCCATTAACATCTCCATCTCCATCAACGTGCCGTTCAACTTCTGCGGGAAGACCCCCGCCCGAGAGATTCGAGTGCAGTTGAGGACTCCATCCGCAAGATCGATCTCTCTCTCTCTCTCTCTCTCTCTTACCCTTTTCTTCCGCTGTTTGGCACGTCATATGTATATATATAGGCTTCTAGCTGGTGGGTTTACTTTCTTCTGATGTGAGCTTTTCGTAGGATCCATCATTCTTTTTTTTTTTTGAACATTACCATGATGTTAACTTTTGGTGTTTGGAGGCTGGTAGCTCGTTAATAATGGCCACCGTACGTCATCCGTTAGATGTTTTTTTTTATGCAATGAATGTTAATAAACTACAGATGCAGAAAACATAAATATATATAAGACCTTATTTCTCATTGTTTGATGCATGAACGTTGGCGTTCCATGGGGTTAACTAAATTAATCCTGCATGCGAACCTCGCTTCACGTAGGTGTTGTTAATCAGTACATGTATTTTCCATCGAAAGGAAATAGAGTAGAGAAAGGTCATTGTGGTTTGAACTTTCTTCTACAGAACTATTGGGACTTTCGGTCACGAACGCCCGAGGACGACCCATAAGAGGAGAAGGCATATTAGAGTTAGCTCGCCAAGATGTAAAAAATAATTATTGTCTAGTGTGCCCCATATATCTATACATAGATGGTTGAGCCATATATATAACCCGTACAAACCGATCGAGCTGAAGTTGGGTTTAATCACGAGGTTAAAGAAATCTTGGGCTTCAAACAGACCCAAGCAAAATGTTGAGCAAAAGTTATCCAAAACCCAGGACGCAAACCTGTTCAAGAAATGTAACTCTAGGATCTCCATGGGACGAGGTTCAAGTTTCGCCGCCGCATCATTTGGCGAAGCCATATAAATATTCAAACTTCTCCACATTAGATATTGCTGCAGGCTCCCCCACCATCACTACCAAGGCTGAAGGTGCACGTAGACTGTTGTGCTCTTTTATCCTTATCTTTGGCTGTTTGGCACCTCACGAGTACGTAGGTTTCGAATGGTTTGTTCTTCTAATATGGCGTTTGCCGCGCACGTAGACTGTTTATTTGTAGGATCCATAATGTTGTCCTCGTAGGGTTAGAACTTGGAGGCGTGCAAGCTCATTAATAATGGCCAGTGTTATCGATCGTATATGTTGCATGTTTCAAGAAAATGTGCAGATCGAACAGACTCCTTTGTTCATGTTTCTATCCTGTCCTGACGGATCCTTCGAAAGATTATGTCTCATTGTTGAAGTATGAACATTTTGCGGGGTTGAACGCTGGCTGCATGCTATCCATATATGCTTCAAGTAGGGGTGGATTAGTATGTATCACATCTACCAAGCCAATACAGGGACGACAAGGGGACTGGGACCCCCGTCAGATAGCGGCGGTGGTCCAGGGACCCCCCCTCTCTCGCCCACCCCAGCCGTTGGTGACAAGGGGATTGGGACCTCCGCCGTGTCTGCCGTCGTCCCCGACTCTCTCCCTCTCGCTGGCGGCTCTCCTGCGCTCACCTTCGAAATTCTGCTGCCCTGTTCCGCTCCGTCGGCCTCCGCCCTTCATGGCAAGGCCCGTCTACATGTCGGTCCCATGCTGGTTGACTAACCCTGCGGCGGCTTCTTGGTCCCCGGGGGCGAGCTCACCCAGCCCGGCTGTGACGACCCAGGAGATCCGGATACCGATAACCCGATATCATCGATTTACCGATACCAAGAACTCGGGGAAGCCACCCAAGAGGCTGATGAGGCCCCGTAAGGGTTAGTGAGTGTTTGTCGAGGGGATGCATAACGAATAGAAATCACACGCACAATATTAATTAAATCATTCATTTGAACTTTAAACGGAAGTAATTACATATATCAGAGTGGTAAATTTATACAAGTAGTTTAGATCCATATATCACAAGTCCCGCACTATACAATGGTCCAAAAATAAATAACTACACGGGACGTAGCCCGAATAAAAGAAGAAAAAGAACAGACTGACCACTGACCGACCACTGACAGACCACTGCTGGCTCTAAGGTTTATCGCCAAAAGCGCGAGAGAATCCTGCAGTCGGTTGCTCTGCCTCACCTGTAAAAGGAAGGGGTGAGTCTCACAGCAGAGACTCAGTAGAGTTTACAAAAATCTCTAACTCGCAACTGACTAAAGGAAAGCAGTAAAGCATGTATTGACATAAATAAATGACAATTTAATAAAGCTATAAAATTAACTAAACAGTTCATGAACAGCTTACTAGCATGTCAATTCGAATTTAAATGCAAGTACTCAAAATCTACCAATAGATAATAACTCAATCATCTCCAAGTGACAAGAGCGAGAAGGAGAGGAGATCCACCAGAAGAAGAAACCAGATGCGTCTACTGACGGCTTACACTGCGTCTCAAGCATCTACGCAAACCTGATCATAGCATGCGAGACGTGTAACAGTACCAGAACAAGTAACTAGTCAGAGCAACACTCGTCAGCGTCAGTCCAAGTCTCTGATCACGTGTGCACACACCGGCTCGTGCTTAGAGCAAGGCCTCTAGCTAGTATTCCCATCCGTAGGACGCTACGGTTGGACTGGGGCCCACGGAACTAGCTTAAAAACCGTGAAACTGGGATATCCCGCCACCTCTCCTGGGTGGGATCAACACTAAAAGTCGTCGGGCTACGACTGATGGTTTCCATCACTAGGAAAGAGAATAAAGCTCTATTGGGATCTAAAAACATGCCATAATTTATGATAACAATTAAACATGACAATTAAGCAAGATTAAATGCATAATTAACCGAGTATACTAAAATGGCTATTGTTCAATAATTCAATGCTTAAACAATTTGAACATGCTAAAATGGGAGTTATTCGATTCCATAGCCAAATACATAAACTATTGAACATGTGGAAATGGCAATTATTTCATAATTAAATGCATGAATAATTGACTATGTTAAGGGTTGGAAACTTAAACATGGCGGAGATGTTATATTAAACGTATGATTTAACGAACACGCATAGTAGCAGAACAAGCGGTCGAACAACGAACCGTCGCGTGTTGTAGAACAGACTAGCCGTGAAATTTCTGCCGCCATTCAAATTCAATTTATTTACGCGGTCTAATCGTCAGCCGCTTGGGTCAACAAATGGTTTATGACGGACCGTTATAAGTCTAAAAATAAATTAAACATAATCCTTACCGGAGAATCGAATCCACCGGGATCATAACCGGATCCCCTACCGGTCGACTTAAATCGACAGGAGTTATTATTTTTAACATGTTCCCTGCAAATCCATTTTTAACATGTTCCCTGCAAATCCATCATCTTAATATAACAATTTATAATCTATGAACTCAGCGACGATGGGCATGCTTTCATTACTCTATGAACTCAGCGACGATGGGCATCACTACAAGAAAAAGCGCGAATAGCGACCGACGTTTCGGTCGCTATTCGGTCTCTGATCGGTCGCAACAAGACACTGCGACCGAACTGACACCAATTTGCGACCGAATATATCGGTCGCTATATCATGGTCGCTAAATAGCGACCGATACCTATCGGTCGCAGAATAGGTCGTAGTTAGAGACCGATGCCTATCGGTCGCCGAATCTGTCTCTGATAGCGACCGCTATAAATCGGTCGCCGAATCGGTCGCTATAAGCGACCGACAAACATCGGTCGCAGGATCGGTCTCTAACTGTTCGGTCACAAATATGGTCGCTATTCGGTCGCTATACCGCATAGACGGTGGCTACCATGATCTCTGTAGGAAGCGACCGAATGGGGTTCGGTCCCTATTCGGTCGCTAAGTTTGTAGTTTTTTTTTTTATAAATTTATATAAACTGATAAATAAATTACCTGATAAATAACAAATTCATAACATAAATATAAAATCAACTACACAAATCACAATATCGACAAATCTCAAATTCATCACATACAAACACCTGATAAATAACAATTTCATAAAACAATAGTAAATCAACTACACGGATCACAATCTCCACGAACCTCAAATTACACACAACTAAAATAAAATCACAAATTAATCATACATCCATAATCATACATCCATAATAATAAAATAACAACATACACACAACTAAAATAAAATCACAAATCCTCCACATATGTCTCATCCTGGTCGTCGTCTCGTCCAACATCATCCTGGTCGTCGTCTCGTCCAACATATCGCGACGGATGATCCTGTATATCATTTAAAAAAATTATAATCAAATCCTTAATAAAGAAATCAAGCATTAACAAGAGTATGCCAATAGTTTAAGCCAGCTCATTTTCATATATATAAATACACACACACAATATATAAGTTCAATAATCAAATTGTATTTTAAAAATGAACTTTGAGCGCCGAGCTCAAATCGGGCATCCGATTTGGATTCCGTCAGTTCTGACAAGTCACTTTCATCTCCCCGGTCGTATTGGAATGACCGGCACGGCCATCCGACCGGTATTTCAAATTTTAGACCCCCGGACCCGTCCTAACAGTTCATTTAAACTAAGTGTATTTTAAAAATGAACTTTGAGCGCCGAGCTCAAATCGGGCATCCGATTTGGATTCCGTCAGTTCTGACAAGTCACTTTCATCTCCCCGGTCGTATTGGAATGACCGGCACGGCCATCCGACCGGTATTTCAAATTTTAGACACCCGGACCCGTCCTAACAGTTCATTTAAACTAAGTGTATTTTAAAAATGAACTTTGAGCGCCGAGCTCAAACCGGGCATCCGATTTGGATTCCGTCAGTTCTGACAAGTCACTTTCATCTCCCCGGTCATATTGGAATGACCGGCACGGCCATCCGACCGGTATTTCAAATTTTAGACCCCCGGACCCGTCCTAACAGTTCATTTAAACTAAGTGTATTTTAAAAATGAAGTTTGAGCGCCGAGCTCAAACCGGGCATCCGATTTGGATTCCGTCAGTTCTGACAAGTCACTTTCATCTCCCCGGTCGTATTGGAATGACCGGCACGGCCATCCGACCGGTATTTCAAATTTTAGACCCCCGGACCCGTCCTAACAGTTCATTTGAACTAAGTGTATTTTAAAAATGAAGTTTGAGCGCCGAGCTCAAACCGGGCATCCTATTTGGATTCCGTCAGTTCTGACAAGTCACTTTCATCTCCCCGGTCGTATTGGAATGACCGGCACGGCCATCCGACCGGTATTTCAAATTTTAGACCCCCGGACCCGTCCTAACAGTTCATTTAAACTAAGTGTATTTTAAAAATGAAGTTTGAGCGCCGAGCTCAAATCGGGCATCCGATTTGGATTCCGTCAGTTCTGACAAGTCACTTTCATCTCCCCGGTCGTATTGGAATGACCGGCACGGCCATCCGACCGGTATTTCAAATTTTAGACCCCCGGACCCGTCCTAACAGTTCATTTAAACTAAGTGTATTTTAAAAATGAACTTTGAGCGCCGAGCTCAAACCGGGCATCCGATTTGGATTCCGTCAGTTCTGACAAGTCACTTTCATCTCCCCGGTCATATTGGAATGACCGGCACGGCCATCCGACCGGTATTTCAAATTTTAGACCCCCGGACCCGTCCTAACAGTTCATTTAAACTAAGTGTATTTTAAAAATGAAGTTTGAGCGCCGAGCTCAAACCGGGCATCCGATTTGGATTCCGTCAGTTCTGACAAGTCACTTTCATCTCTCCGGTCGTATTGGAATGACCGGCACGGCCATCCGACCGGTATTTCAAATTTTAGACCCCCGGACCCGTCCTAACAGTTCATTTGAACTAAGTGTATTTTAAAAATGAAGTTTGAGCGCCGAGCTCAAACCGGGCATCCTATTTGGATTCCGTCAGTTCTGACAAGTCACTTTCATCTCCCCGGTCGTATTGGAATGACCGGCACGGCCATCCGACCGGTATTTCAAATTTTAGACCCCCGGACCCGTCCTAACAGTTCATTTAAACTAAGTGTATTTTAAAAATGAAGTTTGAGCGCCGAGCTCAAACCGGGCATCCGATTTGGATTCCGTCAGTTCTGACAAGTCACTTTCATCTCCCCGGTCGTATTGGAATGACCGGCACGGCCATCCGACCGGTATTTCAAATTTTAGACCCCCGGACCCGTCCTAACAGTTCATTTGAACTAAGTGTATTTTAAAAATGAAGTTTGAGCGCCGAGCTCAAACCGGGCATCCTATTTGGATTCCGTCAGTTCTGACAAGTCACTTTCATCTCCCCGGTCGTATTGGAATGACCGGCATGGCCATCCGACCGGTATTTCAAATTTTAACTACTCTACGGTACATCCATGAACGATCTTCAGACATTTTCCCTATGCAAATGAAATGTAAACACACAAAACTTTAACATGTTTAACAAAATAAAAACTCCAACCCTTTCCTCACATCGTCCATCTCTGCCATTTTAAATAGGAAGGAAATATCATTTAGATTTTCACTTTTTAACCCATCTGTGAAGGTTTGATCGCACGATTAATTACTATATGTGTTGTGTTATTTGCTAAAAATTTCGACAGCATCTCCTCACACCTCTCCGATATACCACAAAATATTTATTGATTAAGAAATTTTCTTAAACACTTACTAATAAGTGGTTAAGAAAATAATCAAAATCAATAAAGGTATATCAGAGAGGAATGAGAAGACGCATCCAGCCAAAATTTTTAACAAACAACACAAACACATATAGTAATTAACCACCTAAGTGCGATCAAACATTCACAGACTGTCCAAACGGGACAATTCAAGACTTTGAGTTAGATATACACATTCTCATCATTCAAAATGAGAACGTGCACATCAATCCCAAAGTCTTGAACGGGTAGATTGATTGACACGGGCTTAACACGCTCTCCTAAGATACGTGCAATGTTAGGTTGCACCCACGCATCTCAGCTAACATACAACACCCAACTAATTAAATATTGACAAGATACTAACACATTCTAAAAACATAGCAATAACATGTGAAATTGACAATACATGTACACAATGAAAACATGAATTTTATTGTAACATCCAACACATTCAGTTAATTTTCTTGGTCGGCTGTACCATCCCAACCTTATGAGTTTGATAGGGTACTGTTTGGAGGATGACCACCGGCTGCTGGTGTATGAGTTCATGCCACGGGGAAGCCTGGAGAACCATCTTTTTAGGAGTATGTCTGTTTTGATTATTCTCTGCACCGTTTGGTTTGCTGACTCATTTAGGCACCTGTTTTCTTAAAGAAAAAAAATTGCAATGCGCAGTGGCCTCACCTTTTACCCAATGGTTACCTACGTAGTTCTTTTGAATCAGTTTTTGAACCCCACAATGTCGATTCTGCAGGGGGTTCATACTTCCAGCCTCTCTCCTGGAACCTTAGGATGAAGGTTGCTCTTGGAGCCGCAAAGGGGCTGGCCTTTCTGCATGGTGCTGAAACAAAGGTTATATATCGGGATTTTAAGACATCAAATGTGCTTCTTGATTCAGTAAGTGGAGACCCTTGTCTTATAGTTGATGGATGATATGTTTTCTTGATTAACGTTCCCCGTCATGATGTTCTGCCTCTCAAATCCCTTCTTTGCAAACCTACAAAATTATAATGCCAAGCTTTCCGACTTTGGCTTGGCAAAAGATGGACCAACTGGTAACAAGAGCCATGTGTCAACTAGGGTCATGGGAACATACGGATATGCTGCTCCTGAGTACCTTGCAACAGGTAAACCTTTGGTTCCAAACTGCTTGTATGTCCCTCCATCTTTTTGTCTTTAGGTGTTCCATTTTCAAGTGCTGATCAGTGTGTCTCAGATTTTTGGATGGCATTTGTCTTGCTTTTTTTTTTCTCTGTGGGTAACAAGATGCCATTTTCTCTTCGTAAATGAGAAAATTGTGCCGAAATGACACGAGGAGTCGGCAAATAATTCGGATTAAAACAGAAACTGAGTTGGTAAGGGACCTTGAATAAAACATAGATTACCCATGAATTTCTCCTTGAATAAAGTGTTGACAGCTCAGGAATATTTGATCTGGAGAGTGATAGTATTGTCCATTGGCATGATTAAGATTCTCTAGTGTAATATTTGATTGTCATCTCCGAGATATTTTTGGAGTGAATTAGGGGCGGGTATATCACCCCGACTGACCCACTCCTAACCCACCTCGGGTGATTTATTTCACCCCTTTTTAAGAATTCACATACCCTAACTTTATCTCTAACCGACTCCGATTAAGAAAAAAAAACGAACTAAATAAGAATAACTCGTCTCACCCTAATTAATCTATCGTAATCGGATTTACTTCTTTATCAAAGTGGCCCTACGAACTTAGTCCATCGCTTGCGGGTCGTGACAAAGTGCCTTCAAACGTTAAGATTGCGTTTGAGAACGCAGATAGAAAAAGAGGCCATGGAATGATTATTTAAGCCTCAGTCTTTAAATAAAACTCTAGTGACACGTATTACATCTGTTGAATTTTTACACTATTTTTGGTTCTCATAAGAATGATGGGGTCATATGTAGAGTTCATCTTGTACCTTTGCTTTAAAATTCTCATAATCCAATGTTTGGATTTGTTGGTTCTCAAGTTCTTGGATTTTGGGTTTGCTACAGTTTTAAATCGAAAAATAAGAATTGGGGAAAATACATGACACAATAAATGGACTGCATATTGAAGCCTGAACATTAATAACGGACCGGACAAACTAAAAAGATAATCTTATAATATTTCACACTATTTTACAGGAGAACAAATGATATGTGGACACCATCTCAAGAGTCTTAAATAAATCAGGTTCATTGCACGAGCATAGCCCCTCCCCCGGAGCCCCTCCACCGGAGCCCCTCCCCCTCCACCGGAGCCCCTCCCCCTGCGCAGCCCCCCCTCCACCGGAGCCCCTCCCCCTGCGCAGCCCCCTCCCCTCCACCGGAGCCCCTCCCCCTGCGCAACCCCCTCCCCTCCACCGGAGCCCCCTCCCCCTCACCCCTGCGGAGCCCCCTCCCCTCCACCGGAGCCCATCCCCCTGCGCAGCCCCCCCTCCACCGGAGCCCCTCCCCCTGCGCAGCCCCCTCCCCTCCACCGGAGCCCCCTCCCCCTCACCCCACCGGAGCCCCTCCCCCTGCGCAGCCCCCTCCCGTCCACCGGAGCCCCCTCCCCCTCACCCCTGCGGAGCCCCCTCCCCTCCACCGGAGCCCCTCCCCCTCCCCTGCGCAGCCCCCTCCCCCTCCCCTGCGGAGCCCCCTCCCCCTCACCCGAGCTCCACCCCCCCTCCCAGACCAACCTCCCCCGCCACCCCCTCCCACCGAAACCCCCCTCACTGGAACCCCTCCAAGAAGAAAAAAAATGAGAAATAGGGCATGGTCGATGGCCGGCGGGGAGGGAGAGGGGGGGGGAGAGAGGCGCGGGGCTGGAGGGAGAGGAGAGGGGGGGGAGATCGAGAGGGAGAGGACTTACCAGACCGAGGAGGGTGACGACGAGGACGACGGGGACCGACGAGGTCGACGGCGAGGATGGTGCGGGGCTGGCCGAGACAGCGAGCTCCGGCGTCCGTCCACCACCACGCCGCTCGCCACGCCCGTGGCCGCAAGGCAGAGGGGGGGGGGGGGAGGGCGAGGGGGCCGGAGGGGGAGGGGAGAGCTCCGGTGGAGGAAGGTTATCAGAAGTAAATGCAGGGGGGAGATGGTCGCGGGGTAAATGCAGTCATATCAGCGACCGATTAGAGACCGAAATATATTCGGTCGCAATATCGGTCTCCAATTCGGTCGATTTTGAAAAAAAAGAGCCCGGAATAAATTCGAGCTAAATATAGCGACCGATTGGAGACCGAACTAAATTCGGTCGCCAAAACGGTCTCAGATATGCGACCGATTATTTCGGTCGCCGAATTGGTCTCTATTTGGGACCGACTAGCGACCGATTTAATCGGTCTCTAATTCGGTCGCTATAGCCACTTTTTCTTGTAGTGTTGCATGCTATTAAAACATAAAGATGATGGGCATGCTTTGAAAACATAACAACGATGGGCATGTTGTTAAAACATAACGACGATGGGCATGCTGTTATTAATCTATGAACTCAGCGACGATGGACATACTTTTGGAACAATTTAACGGGCTAGGGCTTATGATCCCCCTACCTTAATCGTGCCGAAAGCTCCTAATTCGACCGCGAGGAAGCCGAGGGATGCGCCGCGGTCCGCCTCTCCCGACCGTCTCTCCACTCCACGGTTCGTTCCGGGTGGATGCCTCCGCGTTCCTCGCGTCGCGGAGGAGGTCTCCGCCAGTCCTAGCACGAGAGGAAGGCCGATAAGTCTAAATTGTGTATATGGCCACTAATTTACTTAAAGGCTTTAATCTAAATAGATTAAATACTAGAAAAAACTCATAAATCTCATAAAAATAGCCAAAATTCATGGAATTAATTCTAATCTAATACTGGTGAAGATCCGTCAAAAGACGGGTCTCACAGTCCCTCCCTCCTAATAAAAATTTCGTCCTCAAAATTTAAAAAGAAGAACAAGGAGCGAACTAAAAGAATTATACCTTATTCAAACAAGAAAGGAAATTGCCGACGCATTTCATCCTCACGTTCCCATGTAGCTTCATTGCCAGAGTGACGTTGCCAGACAACTTTAACCAGAGGAATTACTTTATTTATCAATCGATGCTCACGACGATCTTCAATTCTGATCAGATATTCTAGTGTAGATAAATATGCGGTCACTTCAGGCCAAACTGAATTATTGAGGACGTGAGATGCATCAGAAATATACTTCCTCAGCTGGGACACATGAAAAATATCGTGGATTGCTTGCATCGCCGCTGACAATTGAAGACGATAAGTCACTTGGCCTACACGTTCTAGAATAGGAAACGGACCAATATAACGGGGACTGAGCTTTCCACGCTTCCCAAACCTCATAACGCCTTTCATCGGAGATATTTTTACAAACACCATATCTCCAGGCTCAAATTGCAATGGTCGTCTGCGCTGATCTGCATAGCTTTTCTGTCGACTCTGAGCTGTCAACATTTTCTACCTGATCAAGCGAACCACATCAGCACATTGCTGAACCATATCAGGTCATGTCAATAATCTGTCACCGACCTCAAACCAGTTCAAAGGTGTACGACAAGGACACCCATACAAACCTTCGTACGGTGCCATGCCGATGCTGGAGTGATAACTGTTATTGTAAGCAAATTCCACAAGTGGCAAATGCTGACTCCACGAACCCTGTCAATCTAGGCAACACGATCTCAGCATATCTTCTAAAGTCTGAATAGTCTTTTCTGACTGACCATCTGACTACGGATGATAAGTTGAACTAAAGGGTAACTCTGTGCCCAACGCTTTTTGAAAACTGCGCCAGAAGCCAGAAGTAAACTGTGGGTCGCGATCTGACACAATTGATATTGGAATTCCATGCAATGGCACAATCTTTTGAACATAAAGCTCGGCCAATTTCTGAACACTCCAGGTAACTTTAATTGGCAATAATCTTGCTGTCTTTGTTAATCGATCAACTAACATCCATATTCCATCGAAGTCTTGTGAAGTCCGGGGTAAACCCACAACAAAATCTATCGTGACATGATCCCATTTCCACATCGAAATTTCTAGAGGCTAAAGCATCCCTCTTGATTTTTGGTGCTCGACTTTAACCTGTTGGCATGTCAAACATTTAGACACAAATGCAGCTACATCCCTTTTCATTCCTGGCCACCAGAATTGCCTTTTCAGATTTTGATACATCTTGGTAGTACCGGGGTGAATAGCAGAACGGGATCCATGGGCTTCATGCAAGATGGCATTTCTTAACTCATCAACAGCTGGAACATACAACATGCCACGGAGGCTGACAACCAACTCATCATCAAATTCAACATCATGCATCATTATAACGCGGGACAAATTAGAATCTGCCTGTTGCGCTTCCTTGATCTGCTGATAAATAGCTAGAGTCATCACAATACTAGCACACACAACTACCATCGGATCAGAAGGAATGTCCACGCTAAAAGTTTCACTAGGAAACTGTTCCCACAATTTCCATTCATGAACAAGCAAATGACTAATTTGCACTTTCCTGCTCAGAGCATCAGCCACAATATTTATTTTTCCTGGCTGATAGGAGAGAGTGAAATCATAATCTTTCATATATTCCATCCATCTACGCTGTCGGAGATTCAAATCTTTTTGAGAAAACACATACTGCAAGCTTTGATGATCGGTAAAGATCTCAAATTTCTCGCCGTACAAGTAGTGTCTCCATATTTTTAGTGCAAAGATCACCGCTGCAAGCTCTAAATCATGAGTCGGATAATTCTCTTCATGCTATTTTAATTGTCGGGATGCATAAGCTATGACTTTACCATGTTGCATAAGCACTGCACCCAAACCTACTCGAGAAGCATCCGTGCAAACCACGAATCCACCCGAGCCAGACGGTAATAGCAACACTGGAGAAGAAGTGAGAAGCTATTTTAATTCATTAAAGCTCTGCTCGTATTAATCTGACCAGACAAAAGGCACATCTTTACGTGTCAGTCTAGTCATCGGCGCGGCAATCCGTGCAAAGTCTTGAATGAATCTTCGATAATAACTAGCAAGATCCAAAAAACTTCTGATCTCTGTCACAGTCCTCGGTCTCTACCATTGAAGAACAGCTTCAATCTTTGCTGGATCAACTGCAACTCCGTCACCAAAAATCACATGGCCGAGAAAATGAACTTCCCGCAGCCAAAACTCACATTTACTAAATTTTGCATAGAGTTCGTGATCTCGCAAAGTCTGCAATACAATCCTGAGATGCCGAACATGTTCCTCTTTAGAAGCCGAATAAACAAGAATGTCATCGACAAAGATCACAACAAACTGGTCCAGATATGGACGGAACACACGCTGCATCAGGTCCATAAAAGTTGCTGGAGCATTGGTTAGCCCGAACGACATAACCAAAAACTCATAATGACCATAACGCGTGCTAAAAGCAGTCTTTTCCACATCAAATTCTCGAATCCGTAATTGAAAATAGCCAGATCGAAGATCGATTCTTGAAAAGACAGTAGCAGACTGTAATTGATCAAACAAATCATAAATTATGGGCAGATGATACTTGTTCTTGATAGTCGCCTGATTTAATTGCATGTAATCAATACACAATCTCAGGCTTCCATCTTTCTTTTTCACAAATAAAACTGGAGCACTCCGTGGAGAAAAGCTGGGACAAATATAGCCTTTTTCCAACAATTCTACCAATTGTGCCCTCAGTTCCTTCAATTCAGCTGGAGCCATGCGGTATGGCACCTTTGCCAAAGGTGTCGTACCCAGAATCAATTCAATCACCATTTCTATTTCTTGCTGAGGAGGTAAGCCTGATAACTCATCAGGAAATACATCAAAAAATTCACAGACCACAGGAATAGCATTGATATCCTGCTATGGTGTCTCAACAGCAACCACGGAAGCTAAGAATCCCTGACAACCTGCATTAAGCAATCTACCGGCTCGAATAGCAGAAATAAGCAAGCGAGAAGAACGAGATCAAATACCTTGGAAGTAAAATGCTGGTTTCCCATGTGGCTGAAAATAGACTTTCTTTGATTTACAATCAACCACGGCTCCATATTTTTCTAACCAATCCATACCCAGAATAATATCATAATCAACCAGCTGCAACGCATACAATCTAGCCGGCAACTGATGATTACCAATCATAATAGGTGGCTCTTCCAGACAAAGAGGAGTGAACATGAAATCCCTAGAAGGTAGTTCCACAAGCAACTCACAAGTAATTTCAGAAGTCGGCTCCTCAATACCGGCAATTAAGTTTTCAGAAATAAACGAATGAGAAGCGCCTGAATCAAATAAGACACGAGCCGGATGTCCATAAATCATAATCGTACCTTCAATAAGATGAGACGCCACAACTTCAGCCCGGGTAATATGAGAGACTTTTCCCTTCTGCTTCATGCCCGCTACAGTAGACTGCTCGAAAGAAGACATTGAAGCTTGAGGATAATATTGATGTGCCTGAGGTGGTGGAGGAGGTCTGAATTGAGACGGCTGTGGTTGAGAAAACTGCACTGGCTTTGGTCTTTGCGGACAGTCTCGAACCACATGTCCTGGTTGATCGCATCAGAAACAAACCACCGGTAGCGAACACGGCTTGCCTGGGTGGCTCCCACCACATCTTGCACACTGCCTCGGCCAACTTGCCACTGAACCTTGGCGCTGTTGGAAAGAAGGTGCCGATTACTGCTGAACGGTACCCAAAGATGCCTGACTGCCATACCGCTTCTTAAACTTCTTGAATTTAGGCTTAGTAACAGGAATGCCACTAGCAGCAGGAACATCAGATGGAACTCTTGTAGCAGATGGCTGACTGAACTGTTGACGCTGGACACCTGGCTGGATTGACGCCATTTGAGTATGCCCTCGAGATCTAGCCATATCAAGCTCTAAAGCCGCAGCTGCCTGATACGCTGCGTCCATCTCTGCCACTATGGTCGCAATCAACGGCTGCCTCAACTCTGGTTTTAATCCACGTAGAAATTGGTCGGTCTTTAAGCTTTCATCAGCAAGAATGTGGGGCGCATACCGACCCAATTTCATGAACTTGCTCCGATATTCCAGCACAGTCATATCGCCTTGAGCTAGTTCCATAAATTGGTGCATTTTATCCATCCTGAGATAAGCTGGACTGAAGGTGCGCTCAAAGGCTGTGACAAACTCCATCCATGCAATTTGACGAAGAGGACGGGATCTAAAAGTGACCTCCCACTCCGTGGTCCACCACGTGAGTGCTGCTCCTTGGAGTTGAAAGGTAGCCAGCATAACATTTTCGTCCTCTGTGCACTCCATGGAATGGAATACACGTTCAATTACATCTATCCACACTCTAGCTGCTTCCGGAACTGCCTGTCCTTCATAAGTCGGTGGGTGGAACAACAAAAATTCTTTTAAAGCACTGCCACGGCCACCAGGAGGCAATTCAGCTTGAGGAGAAGGGTCGGCTTGAATTGGGGCTGGTACATTAGCTGGAGCCGGAGGAGGAGTGCCACCTCCTACCCTCATGAAGCGTGCCCTTCTATGAGGCGGCATTTTAATCTAGAAGAAAACACGCAATAAGAGAAAATTCATCAGTAATCACGGAAAACATCCTAAGCCAGCAGTAGACTCACATGGACTTATTCTGGACTAATGTAATTCCAATTCCTTATACAATTCCTCAACACCGCTCTGATACCAACTGTGACGACCCAGGAGATCCGGATACCGATAACCCGATATCATCGATTTAGCGATACCAAGAGCTTGGGGAAGCCACCCAAGAGGCAGATGAGGCCCCGTAAGGGTTAGTGAGTGTTTGTCGAGAGGATGCATAACGAATAGAAATTACACGCACAATATTAATTAAATCATTCATTTCAACTTTAAACAGAAGTAATTATATATATCAAAGTGGTAAATTTATACAAGTAGTCCAGATCCATATATCACAAGTCTCGCACTATACAATGGTCTAAAAATAAATAACTACACGGGGCGTAGCCCGACCAAAAGAAGAAAAAGAATAGACTGACCACTGACCGATCACTGACAGACCACTGCTGGCTCTAAGATTTATCGCCAAAAGTGCGAGAGAATCCTGCAGTCGGTTGCTCCGCCTCACCTGTTAAAGGAAGGGGTGAGTCTCACAGCAGAGACTCAGTAGGGTTTACAGAAATCCCTAACTAGCAACTGACTAAAGGAAAGCAGTAAAACATGCATTGACATAAATAAATGGCAATTTAATAAAGCTATAAAACTAACTAAACAGTTCATGAACAGCTAACTAGCATGTCAATTCTAATTTAAATGCAAGCACTCGAAATCTACCAATAGACAATAACTCAATCATCTCCAAGTGACAAGAGTGAGAAGGAGAGGAGATCCACCAGAAGAAGAAATCAGATGCGTCCACTGACGGCTTACACTGCGTCTCAAACATTTACACAAGCCTGATATAGCATGCGAGACGCGTAATAGTACCAGAACAAGTAACTAGTCAGAGCAACACTCGTCAGTGTCAGTCCAAGTCTCTGATCACGTGTGCACACACCGGCTCGTGCCTAGAGGCAGGCCTCTAGCTAGTATTCCCTTCCATAGGACGCTACGGTTGGACTGGGGCCCACAGAACTAGCTTAAAAATCGTGAAACTGGGATACCCCGCCACCTCTCCTGGGTGGGATCAACACTAAAGTCGTCGGGCTACGATTGGTGATTCCATCACTAGGAAAGAGAATAAAGGTCTATTGGGATCTAAAAACATGCCATAATTTATGATAACAATTAAACATGACAATTAAGCAAGATTAAATGCATAATTAACCGAGTATACTAAAATGGCTATTGTTCAATAATTCAATGCTTAAACAATTTGAACATGCTAAAATGGGAGTTATTCCATAGCCAAATGCATAAATTATTGAACATGTGGAAATGGCAATTATTTCATAATTAAATGCATGAATAATTGACTATGTTAAGGGTCGGAAACTTAAACATGGCGGAGATGTTATATTAAACATATGATTTAACGAACACGCATAGTAGCAGAACAAGAGGTCGAACAACGAACCACCGCGTGTTATAGAACGGACTAGCCGTGAAATTTCTACCGCCATTCAAATTCAATTTATTTACGCGGTCTAATCGTCAGCCGCTTGGGTCAACAAATGGTTTATGACGGACCGTTATAAGTCTAAAAATAAATTAAACATAATCCTTACCGGAGAATCAGATCCACCGGGATCATAACCGGATCCCCTCCCGGCCGGCTTAAATCGACGGGAGTTATTATTTTTAACATGTTCCCTGTCAATCCATCATCTCAATATAACAATTTATAATCTATGAACTCAGCGACGATGGGCATGCTTTCATTACTCTATGAACTCAGCGATGATGGATATGCTATTAAAACATAAAGACGATGGACATGCTTTGAAAACATAAAGACGATGAGCATGCTGTTAAAATATAACGACGATGTGCATGCTGTTATTAATTCATGAACTCAGTGACGATGGGCATACTTTTGGAACAATTTAACGGGCTAGGGCTTATGATCCCCCTACCTTAATCGTGCCGAACGCTCCTAATTCGACCGCGAGGAAGTCAAGGGATGCGCCGCGGTCCGCCTTTCCCGGCCGCCTCTCCACTTCACGATTCGTCCCGGGTGGATGCCTCCGCATTCCTCGCGTCGTGGAGGAAGTCTCCGCTAGTCCTAGCATTAGAGGAAGACCGATTAGCTGCGAGAGCGCTGTGAGAGAGAGAGAGAGAGAGAAGCGCCCGATGCCACCGTGGGGTCGCACCTCCGCGCTGGGGTTTGGCTTCGTCGAGGGTGCCGCTGCGGTCTCCACCTCCGTAGCTCACCGGCGAGGCCGCCGGACCTCCGCCGTGGCTGTCCGATCACCGCGCCCGCGAAGAAGAGAAAGAGGACGAGAGGTCATCGTTCGCGGTGGCCCACCCCCGCAGGCCCGCCGGCGTGGTCTCCGGAACCCGCCGCCGTGGCCGGGGTCACCGCGGGCCGAGGTGCTGACCGGGGAAGAGGGTGGCCGCCGTCCGCGGCAGTCGCGCCGTCCACCCGCGGGTGCCCTGTGCTCCTGCGGGTTCCTGCCTGCGTTCGGGTAAAAAAGGGAAAAGGGGGAGGGGGAGAAGAATTGGGAAAGTGGGTGGGAGAGAGGGTCGACCGTGGGTTAAAAATAGTTAATATATTTTTTTTTGATTTTTAACCGTTAATTACATTCTAAACCCCATATGAAGCGAAATTGTGTATATGCCCACTAATTTACTTAAAGGCTTTAATCTAAATAGATTAAATACTAGAAAAAACTCATAAATCTCATAAAAATAGCCAAAATTCATGGAATTAATTCTAATCTAATACTGGTGAAGATCCGTCAAAGGACGGGTCTCACAGTCCCTCCCTCCTAATAAAAATTTCGTCCTCGAAATTTAAAAAGAAGAACAAGGAGCGAACTAAAAGAATTATACCTTATTCAAACAAGAAAGGAAATTGCCGACACATTTCATCCTCACGTTCCCATGTAGCTTCATTGCCAGAGTGACGTTGCCAGACAACTTTAACCAGAGGAATTACTTTATTTCTCAATCGATGCTCACGACGATCTTCAATTCTGATCAGATATTCTAGTGTAGATAAATATGCGGTCACTTCAGGCCAAACTGAATTATTGAGGACGTGAGATGCATCAGAAATATACTTCCTCAGCTGGGACACATGAAAAATATCGTGGATTGCTTGCATCGCCGCTGACAATTGAAGACGATAAGTCACTTGGCCTACACGTTCTAGAATAGGAAACGGACCAATATAACGGGGACTGAGCTTTCCACGCTTCCCAAACCTCATAACGCCTTTCATCGGAGATATTTTTACAAACACCATATCTCCAGGCTCAAATTGCAATGGTCGTCTGCGCTGATCTGCATAGCTTTTCTGTCGACTCTGAGCTGTCAACATTTTCTACCTGATCAAGCGAACCACATCAGCACATTGCTGAACCATATCAGGTCATGTCAATAATCTATCACCGGCCTCAAACCAGTTCAAAGGTGTACGACAAGGACACCCATACAAACCTTCGTACGGTGCCATGCCGATGCTGGAGTGATAACTGTTATTGTAAGCAAATTCCACAAGTGGCAAATGCTAACTCCACGAACCCTGTCAATCTAGGCAACACGATCTCAGCATATCTTCTAAAGTCTGAATAGTCCTTTCTGACTGACCATCTGACTGCGGATGATAAGTTGAACTAAAGGGTAACTCTGTGCCCAACGCTTTTTGAAAACTGCGCCAGAAGCCAGAAGTAAACTGTGGGTCGCGATCTGACACAATTGATATTGGAATTCCATGCAATGGCACAATCTTTTGAACATAAAGCTCGGCCAATTTCTGAACACTCCAGGTAACTTTAATTGGCAATAATCTTGCTGTCTTTGTTAATCGATCAACTAACATCCATATTCCATCGAAGTCTTGTGAAGTCCGGGGTAAACCCACAACAAAATCTATCGTGACATGATCCCATTTCCACATCGAAATTTCTAGAGGCTAAAGCATCCCTCTTGATTTTTGGTGCTCGACTTTAACCTGTTGGCATGTCAAACATTTAGACACAAATGCAGCTACATCCCTTTTCATTCCTGGCCACCAGAATTACCTTTTCAGATTTTGATACATCTTGGTAGTGCCGGGGTGAATAGCATAACGGGATCCATGGGCTTCATGCAAGATGGTATTTCTTAACTCATCAACAGCTGGAACATACAACATGCCACGGAGGCTGACAACCAACTCATCATCAAATTCAACATCATGCATCATTATAACGCGGGACAAATTAGAATCTGCCTGTTGCACTTCCTTGATCTGCTGATAAATAGCTAGAGTCATCACAATACTAGCACACACAGCTACCATCGGATCAGAAGGAATGTCCACGCTAAAAGTTTCACTAGGAAACTGTTCCCACAATTTCCATTCATGAACAAACAAATGACTAATTTGCACTTTCCTGCTCAGAGCATCAGCCACAACATTCATTTTTCCTGGCTAATAGGAGAGAGTGAAATCATAATCTTTCATATATTCCATCCATCTACGCTGTCGGAGATTCAAATCTTTTTGAGAAAACACATACTGCAAGCTTTGATGATCGGTAAAGATCTCAAATTTCTCTCCGTACAAGTAGTGTCTCCATATTTTTAGTGCAAAGATCACCGCTGCAACTCTAAATCATGAGTCGGATAATTCTCTTAATGCTATTTTAATTGTCGGGATGCATAAGCTATGACTTTACCATGTTGCATAAGCACTGCACCCAAACCTACTCGAGAAGCATCCGTGCAAACCATGAATCCACCCGAGCCAGAAGGTAATAGCAACACTGGAGAAGAAGTGAGAAGCCATTTTAATTCATTAAAGCTCTACTTCTATTAATCTGACCAGACAAAAGGCACATCTTTACGTGTCAGTCTAGTCATCGGTGCGGCAATCCGTGCAAAGTCTTGAATGAATCTTCGATAATAACTAGCAAGATCCAAAAAACTTCTGATCTCTGTCACAGTCCTCGGTCTCTGCCATTGAAGAACAACTTCAATCTTTGCTGGATCAACTGCAACTCCATCACCAAATTTATGGCCTCCAGTTTCCTCAGATCTTTCAGGTGCTGACTGTTCCCGGGCTCAAGCCTACCGAGAGGTTCCCTGACCTCACGAATGCCCATGCGCGCTTCGTGGGTACCGACACGGATCGCTCGCGGACGACTTCGAGGACAGACGGCGGTGTCCCCAGGCGGTCCCATCGGCGCTCTAACTCTACCTCCTCTTCGCGGGATCGTGACTTCTGATGGTCATTTACCACTTCTATGTTAACTCTGGGTGTAACGACCCGAGAATCCGATTACCGGGAAGGCCCGATAACCCGAGACTCGCACCGCCACCCACGAGCCCGAAGACTCGGAAGGGTTAAAAGGATGGTGTGGAGACTACACAAGTATCACAAATAATTGCAGAAATTAAACAGTTATAATATTAAGCAGGAAATAAATAACAATTTACATGGTCCACAATAAAATAACAACAACAGCAACAGTAGTCCACGACTAGTACAGTGACAAGAAAGAAAAGTACAGCTACACGGGGCATCCCCCGGCTCTGACCTCTGGCACTACCTCTGGGCACCCGCACCACGCTGCGCTCCTGACGCGCTCCCCGAAGGTGGCGTCTCACCTGAAACACGGTGAAAATACGTAGGGAATGAGTCTCGGAACAAGACTCAGTAGGGATCACTCGAACCCTACCTCGTAAAACGAGAAACCACTACTCTAGCGGTAGGAAAGTACCTCGGAAAGGAAAGCCCTGTACTCTACAGAACTAGATCCTACGGCACACAAACCGACACACGTGCCACAGTACGAGAAGACCGAAACTCAACGGTCGAACCGCCAAAACCCGAAGGTCGGAAACACACGACTGACAGTCTGACACTCCGTACTCGACAGGAGTACCACCCACTAGAAGCACAGCCGGTAGCATCCCCTGACGTCTTACACCGCACCGCAGGTGAACCGCCTGACGTGGTAGGTCCTACCCGAGGCGCAAACACCGTACAAGTAACCACAACAAGTGACTAGCTGGGGTCACGCCCGTCGACGTGGGTCCAACCGCCCCCAACCACGTGTGCACACACAGACCACGCGTCCTAGGTCTGGCCCTCTGACCGGTTTTCCCCCGCAGCCGGACTCTGGCTAAGACGAGGAGCCTACGGTAACCGGTCCACAAACCGTCTCGAAAGGTGGGTGCCCGTACACCACTCCCAGGTGAGACCAGCACCTCGTACTGGTGGGCTACGACTAGTGGAGGGTCACTGAAGGAGTAGACTCTCAAGTCAACGGAAAACGACGTCCGAACCCGACAACATGTGGGAATCACCCCACGTACTAGCTCCGTCGTACGGTGACCACGGTCGGAAAAGAAACAGACACACTGCCCACGGTCAAACGCGTGACCGAGGCAAACGGGACTTCCGGACACCAAAGACACGGTCGCGGAACTCCACGGGGTGCCAGGGACGCACACACGGCCCAAGGGGAACACCCAACAACGAACCAAATCGCGCTAGGGATACCTAGCGCGACAGGGCATGTCGCGCTAGGGTCCCCTAGCGCAACAAGGGATGTCGCGCTATGGCCCCATAGCGCGACACGGACTATCGCGCTAGGGAACCCTAGCGCGACAGGGACCATCGCGCTAGGTCCTCCTAGCGCGACAATGATGATCGCGCTAGGACCCCATAGCGCGACACGAACCACCAAACTGTTCATCTTCTCCGATGAACACGCTCGGTCGGGGCAGCGCGACCTCCAAGAACGCGCTACTGGAGTATAGCGCGTTCTCAGTCCGCGGCCGAAAACGGTAGAAACGCCCAAAAATTCTAACCACGCCCCCATGCCTCCAAAGGAGAGGGGGGAAACAAAGGGGAAGACCCCTGGGGACCCCTAGCATGATTCTAGGCCATCAAAACACGAAATCATGCATCAAATCCATAGATCGGGCGAGCTCTCCCCAAATCATGGAAAAACCCAAAAACGCTCAAACGATCCCCTCTCGGCCTCCCCGCGGCCTATAAATCACGGAAAAGATCGGCATGAGGCTAAGGAACGTCACCCTACCTCAATGGAGCGAATGCTCCGCCGGATCGATCACGAATCACGAAGAATGCTCGAAGCTTCACGAACTCCCCACGCTTCCCACGCTTGCCGCACGCCCACGAGATCGCCTCGCCGTCACCCACGCGTCCGCGCCGTCGCCCCGCCACCGTCCGTAGCCGGAGAGGGGCTCGCCGCGTCCGAATGGGAGAGAGGGGGAGAGAGGAGGGCTCACGGTCACGAGAGAGAGGAAGAGGAAGAAGAAAGAGAAAAGGGAAAAAGAAAAGGAAAAGGATTAGACTTTATAGAAAATCCGAATTTTTGGAAAAATATCAAAAAATAGAAAAATACGTTCCGGAATCCTCGGAACGCACCGATCGCAACGGTACCACCCGTGCCCGGGTGAACGGCCCAGTTAACCCGCAGCGAGCGTCCGAAGGAAAAGCCGAAACACACACCGGGAATCGGAAAACACACGCGGAAAAGCCGCGGAACGCCTCCGGGCCTCCGAAACGACTCCGGATCGCGCCGATCCGAACACGAAAGATGTCCGAAACGAAATTTCAGACACAACGGAGCCGGACGCTCCGAAAACTGGATCCGGGACCCACGAAGAAGGATCTGAAAGGTCCGGGATATTACAGCCCTCCCCCCTTAAGGAATTTCGTCCTCGAAATTGAGAACAACCCAAGGGGAAAGAGGAGGAAGACTCACTCAAATAGATACGGGAACTGCTGACGCATCTCGTCCTCACGTTCCCACGAAGCCTCACCACCAGAGTGTCGTTGCCACACGACCTTTACCAAGGGAATGACCTTGTTCCGCAGGCGCTGCTCTCGCCTATCCTCCACGCGGATCGGAAACTCTGGGAGAGAAAGATCTGGAGTCACCTCGGGCCAAACAGAAAACTCGAGTACATGAGAGTCATCGGGCATATACTTCCGCAACATCGAGACGTGGAACACGTCATGCACCGACGCCAACTCAGGAGGCAACTGCAACCGGTAAGCAACCTCACCGATGCGCTCCACAATCGCGAAAGGACCAATATAGCGGGGACTCAACTTCCCACGCCGTCCAAAACGCATCACCCCCTTCATCGGAGAAACTCTCAAGAACACATGATCGCCCACGGCGAACTCGAGGGGCTGCCTCCTACGGTCAGCATAGCTCTTCTGCCGACTCTGGGCCGCCAACATGTTCTGACGAACCAGGTGCACAACATCCACACATTGCTGCACCAATTCCGGTCCCGTCAAAACACGCTCACCCACCTCAAACCAATCAAGTGGAGTCCGACAAGGACGCCCATACAATGCCTCATAAGGAGCCATGCCGATGCTCGAATGATAGTTGTTGTTATAGGCAAACTCCACCAACGGTAGGTGATGAATCCAACTCCCCTGCCACTCCAGGCAGCAGGATCTCAGCATGTCCTCCAAGGTCTGAATGGTCCTCTCAGACTGACCATCTGACTGTGGATGATACGCCGAGCTAAACGCCAACTCCGTGCCAAGAGCTCGTTGGAAACTCCTCCAGAATCTAGAAGTGAAGCGCGGATCCCAATCCGACACGATCGAAATGGGAACCCCATGCAACGGCACGATCCGCTCCATATAAAGACGAGCCAACTTAGGCACACTCCAGCTGACCTTGACCGGTAACAACCGCGTCACCTTCGTCAGCCGATCCACCAGCAACCAAATACTGTCCTGCCCGCTCGGGGTCCTTGGCAACCCCACCACAAAATCCGTGGTCACATGGTCCCACTTCCAAGCAGGAACATCTAAGGGTTGGAGAGTACCGCTTGGTCACTCATGCTCCGCCTTCACCTGCTGACAGATCAGGCACCTGGCCACAAACTCTGCGATATCTCTCTTCATGCCAGGACACCAGAACTGCCTCCGCAAGTTCCGATACATCTTCGTCGCACCCGGGTGTACAGTGTACCTGCTCCCATGAGCCTCGCGCAGCACCGCACGACGAATCTGCTCCTCGGCTGGGACGTACAACCTGCCACGAAACCTCGCAGCACCGTCCTCGCCGAGCTCTACGTCAGCCAAAGCCAAAATCCGGGGCAACTCAGGGTCCGCATGCTGAGCCTCTATCACTTGACGACGGATAGCAGGAGTGACAGTCAGACTCGCAAGCACTGCCAACCCTCGCTCCTGGGGAATCTTGAGCCTGAAGGATACTTCGGGCACCTGTTCCCAGAGCCTCCACTTCCTCAGCATCAAGGTACTGACCGCCACCTTCCGACTCAAGGCATCGGCGATGACATTCATCCTGCCCGGCTGATAAGACAGGGTGAAGTCATAGTCCTTCATGAACTCCATCCAACGCCTTTGTCTGAGGTTCAGATCTCTCTGCGAGAACACATACCTCAAACTCTGATGGTCAGTGAACACCTCGAACTTCTCGCCGTACAGATAATACCTCCACATCTTCAGCGCGAAGATCACTGCTGCCAATTCAAGGTCATGGGTAGGGTAGTTCTCCTCATGGGGCTTTAGCTGCCGAGATGCATAAGCCACCACTCTACCATGCTGCATCAAAACAGCACCCAGTCCAACGCCGGAAGCATCTGTACACACCACGAAACCTCCCGATCCAGAAGGCAAAACCAACACCGGAGCCGAGGTGAGCAATCTCTTCAGTTCCCTGAAGCTCTGCTCACACTCCTCGGACCAGACGAAAGGCACACCCTTCCGCGTGAGCCTCGTCATCGGGGTCGCAATGCGGGAAAAATCCTGGATAAACCGACGATAATAACCCGCAAGCCCCAAGAAACTCCGGATCTCCGTCACCGACCTCGGCCTCGGCCATTGCATCACAGCCTCAACCTTGGCGGGATCCACGGAAATACCATCACCAGAAATCACGTGCCCCAGAAAGTGCACCTCGCTGAGCCAAAACTCGCACTTACTGAGCTTCGCATACAATTGGTGATCTCGCAACGTCTGCAGCACCACACCCAAATGGTACGCATGTTCCTCAGCAGACCGCGAATAAATAAGGATGTCATCCACAAAGATGACCACAAACTGGTCCAAATACGGATGGAACACCCTCTACATCAAGTCCATGAAGGCAGCTGGGGCATTGGTGAGCCCAAACGGCATCACCAGAAACTCATAATGCCCGTACCTCGAACTGAATGCAGTCTTCTCCACATCGGACTCGCGAATTCTCAACTGATAGTAACCGGACCGCAAATCAATCCGCGAGAACACTCGCGCAGACTGCAACTGGTCGAACAAATCATCAATCCGCGGCAACGGATATTTGTTCTTAATGGTTACGTCATTCAGCTGCCGATAGTCAATGCACAACCGCAGACTACCGTCCTTCTTCTTCACAAACAACACGGGCGCACCCCAAGGGGAAAAGCTATGACGAATATACCCCTTGGCCAACAGCTCCTGCAACTGCGTCCGCAACTCCCTCAACACAGCGGGGGCCATACGGTAGGGAGCCTTCGCTAAAGGTCCCGTACCAGGCACAACCTCGATCACGAAATCGATCTCCCGCTGGGGAGATAATCCAGGCAACTCCTCAGGAAAAACATCGAGAAACTCGCACACCACCGCAATGTCCTCGACATCCGGCTCCATCCGGTCAGACCCAACCACTGACGCGAGAAAACCCTGACAACCGGAATCAAGCAACCGACGGGCTCGAATAACAGAGATAAGGAATCGAGAAGAGGCGGAACGGATACCTTGGAAATAGAAGGTCCTCTTGCTCGGATGCTGGAAGTAGACCCTCTTCATCCCACAATCCACCACCGCTCCATGAGTCTCGAGCCAATCCATGCCTAGAATCACATCGTAATCCCGAAGATGCAACGCATACAACCTGCCTGGCATACTCCGCCCATCGATCCACACCGGAACCTGGTCGAAACACTACGGAGTGACCATAAAGTCACCCGAAGGTAACTCCACTGCCAAATCACAGGACAACTGGGTCACTGGCTCCTCGACGCTCGACGCGAAATCCTCCGAAATAAACGAATGAGACGCGCCAGAATCAAATAAAACCCGAGCCGCACAACCCAAAATCTGAACGGTACCTTCCACGAGCTGCGACGCCACTGCCTCTGCCCTGGTCATGTGCGTGATCTGGCCTCGAGCCCTCTGCTTGCCTCCCACGCTGGCTGACCTGGGTAGCGGCGGATACTGTCCCTGCTGCTGCTGCTGCTGAGGAAACTGCTGCTACGGCGGTCTCTGAGGATAGTCACGCGCCATGTGCCCTGGCTGGTCACACCGAAAACAGATGATCGGCGCCATGCACTGCCTACCTGGGTGGGTCCCACCACACCGTGGACAAGGTCCTCGCGATCCACCCACCGATCCCTGACGCTGCAAAGGAAACGGCTGCTGTACACTGCCCGATGAAGCCTGCCCCTGATCCTTATGCTTCTTACGAAAATTCTTCTTCAAGAACTTCTTGACCTTCGAGCCAAAGGACGCAGATCCTGTCACCGAAGCTGCCGATGCCGGTACTCCTGAACCACCCGACGCATGTTGGAAGGAACCCTGCTGCTGGGTAGCCGACTGCTGGCTGCGACCTGACAAAGACTGCCCCTGGCTGATCGGTCCTCGAGTCCTCTGCATATCCATCTCCAAAGAAATCGCAACACGAGACGCCGTCTCTAGATCAGTGGCCCCATTCACGATCAAATGGTGCCTCAGCTCCAGCCTCAAGCCCTGCACAAACTGCGTTGTCCTCACCCTCTCATGCTCCATGATATGAGGTGTGTACCGACCCAGCTCGACAAATCGGGCCCTGTACTGCAACACGGACATGTCACCCTGCACCAGCTCCAGAAACTCCCGCATCCGCTGCGTAGCAACAATATCTGGACAGTACGTACGCTCGAAAGCACTGACAAAGTCATCCCACTCGATCTGCTCAAGTGGACACAGCTGAAAGGACGTCTTCCACTCGGAAGACCACCACCTCCGAGCCGTACCCTGCAACTGGTTGTAGGCCAACACCACTCTATCCTCGGCAGCACTCTTCGCAGAATTGAACACCCGCTCCATCTCATCGAGCCAATCACGAGCCGCATCAGGGTCTGCCTGGCCGCTAAAGTAAGGTGGATGGAACTGCATGAAGTCCCTCACCGCTCGGCCTGGCCCACCCCTGGCTGACGAGCCCTCACCGGCCTCTCCGCCGAACTGCTGAGACATGAGATGGTACATGCCACGGAAGAAATCCTCGGCCCCCGGAGCTCTCGCAGCATCCGCGGCCTCGGTAGCTCCCGGAACTCTGCTATGCTCCTCCTGGTCCCTCTGGACCCCCTGCTGGATCTCCTGACCTCAAGCCGACTGCCCCTGCTGAGAGCGAGAACTCCTCCTCGGCGCCATCCTCGCTCCTGAAGCACAAGACAGAAAGCACGGAAACGGCAATGTCAAAATAAACACACGGTGCCCAATGCCAGCGTCACCTGTACATCATCGTTGTGGACTAGTGGACCACTACAACTACCTATGATTCTCATGTAATTCCACAACCGCGCTCTGATACCAGCTGTAACGACCCGAGAATCCGATTACCGGGAAGGCCCGATAACCCGAGACTCGCACTGCCACCCACGAGCCCGAAGACTCGGAAGGGTTAAAAGGATGGTGTGGAGACTACACAAGTATCACAAATAATTACAGAAATTAAACAGTTATAATATTAAGCAGGAAATAAATAACAATTTACATGGTCCACAATAAAATAACAACAACAGCAACAGTAGTCCACGACTAGTACAGTGACAAGAAAGAAAAGTACAGCTACACGGGGCATCCCCCGGCTCTGACCTCTGGCACTACCTCTGGGCACCCGCACCACGTTGCGCTCTTGACGCGCTCCCCGAAGGTGGCGTCTCACCTGAAACACGGTGAAAACACGTAGGGAATGAGTCTCGGAACAAGACTCAGTAGGGATCACTCGAACCCTACCTCGTAAAACGAGAAACCACTACTCTAGCGGTAGGAAAGTACCTCGGAAAGGAAAGCCCTGTACTCTACAGAACTAGATCCTACGACACACAAACCGACACACGTGCCACAGTACGAGAAGACCAAAACTCAACGGTCGAACCGCCAAAACCCGAAGGTCGGAAACACACGACTGACAGTCTGACACTCCGTACTCGACAGGAGTACCACCCACTAGAAGCACAGCCGGTAGCGTCCCCTGACGTCTTACACCGCACCGCAGGTGAACCGCCTGACGTGGTAGGTCCTACCCGAGGCGCAAACACCGTATAAGTAACCACAACAAGTGACTAGCTGGGGTCACGCCCGTCGACGTGGGTCCAACCGCCCCCAACCACGTGTGCACACACAGACCACGCGTCCTAGGTCTGGCCCTCTGACCGGTTTTCCCCCGCAGCCGGACTCTGGCTAAGACGAGGAGCCTATGGTAACCGGTCCACAAACCGTCTCGAAAGGTGGGTGCCCGTACACCACTCCCAGGTGAGACCAGCACCTCGTACTGGTGGGCTACGACTAGTGGAGGGTCACTGAAGGAGTAGACTCTCAAGTCAACGGAAAACGACGTCCGAACCCGACAACGTGTGGGAATCACCCCACGTACTAGCTCCGTCGTACGGTGACCACGGTCGGAAAAGAAACAGACGCACTGCCCACGGTCAAACGCCTGACCGAGGCAAACGGGACTTCCGGACACCAAAGACACGGTCGCGGAACTCCACGGGGTGCCCGGGACGCACACACGGCCCAAGGGGAACACCCAACAACGAACCAAATCGCGCTAGGGATACCTAGCGCGACAGGGCATGTCGCGCTAGGGTCCCCTAGCGCAACAAGGGATGTCGCGCTATGGCCCCATAGCGCGACACGGACTATCGCGCTAGGGAACCCTAGCGCGACAGGGACCATCGCGCTAGGTCCTCCTAGCGCGACAATGATGATCGCGCTAGGACCCCATAGCGCGACACGAACTGCCAAACTGTTCATCTTCTCCGATGAACACGCTCGGTCAGGGCAGCGCGACCTCCAAGAACGTGCTACTGGAGTATAGCGCGTTCTCAGTCCGCGGCCGAAAACGGTAGAAACGTCCAAAAATTCTAACCACGCCCCCATGCCTCCAAAGGAGAGGGGGGAAACAAAGGGGAAGACCCCTGGGGACCCCTAGCATGATTCTAGGCCATCAAAATACGAAATCATGCATCAAATCCATAGATCGGGCCAGCTCTCTCCAAATCATGGAAAAACCCAAAAACGCTCAAACGATCCCCTCTCGGCCTCCCCGCGGCCTATAAATCACGGAAAAGATCGGCATGAGGCTAAGGAACGTCACCCTACCTCAATGGAGCGAATGCTCCGCCGGATCGATCACGAATCACGAAGAATGCTCGAAGCTTCACGAACTCCCCACGCTTCCCACGCTTGCCGCACGCCCACGAGATCGCCTCGCCGTCACCCACGCGTCCGCGCCGTCGCCCCGCCGCCGTCCGTAGCCGGAGAGGGGCTCGCCGCGTCCGAATGGGAGAGAGGGGGAGAGAGGAGGGCTCACGGTCGCGAGAGAGAGGAAGAGGAAGAAGAAAGAGAAAAGGGAAAAAGAAAAGGAAAAGGATTAGACTTTATAGAAAATCTGAATTTTCAGAAAAATACCGAAAAATAGAAAAATACGTTTCCGGAATCCTCGGAACGCACCGATCGCAACGGTATCACTCGTGCCCGGGTGAACGGCCCAGATAACCCGCAGCGAGCGTCCGAAGGAAAAGCCGAAACACACACCGGGAATCGGAAAACACACGCGGAAAAGTCGCGGAACGCCTCCGGGCCTCCGAAACGACTCCGGATCGCGCCGATCCGAACACGAAAGATGTCCGAAATAAAATTTCGGACACAACGGAGCCGGACGCTCCGAAAACCAGATCCGGGACCCACGAAGAAGGATCCGAAAGGTCCGGGATATTACACTGGGTTTTCTTCCATCTTGTTGTATGTGGCCCCTTATTGCCCCTCTTGTCATCCTTGACAGGGTGTTGCCTCTCCGTCGGACCTTACTCGTCCCTTGTATCCCCTCCCATATTATGTTCCTTCCTTTCTGCTCTTCTTAATGGAAGATTACTTATCTGGTGATCGGGGTGGCACGTCATGTCCCTTCCGCAATGAAGGGATGAACGAACTCTCTCGTTTCCCACCTTACAAGTATACCTTCCTGTTAAAAAAAATAGAGGGAAGACAAGATCACTATTTTCACTGTAGCCCAGGCGAGGGCAAGCATATGTTTATCCGCATATCATCCCCAAATTAAGCCCATGCTGTACAATATATGCTAAGAATGTAAAAGAGAGGTACGAGAATGCATAACCTGAAAATTTCTAAAGGACTATATCGGTAGGCCTGCACGGCCATGCACGTCTGAGAACTCATATTAACTCGGATAATGGAAAGAAAGCATGCATATTAAAATTTACTATTCTTTTGAAACGGCATTAGAATTTACCAGTGGAGCTAGGCACCAAAAAATGACAGATCAAGATTCAGAAGAAAAGTGAACTTCTATGACCGAGAAAGCGCATTCTGAAGTTGGGTTTTCATCATGTCCCCGGCCCTGAAATTTGCTTTCTCTATTGGTTATAAACTTGATGCTAGCTAGAGACTTTTACTCTTTGGATAGAAATGAAAATATGTGGTCATTTAGTAGCATTAGTACCGGACTCCGGAGAGGTGGCGATCGAGAAATTAAGGATCTAAAGCTCTTCGTTCCTGAGGGAAACCCCCAATGGATAGAAAACAAAGAAAAGTTTATGATCTTGTGAAATGATTTCTTGTAATGATGACCTCTGTATCTAATAACCAAAAAAAGAGGGGGAAAGTGCATCAACTCTTGCCCTTGTTTGGTAATATGCAACATGCTAGGGATAATTACGCAAATAAATAATCTTCCTACATAATTATTTTTCTCACTTTAATATTATCTTTTAATGTTCTTGTCACCTTGCTATATTACAAAAATATCCCTGTCATCACCAGTCATTCGCATTCTATTAAAATATCTCATTTAAACTTAGTTAATCTTCAACCAAGTATAAAAGTGGATCAAAATATCACTATTTCTTTCTAAACTCTTTAATTCCCACTCTATACCTATCTATCTTTTTATCTCTCCTCTTTTTTTGGCACAATACATCGGCCAAAAAATCAAATAGGGATTAAAATCGATGAGATATAAGAAGAGGACAGCTAAAGAGACAGGTGATATATATATATATATATATAGCATTTATGTAGATAAAAAATGCACAAGAATTTATGGAACTAGTGAACTTGCATGTGTAAACATGTTATTATTGATGAAACTGATGCTCCTGTCTCTCACGACCCTTATGCATTTGTTTGTTTCTCCTCGTTCCTTTCATTCGTTTCGTGAAATTTTCTTACGACCCAGTTGCTCTTGCCTCTCCCAAGACTAGGTGCTGAAGGCTTTTATCACCAGGGGAATGTGGCTTCAAATTAAGTTGGGAACCTAGACCATGTTTATGTGTACCTGCATGCAAACCAAAAACACTGTCTTACCCTTACGTGCCTCACCTGCAGGAGAATGCATGCTCCTTATTATCTCAAAGTCCAGGTACAGCGGGATATCAAATTACGTGCTACTTAATTTCCTTCTTGCTAGTGGGGAGGTCCTAACTAAGGAATTGTACGCATGCCTAGGTGGTTTGGGTAACGTACCCTGATTTTGAGAACAGCAATGAAGCCCACGAAGTTCTCTCCATGATCACCGCGCGTTCCCTACGCCGGCCACAGCACTAGAGCTAAATAGCTCCGTACTCCAAGTCCTTTTAGGAGAATTAAAAACCAAGTTACTGATCTCTACCTGGACAGCCATACGTACATTTGATAAGGGAAACGCTGTTGAGATGCTGATTCAAGTTGACAGGCTCCAGCACTTATTTATATCGAATAAGATGGATAAATACAAACGGCCGGCATACAAAAGATATTACGTGAAGCGCCAGGCTGCTTCCCCTTGTGGGACGATAATTATTAAGGACGTCCTCAAGTGTCCTGGAGGTTTCCGCTTGCACGTCCCCAGGCTCAGCACGCTCTTCCAGGATGTTGTGCATGTGAAGTAACAACTGAATTTCAAATCTTGGCCGATCGAGACAATCCCACCAAGGAAGAGGTCTCTATATATTATGCCACTAAGCCGTACGTCATCACCCCCTCGAGACAACTAGCTCCTCTATATTGCAGGTACGACTTTCACCTGTTCTACGTACGTAGCCACGGCTATCTGGGAATTGTTGACAAGGGGTGTAAACGGGTCGGATCCGGATCGGATCTTTAAGATCCGAATTCGGATCCGATAATTATAGATCCGAATCCGGATTTGAATCTGAAGTAATATATTATTTTACATTCGGATCTAACCCGAAATCTTGTTATGAAAATCTTTAATATGTAATTATTAAGAGAATCCGAATCTATTGGTATTGAATTCGGATCCGAATTTTCGGATCTACATACAAAGCATCACATTGCATCAAAACTCATGTAAACTGTATATTTTCGGATCTAAATTTTCGGATCTACATACAAGACCACTACCGGAGACCAAATTAGTTGGATTGCTTCAAACTGAACTAATTCTTTTACATAAAAAATCTCATGCAGCCACTTGAATCTTCAAGACTTTTAACCAAACATATATGTTGGATCCACAAGGGTTATCAATTCTTTGCTTGGTTCTGTTGGTGAAACTGAGCATTCTTGTAAAACCACATCCATAGTTTGGGAACCAATAACAGTGCATCAGTCTCCGAACTCAACATACTTTAGTTAGCTATGAACCAATAATAGTTACCATCAGTTAGAGTTTGGGAAAAGAATGACCAGAATACAAGAATAGCAAAGATAAAGATGCAAGAAAGGCTTATACAAATTGACAATCTCCTTGAGGATTCCTAAAACAGCCTCCTGAGCTTTCTACTTGAAAGAGCCTTAGTTAAATGGTAAATGAAAAATGCTGCTTCGTAGAAAAGCAAAATTGTTGCCTCTAAGTAATCCTGGCATTTACAAAATAACTATTGTCTCATCCAAATACTAAATATAAACATTACACAAATCTAATCCGAAACCAGCTCATCATTAACTATAACAAGAATACACCCACTGACAATTGTATTAAACAACCTGGCAGCTTTGTCCCCAATCCCTTTCTGCATGTCAAATGATTAATAGACCAGAAATAAAGTGGAAAAGAAACATGTTTCAAAACATTCCTGAAAGCAAACCTGAAATTAGTCAGCTATTGCAGAAGAAATGGCCTTCTCTACAGTCGAGTTCATTGAACGCACCAGAGCAGATCCTAACAAATCAAACAGCCAACATAAACTAGTTCAAAAGTGCTTTGGAATAAGGCCATTGTTCGTGGCTTTTGTTATGAATGATAACTTCATTATCTTTAGACAACAGTATGTATACATACCAAGATTGAACGATTAAGGGAAACTTGTTTAAATTAGCATATGTCATTTCCTATGAGCAAAGAACACAACTGGATGGTAGATTTTCCCTTTTCAATGTCACTGCCCCCTAAGTAATGTGCTCGGCAGCACTTTTAACTACCAAAGAAAGTACAGCTAAAGCTCTTCAATCAATTTAACTCCATATGTACATGCACATGCATATCTAGTCAAGTTTTTTGAGAAGACTAATAACATCATCCCTGATATATAAATCATCTCCAAATGGCATAACAGAATCAATATCATAGTTTTTTGAGAAGACTAATAACAGGGATATCTTGGACAAGTACCTGATAATCATTTCACAACAGGGATATCTCATCTTGATAGTATTCAATTCCGGACCAGCTTCTGAAATGTTTAACAGCCTTGGTAGCTGTTGCCAGTTCTTTAGGCAACTTCTTCATAATCTTAATGTCATTCTCCAAAGTATTCAATTCCGGACCAGGGATATCTCATCTATCAAGATCTGACCAAGCAAGATATTACACCTAAACAGCTACCTTTATAGGTAAATAATAAACACAAATTTTCGGATCTAAATATTAAACAGAGTATTGCACCCAAACTCATACCTTTGTGGGTAAATAGCAAGCACAAATTTTCAGATCTGAATTTTCGGATCTAAATAGTAAACACAAGTAAAAATAGTAATTGCATATGTATTATGAAAGATATCTTCAAAGGAAACTACTTCATAGCTGTCAACATAAGTTACATTTCCATCTTCATTTACAACCCTCTCAAAGTCTAACCAAATTTTTGACCTCAACTTTCTCCCTCTATGAGAAGATTCACCAGACGGTTGAGTAACACTTGCTTCTATATTATCTACATCAACTTCTATATTCTCTTAACCACTTGCCATGATTTCAAATCAAAATGACAATATAATATACACCCTTCACAATAGTAAAAAAAAATCAGAAATAATTAAAACAATAGAGACCAGCAATCATAATATTCAGACTTTCATTCACATAAGCTGGTACTCGGCGGAGGTTCGAGTCCAAGGACTCTCCTCACGTAAAGTGTGTTGCTGCACACCTTTTGATATACCAGTCGAACAAAGCAAACCACTGAACTTCAGAAATCAAATCTGAATCGTAATGAATTTTCTTTTGGGAATCATTAATTAGAATCATGCTTTGGAAGAACTGTAGAGTAAGATTTTTCTACACAACTTATAATCAAGTAGCTAGTATTTAATATCTGCAATAGAGAGCACATCAATTCCAAGGTTTTAGATGTTGTATTTGTGTATCTACATAATATTTCCAGCATCAAAAGAAGGTCATGTTAAGCAAAAGTATATAATCAAGTAGCTGGTATTTAATATCTGCAATAGAGAGCACATCAATTCCAAGGCTTTAGATGCTATATTTGTGTATCTACATAATATTTTCAGCATCAAACAGACACCCATAGAATGAAAACAAAAACGTTCAGAATAACATAGAAATGAGAAGTCACTGTTGACACCCGGAAAGTGAACAAGGGTGGAAGCATGATTGAAAAGAAGATCTGACCAACAGCGGAAGACTAAGGCTGATGTCCGAGCTCGTCGCCATTCGAGTGGCGATATTGATAAGATGAAAACCCTGTCTACGGACTGATAAAACCCTGTCTACAGACTGATAAAACCCTGTCTACGGACTGATGAATCCCTGTCTACGGACTGATAAAATCCTGTCTGCGGACTGATGAAAATTGCAATCGTGATGTCAATACAAGATATTTCAGAGATGATAGACCCTTTGGGATGATGATACATTTGAAGAAACCCTAAGTGGGCCTATATAAAGGTGGCGCCGAAAGCCCATGTCGAAGCCCAGATATGGCGCAGAGAGATCAAGGTTGAGCGCGCCGGGAAGCATGCCTCAGGCGCGCCGTGAAGATGCCTGTCGAGAAGGAAGAGGAAAGGGGTTATAAAACCCCCTCCCTTCGAAAGAGAAGAGGAGATGTGGGAGAGACAGTGAGGGCTGAAGAGAAAAAAGCTGAAGAAAAAAAAGAGAGAAAGCCAGATAGAAAAAGGGGATCGTTCGGAGAGAAAGAGCCACCCCCCCCCTTTCGATCAACAGAGAGGAAATAGAAGAGAAGAAGAAGGGAAGCTCCAGGTGGGCACTGGGGAGGGAGAGGAGTCAATGCTCCACCCTCCCCTCCATGTTTTCTTTCCTTATCTGATGCAATATATCGAGTTCTCTCTCGATTTCTCAACTGTAGCCGGAGTTTCGGTCTTCTCTTTTGATTTCTGCCTTACATTTTTCTTTCATGATCAGTGTAATATTTCCTTTGTGCAATGCAATGAAACGTCAAGATGGCCCGTTTGGGTGTTGATAGATTAAGACATCGATCTCTGTCTGTCTCTCTATGTATATAGCCTTCGTCTGAAAGGAACATAGATTAGATTCTTTGGGTTTCGAAGCCGATCGCGTGGGTTTGTTCTTCGAAGAGGGATGAGGATAAGACTCCTAACCCCATCCAATGGGTTACTGAGTTTTGTTCTCTTCTTCCCTCTCCGATCTCAATGCATGTTTTTCCATACATATATAATCTGGGTTTTTCTGAGGAGCCCCCTTTTGGCGGTTCAGGAACCAGAGATATCAGTCTCTTGGTTTCCTGGGCTGCCCATCTCTCATAAATAATGATCGGATCTCAGGTTCTCCATCCTAAACATTGGATGCTTAGGGCCTGAAGTTTATACGATTGATAGCCCTTCCTTCTCCGTTGGTTTAACATCACTGGGTTCATCTGGAGGGGTAGGAGGACAGTCATCCCTTGACTCCCCCAAATGGCCTGCAACAGACGGGCAAAACTCTCAACAGGATCGTGTGATGGTCTGATCTCCTCCATTTGATTCCTTCGTCCAAAACCCTTGGTACCCTTCTAATAGAAGCCTCCATGAAATCCCTCTCTTACGTCTCTGGCCCGGCATTGATTCGAGCTTGAAATCCCCAGAAAACACACAAACAGAGCATCGTTTCTGAGCTCTGGAAACCCTGAAATTCTTCTGCATTTCACCTTCTCGGCGTGCGAGTTTCCCCGCCGAGAACCATAAGGCCGAGAGGCCTCCCCCTTCTTTGCTAAACGACAACCCATTCTGTTACAGGCACTTTTCACGTGAGGCTATATGTGCAAGGCTCCGGACGTGTAGACTCCCGGCGTGGCCAGGAGCGCGCCGGGAAGCCCTCTGCCGAGAGCCCCTCCTCCTAGCCATTCATTCCCCTTTCTTTTGCCAAACCTAATACTACCCCTTTCCGGCGCGCCCAAGAGCCCGTCGAAAAGCTCCAGGCCGAGAGGCCTCCTTCCCTTTCTTATGCCCAACCTTGATGCTGCCCCTCTCGGCGCCCCCCTTTCTGGCGCGCCCAGGAGCCTGCCGAGAGAGACCTGGCCGAGAACCCCCCTTTTGGCCAACCCAAGGACCAGGCCGAGAGCCTCCCTGCGTCCATTAAATGTCCAGGCTGAGAGCTCCTTCTTGCCAATCAAGATCACGCCGAGATCCCTCCTTCAGTCAAATGAGACCCACTCCGAGGCCCATCTCTGCAACCGTTCTTCTTCAAACTTCTTAATCTCCCCTACATCTGTTTAAGGAGATACTCATAGACCATCACTTGTGTCTTGATGAGATACAATAATGGGGAAGATCTCCCCTACAGCTTTCGTCCCGAACCCGGATTTCACCGATGCCTTATGAACCTAAAGAACCATGTCATTATATGTGTTCTGATGGGTTCCAAGGGAATATTGATCAATAATATGAAGGCAAGAGATGCCCCTGGGCCTGGTGCCCATCTTTGTTCGGTCGTTGTCCCGGCTCTCCGTGGATGATGACCTATTCTTCCTTGGCATAATCCAGGTTGAGGGAACATGCTGCCGAAATTTACATATCCCCACCAACCGAGTGTGGTATTCCCCTCTAACCCCGCCGGCCCACGGAGCTATGCCCTTGCGTGATCTCTGATGGCCCTCCGAAGGGGGATATTAATAAGACATCGCAATCGTACCGGGTGTGTTACATCAGGCCGGTCCCCATCCGGATTCCGGGTTATGTCTATACATATACCCGATCTTTTGCGGAGCCCACCCTGCCGCTGCATGGGTGGTTTCCTATTCCCCACTTGACATCATCCAAGATGGTGGGAATATGCCGGCGGGTTTTCCCCCCGTAATTAATAAACCCCTGCTCTGTTCAGATACGTTTAACGTCTTGTAAACAGATGAATTCTGTCTCCTTTGAGCACACGGCTTTACCGCTGCATTCCTCCTACCTCTAGCGTTTAATCAAGGGTTGTCTTCCTTAGGGAGGACGTAATTAACGTCATAGCGTTTAGGGTATGACGGACTACTAGTCCAGACACGATCACTCACAATCGACTGACCAAGTCAGATCGAGCGCACAATAAGAATCGTCACCACGGTGACTGGCACGCCAATAAATCAATAGATAAGTGAATAAGATATGTGCGAGATAAAATCCGCGTCAAACAAGTCTGGCACGCCCGGTGGGACTTAGTCTCCCTTCATCTTTGCGCTAAGGTAGGAGGCCCAGCGGGCCCCCCCCTCAATTTCTGATTCTGTGTACTTTCCTTATTTCCAGAAATCTACAATGACAGCCGGAATCATGTCCGTTTGCTTCGGCCAGCAGCCGATCGACATGCACGTGCGAGAAGGCTACCTGGCGGTACCCCTCGCGTTCGGATCAATGCCGCCCGCCGTCGGGCTGCCCAACTGTCTGGGCCTTATCTTCACCGACCTGCTACAGGTCGACAACAACAAGCAAGGCGCCGCTGCAAGTGCCCCGATAAGGGCTGCTGATGAGAAGGCTAGCTTACCGGAGAAGACGACCTCGACAGCCGTCGCCTGCTATGTGCACCATGTTCAAAGGAGGGACGTGGTCTCCACTGCTGCCCAGAAGGGAAAAAGAACCAACCGGAGGAGCCGGTATGCTGCTGCTGACCGTCGTCTTTCAAATTCTGGGAAGACAATGATGATGGGCGATGTTAGGGTGAACCTCGACGGTCGCCCCCGAGAAGTCCGGCCGGACAGGATTGTCCCGACCATCCAGATTGACAACAAGTTCCAAGTTCTGGCCACCAGGAAGGCCAACTGGGAAGCTGATGGGAGGAAGCCACTGGCGCCCAAGCCAGCAAGATATAAGCAGATATGGCGACCGAAGAAGATGCAGAGCTGGGCTCCAGCTCAAGATGAGGAAAAGGCTACCAATGATGCTGTTGCCCACTTCAGGGCGGGAAGCCGAAGCAGAAAGGGAACAGAAACAGGAAATACTATTGCTGCTCACCCCAGAGCCTGGGGTAGGAGAGATGAAAGAAATGATGGAGAAAGGAAACTGACTGCTGCTCGCCCCATGATAATCAAGAATATTATGAAGCCGAGGTGGATGTCATCTCTACCTTCTACCAGCATGGAGACTCCCCTGGGATAGGATATGATCAATATCCCTTTGAGGATGAAGAGATTATGTATCAAACCATAACAGACAATGAAGCCCAAGATGACCAGCCAGAAGCAGGGATGTCTGATAAAATTGAGAGGGGTCGGTACTGGAAGGACCCGTCCCGCAAGGAGGATCTATTCCAAGCCGAAGCACAATTTGATACAGGAACCCCGGATGAAGACTAGATGGCCAAAGAACTGAGAGAATGCCTGGAATTTGAGCGCATTCTGGAAGAAGTCAGGGCTCTACAAAAAGATGACCTTTCAAGGGAACCTGCAACAGAAAGATCCTTAAGAGCGGAAGATTCCACTTTTGAATTCTCTTCTGAACCAGTCTCGTCCTCGGGGCAGACTGAACAGAATCCGATGGTGTCGGCATTATATGATAAGCCGACATCCGCTGATGAGTAGGATGACGATACAGAAGAACATGAAACTGAAGAGAATTATATCCCGGGAGGCTTTATTGATTTGCAAGAAGCCCCACCCGAAGTTGAGGACGGAGGTCAGGCCACCGTCGATGAGCTGATAGAAGTGAATCTGGGGTCAGCAGATGAGCCAAGGCCGACATTCCTCAGTGCACTACTAGAACCAGCTGCCAGAGAACAGTACATACAGTTTCTGAAAGAGTTCCGAGACTGCTTTGCATGGACATATGATGAGATGCCGGGACTGAGCTCTGATGTGGCACAGCACCGATTGGCGATAAACTCGGGGGCAAGCCCTGTAAAGCAGCCTTCAAGGAGAATGCGTCATGAACTGATAAATCAGATCAACAAAGAAGTCGACAAGCTGATTGATGTAGGCTTTGTTGAAGAAAACCAGTACACTACATGGCTGGCCAATATAGTGCCCGTAAAAAAGAAAAATGGACAGATCAGAATATGTGTGGATTTCAGGGACCTGAATAAGGCTTGCCCGAAGGATGATTTCCCAGTGCCAATCACTGAAGTAATGATCGATGCAACCACTGGCCATGAAGCCATGTCATTCATGGATGGGTCATCTGGATATAACCAGATCTGGATTGCTGAAGAGGACAGAGTGCACACCGCATTCCGCACCCCGAAGGGGATATTTCATTATAAAAGAATGCCGTTCGGCCTCAAGAATGCCGGCGCTACCTATCAAAGAGCTATGACAAAGATCTTTGATGATTTGCTCTTCAAAAAGGTAGAGTGCTATATTGATGACCTGGTGGTGAAAACCAGCAGAAAAGAAGACCATTTGCAGGATCTGAGAGTAGTATTCCAGAGGCTGCGCAAATATGAGCTCAAAATGAACCCTATGAAATGTGCCTTCGGCGTATCCAGTGGAAAATTCCTTGGGTTCATCGTCCGTCACAGGGGCATTGAGATTGACCCATCCAAGATTAAAGCCATCCGGGAGCTCCCTCCACCAAGGAATCTCCACGAGCTGAGATCTTTACAAGGGCGTTTGGCCTACATCCGATGGTTCATATCAAATCTGTCGGGAAAATGCCACCCTTTTCACAGGCTCATGATGAAAGATGTGCCGTTCCTCTGGGACGATGGCTGTCAGGAAGCCTTTGAGAAGCTGAAAGAATATCTCAAGACCCCTCCAGTGCTGGGGGCACCTATTAAGGGCAAACCCCTGATACTATACATTGCAGCCACACACTATTCCCTGGGGGCAATGCTGGCACAGATAAATGAAGAGGGCAAAGAGCAGGCTCTATACTACCTGAGTAGGAGGCTGATCAGAACTGAAGAAAGCTACAGCTATATAGAGAAGACATGCTTGGCACTAGTCTTTGCCGTTAAAAAGCTCCGGCACTATATGCTGTCACATGAAATCAGATTGATATCTGCGGCAGATCCACTCAAATACATACTGACTCAACCAGTACTGAAAGGCCGGTTGGGCAAATGGGCAGTAATTCTGATGGAATTTGATATCACATATATACCCCAGAGGGCAATAAAAGGACAGGCTGTGGCCGATTTCTTCGCAGAACATCCTATGCTAGAGAATGATATGTTGGGGACTGAGTTACCCGACGATGAGACACTAGAAGCCTGCCAAGCTCAGTCAGCTATGTGGCAGCTATTCTTTGATGGAGCGTCTAGAACAGAGACGGACTCCGATAGAAAGACCAGAATACGGGCCGGAGCCGGTATTGTGCTGAAATCGCCAGATGGGGAGGTTGTGCATACTTCCTGTTCTATAAACAAGCCCTGCACTAATAATGAAGCCGAGTATGAAGCTCTGATAATCGGACTGCATATAAGCCTCAACATGGGTATCCAGATGCTTCAGGTATTCGGGGATTCAATGTTGATAATAAAACAAATCCAAGGGGAGTTCGAAGTGCGGAAGCCGGAGTTGAACCCCTACCACCAAAAAGCTGTGCGCCTCATGGCGAAATTCTATCATATTGAGCTCAAGCATGTGGGCCGTGCACATAATGCCTAGGCTGATGCATTGGCAAAACTAGCCAGCTCAATAGCAGTCCCACCAGATGAAACACTGAACATTGTTGTTATAAATCGGCGGCAGGTCCCCAGCATGCTAGAAAGCTGCCCCGAAGAAAATGAAGTCGCCACGATCAGTACGGAACAGGCGTCTGATTGGAGACAACACCTGCTACAGTGGTTTTTACATCAACAGCTGCCGCAGAAGAGAGAAGAAAAGATGAAACTTCTAAGGATCAAAGATTCTTATGAATTCAGAAATGGAACTCTGTTCCGAATAATGGCAGATGCATGCAAGAAGATTCTGCTCCGCTGCCTGTCCACTGAGGAAGCTTGGCAAGCGATGAAAGAAGTACATGCTGGGACAGCAGGTGCCCACCAGGCTGGCCCCAATATGAAGATAGAAATCAAGAAGCTGGGCTACTATTGGCCCACTATGTTTGAAGACTGCTGCACATTTGCAAAATCATGCCAGAAGTGTCAGGAGCATGCTGTTGTGCCTAGAAGGCCACCTACGATTCTGCACCCTACAGTCCCTAGCTGGCCGTTTGCACAATGGGGAACTGATGTAGTCGGCCCACTACCGACTTCCTCGGCCGGGCATAAGTATATACTGGCCATAACAGATTACTTCTCCCGATGGGCAGAGGCTATAGCACTAAGAGAAGTCACTGGTGAGCTGGTCGCCAGATTCATCAAGCGAAACATCATCTTCCGGTTTGGGATCCCCAGCCGAATAATATCTGACATTGGGAGTCATTTCAGAAATCAGAAAGTCTATCGGCTTGCCGAGAAATATAAGATCGAATGGAGGACTTCCACTCCTTACAATCCACAGGTAAATGGATTGGCAGAAGCTTTCAATAAGACTTTGTGCACCCTGCTGGCCAAAGTCGTCAGTGCCAGTAAGAAGGACTGGGAAGAAAAGATGTATGAAGCTCTGTGGGCGTACCGCACCGTCTTCAAAACACCTACAGGGTGCTCACCATACTCCTTGGTATACGGCTCAGAGGCAGTAGTCCCACTAGAGCTGGAAGTCCCATCACTCAGAGTGGCAGTCCAATACGACCTGGCCCATGGAGAACAAACCAATGCAGAAAGAAGATTGGAAGAATTGGCTGAATTGGAAGGGAAGCGCCTCTAAGCTCAGAAGAATATCCAGATCTATCAGGCCCGCATGGCCACCGCATTCAACAAACTCGTAAAAGGGCGAGAATTCAAGAAAGGTGACCTTGTCATGGTCAAGAAAAAAGAAGTCATGGCGTCCAACCCGAAGGGAAAGCTAAATCCCAATTGGGAAGGTCCATATGTGATACAAAGGGTCTACGAAGGAGGGGCCTACATAGTTGTTAATCATCGAGGGGAGATCCAATTCTCACCACTCAACGGTAAACACCTGAAGCTGTACCATGCTGCACAGCTGATATTCCCCGAGTAATCGGGCAAGAGATACCCTTTTCTTGGCCTAGCGGCGCTCCGCCCTAGCCAAACTACCCTTCCTTGGTCTAGCGGCACTCCGCCCTAGTCAAGATACCTTTCCCTTGGCCTAGCGGCACTCCGCCCTAGTCAAGATACCTTTTCCTTGGCCTAGCGGCACTCCGCCCTAGCCGAACTACCCTTCCTTGGTCTAATGGCACTCCGCCCTAGCCGAGATATCCTTTCCTTGGTATAGTGACACTCCGTCCTAACCAGGCTACCACTTATCGTGATCTTGTGTCGTCACGGTCTAACACCCTCTAAACAAGAAGGGAGGGATATAAAAAAAAAGAATAAATAAAAAAAATGGGGTTAAAAATAGAGATACCCCGCCAGTCTTGTTCAGACATGCTGGACAAGGGCAAAAAATGGCCAAAACCCAGCTGTGGTGAAAACCCGAAAGGGCACTGCAGGCAAAATCGGGTACCCCGCCACGTGAAAATCCGAAAGGACGCGTGGGCAAAAGCAAGAGGGGGCTGGCTCTGGTGAAAACCCGAAAGGGCACTTGGGTCGGTAATGTGGTAACCACGAAGAAACCCACATATCTCTTTACGTCCCGCCGTGATAAAACCTATTCAGTTTAGACCTTACGTCTATCCTGATGAAACCTATAAAAATCCTTGCATTGGTATAAACCCAATACCGATGAAACCCGTTGCTGATTGATTGGCGCATTGCCCGATCAGCGATGAAACCTGTTCAGTTTAGACCTTACGTCTACTCTGATCAAACCTATAAAAATCCTTGCATTGGTATAAACCCAATACCGATGATAAAACCCGTTGCTGATTGATTGGCGCATTGCCCGATCAGCGATGAAACCTGTTCAGTTTAGACCTTACGTCTACTCTGATCAAACCTATAAAAATCCTCGCATTGGTATAAACCCAATACCGATGATAAAACCCGTTGCTGATTGATTGGCGCATTGCCTGATCAGCGATGAAACCTGTCCAGTTTAGACCTTACGTCTATCCTGATGAAACCTATAAAAATCCTTGCATCGGTATGAAGCCGATACCAACAATGAAACCCGTTGTTGATTGATTGGTGCATTGCCCAATCAGCGATGAAACCCGTCCAGTTTAGACCTCACGTCTATCCTGATGAGACTTATGAAATCCTTGCATTGATGTTAACACCTACGTCAATGATGATATATACACAAGCTGCGCCTATCAGTTATAGAATCAAAAGTTTCAATAAAAAAAAAAGAAGAGACAAAATGGGGTTAAAAATAGAGATACCCCACCAGTCTGGTTCAGGCATTCTGAACGAGGGCAAAAATGGCTAAAACCCAGCTGTGGTGAAAACCCGAAAGGGCACTGCAGGTAAAATCGGGTACCCCGCCACGTGAAAATCCGAAAGGACGCGTGGGCAAAAGCAAGAGGGGGCTGGCTCTGGTGAAAACCCGAAAGGGCACTTGGGTCAGTAATATGGTAATTCAAAAAAAAAAAAAATTTCCGTGCCAACCGACACGATACCTTCATCTGCCTTCATTGGTGAAACCTTCCGTCGGTCATCTGGCTCCATGCCCCACCGATGATAAAGCCTTTCTGAGACAGACCTTACGTTTGCCCTGATAAAATCCACATACCCTCTTTCGCATGTCCCACCAACAATGAAGCCCATCACCGTTTTGCTAAAGCCTATCCAGCTCAGACCTTACGTCTGCCCTGATAAAACCTACGCATTTCTTGGCAAAGTTCCACCTGCAATAAACCCTACTCAGTTTAGACCTTTCGTCTATTCTGAGGAAACTTATAAATCCTTCTTACATCGATATAAACCTGTTTCGCGCATTTTTTTCTTTCATTTTTTTCTTTTCGTTCGCGTGTCGATCAACCAATTAACTAACTTGTAGTCAACTGACTGATTGACGACGCGGGCGTGCCAGTCACATGAGTGACGATTTTTTATGATGCGCTCACTCTGACCCATATCGGGCGAATGTGAGGTTCGGTCGGGACCAGCAGTCCGCCATACCATAAAGGCTATGGCGTTAATTACATCCCCCACGAGGAGGGAACACCTTTGATTAGTTGCCGAGATAGCGGGCTGTCGAAGCGGGATTAAAAAAGTTACATGATGATTACGACGAAGGCCTGCCGGATGCATATGTTTCATGGAATTATGGATCCTCGGTACATGGCTGAGGACGTGGGTCCGAAGACCGTCGTCGCGTATAGTGAAGACTTCCGACCAGACATAATCTGACCTTTCCGTCGACACCATTTGATGTACCCAAGGATGTATGCATGGATGCACATACGACTTTCATGATTATATTAAGCATGCTAATGGAATTGTGAAAGTAAATGATAGTCAGCCATGTTTGTTACTCCTCATCAAGAAGAGGGAAGGCAACATAAGTGTGACAGCGAAAACAAAGTGCTAACGGACATGGTAATGAAGATACGATGACAATACAATTCGGGGCTCGCTCGGTCCCTCCCTTGTTCAATTTATTATGCATTATGATTTATCAATGTCAACCCCGAGGGACGAGGTCCACTCGGGGGCCGATAAGTGATTAAAACAACAATAGGTGTCAAAACCGGCGCGATCATGCAATAGGTAGCTTATACGGCGCGACGAAGCGTGGGTATAGCATCTTAACCCGGCGCGGCCAGACGGGTATTTAAACGGCGCGCAAGGACTTCGGGGCGCGCCGGTTTAGGGCGCGCCGGAAAGGCGCAAAGGAAATTTTTTAGAAGATGAGTGTGGGGCTAATCCGGCGCGGGGGGGTACCGCGCCGGTTTAGGGCGCGCCGGTTAAGACCGCGCCGTGATAAGCTTGTTTTATTAAGTTTCGAACTCTTTCAAGTTGCTAGACTTCATAGGATCCTTTCTTGAGTTGTTGGGCCAGATGACTATTCGATTGGAGTCCACAGACTTCTGGAGATAAAGGGGGAGGTCAGTGCGAAGTTCATACTCGAGCACTGAGACGATTGAGTCCAGAACGATTATTTCATTGGAGCTTGTTTATTCTTAATCTGTCCAAACTTGGACAGCATCTCCCCTGGACCTGAAGAGTTGCAGGGGAGAAGCGGGGTCATGTTCACTTGTGGAACAAGCCCCTGAACCGCCGGTGTACACGGAGGCACCCAGCAAACCCCATCGGATAGGATACCCCGAGGACTAGCCTACGAGGGGCACCAAAGCTCCGCAAGGGGAAGAATAGAGAGACGAGATCATTGATGATGAGAGCATCACCCCGAGGGCTAGCCTGCGAGGGGTGGACATCTCACGGCACATGACTCATCCCATAGAGGGACCGACCACCAAGAGGGTTAAGCTCCGAGGGCTGGCCTACGAGGAGCACACATCCCTTGGCCTAGATTGAGTCTCGGGTTGTCGAGGCGAAGCCTGTTAGGCTAGGACCCTTGTTGCTGTCTGCTATGGCCTTGGGGAAACCTTCACCATGGTGGGGGTAAAGTTCCCGGTCGCTCAGCAGCTATGCGAAGTAGCGGGGGATGTCCCCCTCCCCGGATGACTAAGACGACACCAAAGAGTCTCGGAACGGTTCACATGACTATAATGCGGAGGGGTAATCACTTCACAGATGGGACGAGCCAAACATAGGGGCATATGCTCGAACAGTTACGGTGCAATGTCAAGCCGATGCATCTTGCAATCCCGAGTACGATCCCCACCTCACGAGCCACAGGGCAATAGGAAGAGAGGAATCGAGGGGAGCTGACCCTTGACAACACGGTAGAAAGAAGCGTACGCAGAAGCGCAGCTCTGTCCACGGAGGGCATGCGGGGGCCCTTAAATCATACACGAGCACGGTCGCAAAGAAGAAGGAAAAGAAACCCCGGGGAGGGGGTGTTTCTGTAGCCCACAATGCTTTGGGGCATGATCGGGGCTTCGGGGAAAACTGGGACCGGAGAAAACGCACGGAGGTAACCATCGCCGTAGATAGGAGAGGAGACAGAAGTTTAGAATCAATCATTCGACCTGTTGGTCCAGATATTCAAATATGCATTGCCACCCCAGAAACAGGAATGGGATATTCAATTACACGTTAGGAATCCGGCGCCGGCGTCATTGCTCGGTCGCCGTTCATCCTTTTGCAGAGGAAAACGAATGCAGTAAGAAGAAGAGATCGCAGAGGAGGGGAGGGGTCGGCTCATATCATTGCCATCCCTCCCCCCTCTCTGCTTACAGTTGGTGGACGGAGACTCTGAAAGAGGAAAATAATCCACGAAAAGCAAAGAAGATAGACGCCGGCGCCCACCTGTTCTCAAAACAGAGTATCGGAATTTCTCCTTCTCCGGCCCCGGAGGACCTCAATCAGAACAGAGGAAGACCGCCGTTGACGGACGCTCGGATGGAGACCTCTCTCCCCAGGAAGCTCTCTCTCCCTTTCGAAGGTTTCGATCTGTCTCTCCTTTTTGTCTCTCTTCTTCTTGTCCGCCCTTCTTTTCAATCGAACCTCGCCCATATATATATGACAGGTTGGAGGCTCTTCATCCGGCGTGAGCTTTTGGAGCGCCGAGAGGAGTCTTCGTGAGCGTATCGCGCCGGTTTAAAGCGCCATCAGGTAAGGTAACTTGCGCGCCGGGATGAGGGTAGAAGGCAGGGGGGCGCGCCGGGATAAGGGCAGAAGGCGAAGGGGCGCGCCGGGCTAATGCTTCTCATGCGCTCCGAGCCCGTCGATGAGTCCGGGGATGATTCCGGGAATCACCGTGAACATTAATCTTGCCAGTGCTCCTCGAAACTTCGACGAGGTGTCTTGTAGAAGCCCCCAGGTTGACGTACGGCCCTCCTTGAGACTCCTGATAGCTTTGATTTGATCATGCGGGCTTTCCACTGACACGGCCTTTGGCTCCACGATCCATGCTGTTGGCTCGGCCTGGCTCGTGCCCAAAGCTCCTTAGGGGGTGATGTAACACCAGGGATAGTTCCGCCCGAGCTGGGTGATCATTCGGCCACCCATGGGCCCACCTTGGCAGGGTCGTACCCGTGTCGGGTGATCGGGATCTTCCGCCGCCAGAGCTTTCGGTCCTTCATACTGGAGAGCCGGGGGAACTCCTTCATCCTCGGGAGAACCTTTTCGGTTGGTGGGGGACCACCGGGTAGACCGTCGTCCTTGATCGGACAACGGGTGTGGTGTATGCGGCATGGCAGAGTCGATGCCGGTTCATTGGGCAGGCTTGGTCGCACTGCCGGGTGGTTTGTGGATTCGTCTCGGCTCTCCTGAGGTGAAGTCCCCGTATCCATACGGAGTGACTCAAGGCTCTGGCAGCTTGAGAGGTCTTCAATATATCGATCTTTATCGGCTTCCGTACCTTGGCGGGCCGGGTCATTCGTCTTTATGGCTTGGTCGCCGACGATCATATTTTAGGTGCCAACAAATGCCCCCTAGACGTGGGTGTTGCGAGCAAGGCACGAGTGTAGCAGAGCCGACGGATGGATTTCACCCGGACTGACCCCTTCTTTGATCGGCGGGCGCCTGGGATGGCCCTTAATTCGGCACGGGCGTTGACCCGGCACCGTTTAGACGTTAATACGGCGCGGCCTGTGACCCTTGGGCTTTAATCCGGCGTGCTATTCTTCCTTTTCCTTGCTAACCCGGCGCGGCCTTGACGCCGTGGGGTTTTAATCCGGCGCGCCTTTCCCCGGCGCGCCTTTTTGCTTGCGGGGTTTTAATCCGGCGCGCTAAATAGCGTGCCGGTTTAGCGGAGGGGGGCCTCCTCCATATAAGGCTTTCGCCTTCTTCTTTTCTTCTTCATCCCTCATTTGCCCAATTTTTTCTCTCTCTTCCCTCTCTTCCCTTTCTTCGGGTGAGTGGAGGTGCCGTCAGTTTGGGTTTCAAAACCCTTTCTTTGGACCCCGGGAGGCTTCTAGCAGGGCTTGCCCTCGGAGCTATCTCCCCCGGGTGTTCCTCTGGCCTCGGTGTAATGCTGATGGCTGCTTTTTAGGGACCGTTCCTCAGTGGATGCGTTCCCGCTTTTCTTCGGCAATTCCCCGTGCTGGGGAGACTCTGCCGAAATTTTGTCAGAAGTTTGCCTTTGATTAGCCATTTCCTGATGTTGTTTTTGTTTGATATGCTCCTTTGCAGCTGTTATGGCATCCAGCTCTTCCTCTCGTGCCGTGGTGACATGGGAGAATGTTAATTCTCTCGACTGGGGTCACGGTCAGGTGACCATAGTTGTGGAGTCCTCGGATTCGGAGACGGACACCGTAGACACCGGTCGTCTCCTTATCCTCGGGGGCGACTCCTTTCATTATAATAGAGAGGACGTGATCAGGAAGGATCATCCCAAGGACAAACACCTGATGTCCCTTCTTCGGCACTTCAACCTTCAGGGGAAGCGGGACGTGTTTGCCGTTCGGAAGGTCGAGCAGGCTCTGCTGGTGGAGAGAGACAGCTTGGCCGACTGCGTAACGCGGGGAAGACCCATCTATCTCCCTGGGGAGGTCAGGAAGTGGAGCGTTGTGCTGGGGCTGCAAGACTTGGCTCCGTCAGACGGACTGTTGACTAGAGCTCCTGAATTTGTGCCTGCTCGGTGGAATGACTCCGCGGGCAGGGTAGACCGGGAGAAGCCGATATTTGGCTTATTCCTTGCCCCGTTGAGGTGGGGATATAGAGATGATTCGTTCTTGCTGGATTGCTTGGCGATTCGCTTCAAGCACCAGATCTCCGTGGGATGGTTTGCTGAGTTGAAAGTCACAGATGCCCACGCATTCAGGCCCAGAGCAGTGGAATTCACAGACTATGTGCTGCATCATTATGCTCCTCTTTTGACCAGAGCTGGTGTTTATCACAGCGTATATGCTTCAAGGTATCGGTATCCGATTTCCCGAGGCTTGTGCTGCGGTATGATCGAGGTGTTTTGCCCCGAATACAACACCTTCTATACTTCAGAGGGGGAGACCTCTTTAGATTTGTGGAGTCTATCTCAGCTCAGCGGCCTGCCCATTGATGGAGAGCCGTATGAGGAAGTTTGTTGGCCCGACTGGTTGAAGGACCAGACCGACGGTGACGGTCGGTATATGGCGGGCTACGCCTATCGATATCTAATGAAGGCGTACCGCACCCTTTTCCACTCGGCGCACGACACGAGAGAAGCTCGCAAGCCGGGCGAGAAACGAAGAGTGCGGATGGGCACTTGGCTTCAGTATTTCTTCCAGGGGAAGACCAAGTATGAAGATTTTCCTCCGATAGCACCGGTGGCCCAGAAGCGGAAGAAGAGGGTACGACGCCAGGCCGCTTCGTCATCTTCTTCGAGAGGAGGGCAGGGGGAAAACCCAAACCCTACTGGTGTTGATGCAATGACTCATTGTGCTGCATATTTGGTTTATTGGCTTTGTTCCTTTGCTCTCCCTCAGGGTGACGAGAGCGTGATCAGGGCGGAAGCCATATATCCGGTCTGTCTCATGGCTTGGGGTACCAAGCTGTCTCTTTGCCCAGTGGCCCTGTGCCTCATTTACAAGATGCTGGGGGACTTGCACAAGACGCGCCTCCCCAGAAGCCTTCGGACGGTTGGTCCGCTACATTTCTTTAACGCTTGGGTCTGCACCCTGTTCCCGGAGGCAGCTCCTCGGGCATTACAAGCGGTTCCTCTGGTCCCGCGCATGATAGAGTTTGCAAGCGCCGAGCCATCATTGATAATGGAGCAGCTTTACGCTATTCGGGGTAAACTGACCCGTCTTCCCGTGGATTCGCCCGGGGTTCTTCATTTCTGGAGCTTGGCTGCTCACTCGAGCCCATTGACGAACAGGACGAGACAGTGCAAACTCTTTGAAACTGAGGAGTACATCCATCCGATTTCCCAGGCCAATTGTACCAGGCCTATTCTGGAGCCGGAGTTGGTTGATTGGGCACTAGCCATAAGGCCTAGTGTCCTCGTCTTTCGCAAGAGCGACATTCTGTGGTTGGAGCCGTATTACCCGTTCCGTTTCAGTCGAAACTTCGTCTACGACCAGCAGATTCCACATTCCTATTCGTAATTTGCACTGCCCAACAGGCACAGGGCCGGGCAAACGTCCAGTGATGACGCCCGGATATGGTGGGACTTCTTCCATCGTCGTGAAGACGTTTCTTTCCGGGTGCCCGCCCCCGCACGGTTCCCTCGTGTCACGCCTGAATACATCAAGTGGTGGAACGCGCGGATGGGATTTTACAGGACCTCCCGGAGAGAGTGCTGGGCCGTGGCAGAGCACAGGTTCTTAACTTCCCAGCCGAAGCCAGTTCTTGATATTGATGCTTCTTATTTGAAGAAGTTGAAATCTTGGACTAATACGGATGTGAAGGCCTATCTAGAGGCCCGCAAACTCGTAAAAAGCCGCAGGATGAAAGTTGAGCTGAAGTTGCCCCCGATCAACAAGGATGACTATGTGAAGACCCTTCGGGGTTTATGCCGGGTGAGCAGTGAGAGGGTGATTCTTCAGCAACTCCCTTTGCCGGTAGAAGAGCCCATCGCGGCCGTGGCAGACTGGCGTCCCGAGGTAGACAGGTTGTATCCCTACCGGGCTTTCATTCGCAAAGAGGATAGGCGGGCTGATTTGTATGCCAACACCCCTTGGCTGTTTGCGCTTCTTCGGTCTCACGGCCTCTCGGTGGGTAGCCCCGGCGAAGCCATACTGGACCATCCTCTTCAAATCTCCTTCAAATACGCAGACAGGTGGGGGCTGGACCATCTGAGTCTGTATTATATGTTGTCCTCCCGTGGCCATGAGGACCTAGCACTGTTGGCTGAGCCGAGCGAAAAGATCGGGGATCTATGCTGGCTTATTCGCGAGGCGACTTCAAGGGACAAGACGCCCTCGCTGTTTTATTGGCCTCTCTTCCCCTTTTATACGAGACCGGCAAGTACGTTCCATCTCTTCCTTCAGGCCTTTCGGCCAGCTTCTTCTTTTCATTATGGTTGTGTCATTCTCACCCTTGTGCGTATGCAGTCCGACTGACTTCGGAGGAGACTCGGCACTTCAGGGAATTGATCATAAAGGCCCAAAAGCCGACATATTTTGAAGTTCCTGAGCCGGCGCCGACCACGACGCCATTGCCTCCTGGGGATTCGAGGAAGAGGACCAGGTCCCAACTGCGAGAGGCCGTCGGGAAGGCGAAAGCAGCGGTGACCCGGGTGACACGGGCACACCGGAAGAAAGCTGCGGAGCAGACATCGACAACCGACCTTCCTCCCGTTGTATCTTTCGAAGAATTTGAGGCTTCTCGCGCACAAGGGCCAGAGGCCGAGGGTAGGCTCTTCTTTTCTTCAAAGTGCATTAGCTTGTCTTGACTGCTTGGGGCGGCCCATGCTGACAGTTACTGATACAGCTGCTGGGGGCGTCGGTCCCGAGGCGACGGTAGCTGTAGAGACTGGGGGCGGGGCAGAGGAAATCCTTGCTGCTCCCGTAGAAAGGGATTTGCCCTCCCCCACACCTCAGCGGGAGATGGAAGGTAATCCATAATTTAGTTGCGACAGCAACGTAAGTCTTTGTATCTTTAGTCATCCTGACCCCGTTTTGCTGTGAATTTGTAGTCGATATACAACCATCACTGCTTCCGGGCCCGGAGAGCGTAGAGAAGGTGATCCCCTTGGGACAGGGAGAGCCCGTCTCCGAGGTGTCATCTATTGTTGCTCCTGGTGCGGAGAGCACCAGGGAAATTCCTGCCGAGGGTGATGCTCCTGCTGGCGAGGTTCCTGCTCCGATGGCGGAGCGTCTTGAGAGGGCAGAGGGGTCCTCTTCCTCTGAGCATGTAGACTACGGTGGCGGCTCCAGTGACGAGGAGTCACCGCCGCTTGATGTTGAGACCGAGGATGCTGGGGTGTCTTCGGCCTACGAGAGCGACTATCCGACGTTCAGCCCGGCCCGGTTATCATGGGGCGGTCCTGTGTCGTCATTATCGCTTGCAAGTGAGGGAGTCGGCGCTGGGGAAGCTACTCTTAAAGATCTAAGCTTAGTCCCGGCTGAGGTAAGGACCTATTCGGGGTGAATGCTTGCCATGCTTCTTTTCTCCTCCTTTTAGCCAGGCCCCTTTTTAAGCGTATACATCTCTGATGCAGACTGAGGTGGCGCTGCCGACTATGACGGTGCAAATACCACTCCCGGCCCTGGGAACAGGGCAGGCGACTTTCCCGTCCATCCTGCGGCCCATCGCGTTGCGGTACCCAAAGGATCATGCAACAGCAATGGTCCCAGTTGGCCCTGGAGCGCTCGTGGAAGTCGATAGTCCAGCGATAGCCGGAGGTTCTCCATCAAGAGAGACTGAACAACAGTCGGCTCTGGAGAGGGATGATTCTGCTGAGGTAGAAGCTGGGGAGATTACTGAGGGACAGACGTCCCTGATTCTTGGGGTTCTTGCTGGACCCCCATCCCGGGAGACCGGTAAGGAGATTGTTGCTGTTGAGGCTCCAGCCACCGCACCTGTCTACGCGGTTGTTCCCAGTGGCAGTGGGCTGCAGCTTATGCCGTCGTCATCTTCCGGGACGGCTGAGGATATATGGGCCGCCGTGGATGGCAGAGTGGAGTTTGAATTGCCCGAGACGTCGCCACTTGGCCTTCAATCCTCGAGCGACGTCGTGTGGAAATTCCTGGGGACCCTCCAGCAGGCCGTAACAGCCAGTAGGGATTTAACTTATGTTCAGCTGAGGGGGTTGATAGAGCATCTGTCCCGCTCGCTGCTGGCCCTTGGCTGTCCCATGGACGACTGGACTCCACGGGTGATTCTGCTCCTGAAATATGTGAACCGGAGGGAGTTTCTGGGCCGGGAGGCAGCTGACCAGTTGGTGGCCATATCAATGGAGCGGGCTGAAAACAAGACGGCCCTCATTTCCCTGCAAGAGACCGCGGTGAGGGCGAGGGATGAAGCCAACGCCTCTCTTCAACGCCGGAACTCCCTGGCGGCCCGGATGACGACATTGCGGGCCGAACTTTCCAGGATAGAGGTTGAACTTGAAGAAGTAGATCGCCTGGGGGTCCAAAAGGTTGAGGATGCTGAGATGGCCGAAGGACAAGCTGCTTCCCTGGAGGCGAAGCTATCCGAGCTGGAGGCCACCGAGTTCAGATTGCAAGAACTGATCCGTCATCCGTCCTTGGGTATTCCTGTGCTGGAGGACATCTTCCGACGCCCTTTGCCGTAATCTCTTTTCTTTATGTGCTCACTTTTAATGCACCTTATGTATCCCAGGGCATGGTCCATGTAATCATGCACCTTCACTTTATAGTAATGAAAAATCTCCATCCTGATTTTGAATGAAGACTCCATCTTGTCATTGTGTTGTTTTTTTTTTGTTTGCCCGTCGATTCTAGTTCGAGTGTATGAGTCATTAGGGCAGGAGAGTGCTCACGCCTTCAGGGAAGGGGTGAGGTGTTCACTCCACCGCGCCACGACTTTTCTCAAGACTAGAAACGGCTTTATGCTGGTCGAGAGTTCGGGGAACTCAGGGGGGGCATAGTGAAACTGGCGGATAAACGGTCATGCCGAGAGCGGCAAGAACCGAGAACGGGTAGCGACCAGTCTTGCCGATGGTGGCAAGGGTCGACAGGGTAGACGGTCTTGCCGATGGTGATAAAAACCGGGTAGGTGGTGACCGATCTTGCCGATGGTGACAAGGGTCGAAAGGGTAGACGGTATTACCGATGGTGACAAAAACCGGATAGGTAGTGACCGATCTTGTCGATGGTGACAAGGGTCGAAAGGGTAGACGGTATTGCCGATGGTGACAAAAACCGGATAGGTAGTGACCGATCTTGCCGATGGTGACAAGGGTCGAAAGGGTAGACGGTCTTGCCGATGGTGACAAAAACCGGATAGGTAGTGACCGATCTTGCCGATGGTGACAAGGGTCGAAAGGTAGACGGTCTTGCCGATGGTGACAAAAACCGGATAGGTAGTGACCGATCTTGCCGATGGTGACAAGGGTCGAAAGGGTAGACGGTCTTGCCGATGGTGACAAAAACCGGATAGGTAGTGACCGATCTTGCCGATGGTGACAAGGGTCGAAAGAGTAGACGGTCTTGCCGATGGTGACAAAAACCGGATAGGTAGTGACCGATCTTGCCGATGGTGACAAGGGTCGAAAGGTAGACGGTCTTGCCGATGGTGACAAAAACCGGATAGGTAGTAGCGACCGATCTTGCCGATGGTGACAAGGGTCGAAAGGGTATAGACACTAGACGTGTATAAGTGGGATATCGGATGAAGACCCTCGCCACGACCTCGAAAATGGCCTTTGGACGACGGATGATTCATCACTATTCATCATTCAATTTTTTTATTCACATTACTGACCTAAGCGCCCTTTCGGGTTTTCGCCGAGGCTAGCCCCCTCTTGCTTTTGCCCACGCGCCCTTTCGGGTTTTCACGCGGCGGGGTACCCGATTTTGCCTGCGACGCCCTTTCGGATTTTCGCCACAGCTGGGTTATAGCCGTTTTTGCACTTGTCCTGATGTAGGAGCAAGTCTGGCGGGGTATCTCTATTTTTAACCCCAATTTCTTTTCTCTTTTTTTTTTTAATTCGAGATTCAGAAGAACTGGATCGCGGGAAAGCCGACCGTCCTTGTCGATGAGGACAAGGGTTGGTCTGAGGTCTATTTCGTCGACACTGGTTAAATGTCGAAGCAAGGAAGTAGTTTATTAACAAGGATGTAGGATCCAAGTTTGAGAGTAGAGGCTGACCGATTGCGCCGACGATGGCGAGAGTCGAAAGGGGTTTATTTGTCGGCATATGTTGCTGCCGAAACAAGGATGGGGTTGTCAACAGGGACGTAAGGTCCAATGTTGGGGGTAGAGATCGACCGATCTCGCCGATGATGACGAGGGTCGAAAAGGGTTTGTTCATCGACATGGGTCACATGCCGAAGCAAAGATGAGGTTATTAACAAGGACGTAAGGTCCAAGTTATGGACAGAGATCGACCGATCTCGTCGATGATGACGAGGGTCAAAAAAGGTTTGTTAAAGTATTCCCGGTGGGACTTTGATGATTGTCCCTTTCGGAGTCTTATTGGATGAAAAATAGGAGAGGCATTTGGGAAATTACCACTTTACCGACTCAAGCGCCCTTTCGGGTTTTCACCGAAGCCAGCCCCCTCTTGCTTTTGCCCACGCACCCTTTCGGGTTTTCACGTGGCGGGGTACCCAATTTTGCCTGCGACGCCCTTTCGAGTTTTCGCCACAGCCGGGTTATAGCCATTTTTGCACTTGTCCCGATGTGAGGGCAAGTCTGGCGGGGTATCTCTATTTTTAACCCCTTCTTTTCTCTTTTCCTTTTTTTTTCTTTTTTTTTATTTGGAATGCGAGTCGAGAAAGGGTGGCTTGATCAGGGCGGAATGCCACTAACCAAGGAGAGTAGCTTGATTGGGGCGGAATGCCGCCAACCGAGAAAAGTAGTTTGATTAGGGCGGAACGCCGCTAATCAAGAAAAAGTAGCTCGATCAGGACGGGATGTCACTAACCCAGGGAATGTAGCTTGACTAAGGCGGAGTGCCACTAACCAAGGAGAAAAGTAGTTCGATTAGGACGGAATGCCGCTAACCAAAGAAAGGGTAGCTCGATTAGGACGGAATGCCGCTAACCAAGGGAAAGTAGCTTGATCAGGACGGAACGTCACTAACCAAGGGAAAGTAGCTTGATTAAGACGGAGTGCCACTAACCAAGGAGAATGTAGCTCGATTAGGACGTAATGCCGCTAACCAAGGAAAAGTAGCTCGATCAGGACGGAATGTCACTAACCAAGGGAAAGTAGCTTGATTAGGGCAGAATGCCGCTAACCAAGGAGAAAAGTAGTTTGATTAGGACGGAATGCCGCCAACCAAAGAAAAGGTAGCTCGATTAGGACGGAATGCCGCTAACCAAGGGAAAGTAGCTTGATCAGGACGGAATGTCACTAACCAAGGGAAAGTAGCTTGATTAGGGCAGAATGCCGCTAACTAAGGAGAAAAGTAGTTTGATTAGGACGGAATGCCGCTAACCAAAGAAAAGGTAGCTCGATTAGGACGGAATGCCGCTAACCAAGGGAGAGGTAGCTCGATTAGGGCGGAATGCCGTTAACCAAGAAAAAGGGTCGCTCGGTTAGGACGGAGTGTCACTAAACCAAGGAAAGGGTAGCTCGGTTAGGGCGGAGTGCCACTAGCCAAGGAAAAGTAGCTTGATTAGGGTAAAATACCACTAACCAAGGAAAAGGTGGCTCGATTAGGGCGGAATGCCGTTAACCAAGAAAAAGGTAGCTCGATTAGGGCGGAATGCCGCTAACCAAGGGAAGGGTAGCTCGATTAGGGCGGAATGCCACTAACCAAGGGAAAGGTATGTTCCGACCGATCACTCGGGGTGTGTCGGCTGCGCCGCATGATACAGCTTAATGTGTTTCCCGTTGAGGGGAGAGAACTGGACGGCTCCTTTGTGGTCTACAAGGACGTAGGCACCCCCTTCATATACTCGACGGACGATATACGGTCCGACCCAGTTTTCGACCAGTTTCCCTTTGGGGTTAGAGGCCATCACTTCTCTTCTTTTGACTATCACCAGGTCTCCTTTCTTGAACTCTCGACCCTTGACTAACTTGTCAAAAGCACGGGCCATGCGAGCTTGGTAGAGTTGGATGTTTTGTTGCGCCTGGAGGCGTTTTCCTTCGAGCTCAGCGAGCTCTTCCAATCTTCTTTCTGCGTTGGTCTGCTCACCACTGACTAATCCGTGCTGGATGGCAACTCGCAATGAAGGAACTTCAAGTTCAATTGGCACTACGGCTTCCGACCCATAGACAAGGGAGAAGGGTGAACAGCCGGTTAGGGTCTTGTAGACAGTACGATAAGCCCAAAGTGCTTCGTACATCCTTTCTTCCCAATCCTTTTTGTTTGACTTGACAGTCTTCGCCAACAGTGTGCACAAGGTCTTGTTAAAGGCCTCTGCTAATCCATTGGCTTGAGGGTTATAGGGGGAGGATGTCCTCCAGTCAATTTTGTATTTGTCGGCCAGCCGATAAACCTTCTGGTTCCTGAAATGGCTGCCGTTATCAGAGATGATTCGGCTGGGGATCCTGAACCGAAATATTACATTCTGCCGAAAAAATCTTGTAACTAGTTCTCCGGTCACATCTCTTAGTGCTACTGCCTCCGCCCATCTGGAGAAATAGTCTGTAGCTGCTAAGATGTATTTGCACCCTAATGAAGATGCTGGAAGAGGCCCTACCACGTCCGTGCCCCACTGAGCAAACGGCCAACTTGGTAGAGTGGGATGTAGTGGCACTGGGGGCCTCCTCGCCACATTAGCATGTTCTTGACACTTCTGACAAGCCTTGGCGAACTTGCAGCAATCATTGAATATAGTGGGCCAATAGTAACCCAATTTCTTTATCTCTATCTTCATTTTCGGACCGGCCTGGTGTGCCCCAGCTGCTCCTGCATGAACTTCTTGCATCACCTGTCCCGCTTCTGCTGAAGACAAACAGCGGAGTAGGACTTTCCTTCGGGCATCTGCCATAATTCGGAACAAGGTCCCGCTTCTCATCTCGTAGGAATCCTTGATCCTCAGGAGCTTCATTCTTTGTTCCTTTTCTTTTGGAAGTTGCTGGTGTTGAAACCAGCGTAGGAGATGCTCTCGCTAGTCGGGCTGCTGAACCCCTTCGATGACTGCTACTTCCATCTCTTCTTCATCGGCCAGAACCTCTGTTACGCTGGGGACCTGTCGGCGATTGATCACTGTTATATTCAGGCTTGTGTCTGGCGGGACCGCCAATGAACTGGCCAGCTTAGCGAGGGCGTCTGCCTGAGCATTCCGGCCTCGATTGATGTGCTTGATGCTGATAAAGTAGAATCTTGACATCAGGCGAGTTGCCAACTGGTGATAGGGGAGGAGCTCTTGCTTTCGCACCTTGAACTCTCCTTCTAGCTGTTTTATAACTAGCATGGAGTCTCCGAATGCTTCCAGCATCTGAATTCCCATGGACAGAGCAATCTGTAACCCGATTATCAGGGCTTCATATTCTGCTTCATTGTTTGTGCATTGTTTATTTATGGAGCAGGAAGTATGCACCACTTCTCCTTCTGGGGACTTCAAGACTATGCCTGCTCCTGCTCTGACCCTGGATGATCCGGTAGCAGAGGTGTCAATTCTGGAAGCGCCGTCAAAGTATAGCTGCCATGAGGAAGGCTGCACTTGGGCGGCTTCTAGGGTCTCATCCTCGGGAAGTTTCGGTTCCCACGGGCTTTCCCCGGGTATCGGATGTTCAGCAAAGAAATCTGCAATAGCTTGACCTTTGATGGCCTTGCGCGGTATGTAGGAGATATCAAACTCCATGAGGATTACCGCCCATTTGCCTAGGCGGCCTTTGAGTGCCGGCTGGGACATAATATATTTCAGGGGATCCTCCTTGGACACCAAGCTGATTTCATGCGACAACATATAATGCCAGAGCTTTTTGACTGCGAAGACTAGTGCCAGGCAGATCTTCTCAATATAAGTGTATTTTTCTTCAGTTCTGACCAGTCTCCGACTGAGGTAATAGAGGGCTTGCTCTTTCCCTTCTTCATTATTCTGGGCTAGCATTGCCCCCAGAGAATTGTGTGTAGCTGCTATATACAGTATCAACGGCCGTCCTTTCACCGGTGCGCCCAATACTGGAGGAGTCTTCAGATAATCCTTTAACTTGTCAAAGGCTGTCTGGCAATCTTCATCCCAATAGAAGGGAACATCTTTCATCATCAACTTGTGAAAAGGCTGGCATCGCCCTGACAAATTAGAAATGAACCGCCGGATATAAGCCAAGCGGCCTTGTAGTGGCCTCAGCTCGGAGATGTTCCTCGGTGGAGGTAACCCCTGAATCGCCCTGATCTTTGCGGGGTCTATCTCGATCCCCCGATATCGGACGACAAAGCCCAAGAATCTTCCGCTCGACACTCCGAACGCACATTTCATAGGATTCATTTTTAGCTCATGCTGCCTTAGCCTCTGAAAAACAATCCGGAGGTCTTGCAGGTGATCTTATTTTCTTCTGGTTTTGACCACCAGGTCATCTATGTAGCACTCGACCTTGTGGTAGAGCAATTCATCAAAAATTTTGGTCATTGCGCGCTGATAGGTTGCGCCAGCATTCTTCAGTCCGAATGGCATTCTCTTGTAATGATAAATGCCTTTAGGAGTTCGGAAAGCCGTATGGACCCGGTCATGCTCCGCAATCCAAATCTGGTTGTAGCCGGACGACCCATCCATGAATGACAGGGCTTCATGGCCGGTTGTAGCATCGATCATGACCTCGGTTATTGGCACCGGGAAGTCATCTTTAGGGCAGGCTTTGTTTAGATCTCGAAAGTCGACACAAATCTGGATCTGTCCACTCTTCTTTTTCACGGGGACGATATTCGCCAGCCATGTGGTGTACTGATTTTCTTCAACAAATCCCACATCAATGAGCTTGTCAACTTCAGCACAGATTCGGGTGATGAGCTCTGGCCTCATACGCCGCGGTGGTTGCTTCACTGGCTCGGCTTCAGGGTTGATTGCCAGCTCATGTTGTGAGACGGCGGGGCTTAGACCCGGCATCTCTTTATAAGTCCAGGCGAAGCAATCCCGGTATTCTAGCAGCAGTTGGATGTACAGCTCCCGTTCTTCTGGGGACAGTTGGGCACTGAGGAAGGTAGGCCTAGGGTCCTTCTCATTTCCCAGGTTGACTTCTATCAATTCATCGACTGTGGCTTGGCCTCCGTCTTCTATTTCCGGAGGTGCCGGCTGGAGGTCGACGAAGTCTGGAATACCATCTTGAGGGTCGAGTACTTCGACTTCCTCGTCAGACACCGCCAGAGCTTCACGGGGTCTCTTGATCTCTTGTGCTAGCGACTGTGTGGATTGTTCTACTAGAAGATCCATTGCCGTTGCAGCCCCTGAGGGTGAGAGAACAACTTCAGTGCTTGTAGATGAGGTTGCAGCCATGACAGGCCAGTAGTTGTTTGCCGCCGGACTCGGACAGCATATTGGATTTGTAGCAGAAGTTGAGGGAGTCTCGCCTTCTGGGACAGTTGTATCTTCCACAGAAGTGGCTTTTTCTTTTCTGGTAGCCGGCTCCCCTTGATTGGAGTAAACCGAGGCTCTGTTGACTGGCAGAAAGGGTGTTGAGGTCGTCATTAGCACGACCCCTGCGGAGGGAGAGACTTCTGCTTCTTGAGCATCTCCGGCTTCGCTGCTGCTAGCCGTATCAAATTCGGCTTGAAAGGCCGCTCCTTCCGGACGGACCTGCTCCCAGCATCGGCAGGAGATCAAGGTCTCCATTTGTTGATTCCCGGATAGGGTTAATTCAGCATGTTCGGCTTCCGCTGGATATTCATCAAAGGTTGCCCCCAGAGGGCTGTCTTCAGTTGGATAGAAGGTGGAGATGGTATCCACCTCGTACCGCCCACTGTAATAGTAGTCTTCCAGGGTGAAGCCCAGACCCGGATGTTGAGAGACACGTCTCATTTCTTTGTCCAGATTTACAGGATACCACATCTTCTGGAAAGCTTCCTTGCGTTTTTGAGGTTGATCGGGAGGGATGTGTTGCTTTTGAAACATCCTGGCCGTCCGATCAGTGGTGAACGCCAGGCCCTGCACAGGAACCCGCGGGTTGGCTAGATCTTCAGGGAGGCTGCAGTCTGTGTCTTCCTGAGTGGGATGCTCCTCAGCTGTATAGAATAAGCTGCTGGGCCCATCTTCCTGTGCCACTTCCCAAGCTTTGAAAGGTTCGACAGTGGGACCATCGAGGCCGGAGACTGGCTTGGTGAGGCCGGCCGGGACTCCGATGCGGTCGTGCTGTCGGTCAGCATGCACTTCCCTAGCTTTGGGGTATAATGCTGGGGGTGTCACCCTGCCGACATTTCCAGAAGCCGTGATGTGGGAAACCACCTTCGGCTTGATATATCCGCGCGGCGGTGGTGGATACCAACCGTCACCCGATCTGTTCTTTGGCGCCCCTACGGGGGCTTGAGCTTCAGAAACCTTCCGGGGAGACCCCGTATATAGATTGGCGTCCGCCAAGTGACATTCAAACACCTCGAACGGGTGGATGTCAGCAAATATCCTTTCCTCCTTCCCCTGGAGGCTGTATTTGATGCATTGGTGGAGTGTGGAGGGCACCACCAAGTTTTCATGCAGCCATGGGCGGCCGAGCAGTGCTTTGTAGGAGGTGCGAGAGTCAATGACGTGAAACTGCACCGTTGTAGTGAAATCTGCCAGAGTCAGTGTGAATTCTGCCACCCCCATAGATACTTCACATTTCTGGTTGAAGCCAGCGATAAGCATATCCCCGGCTTTTTCGAGATGCACATTGAAGTGGTACCTCTAGTATATTCTATATGGCAGGATTTTGACTGTTGCGCCAGGATCGACCAGAATCCGGTTTAGTTCTCTTCCGTTCAGGTGCCCTTTCATATAGAGCGGCCTGTTGTGACTGGCAGTAGGTAGTAGCATGTCTTCTGGAGAGAAGGTCATACTGGCTTCTGGTATAGCCTCAGCTATGCAGGTTTCAAACTGGGCAGGCGTCTGCAGAGCAGTGATGATTGCCTGTCTAGTTTCTTCACTCAAAGAGAGAATTTCCCAGATCGTAAAATGAGCAGGGAGCTTCTTGAGCAGCTTCATTATTCGGCTTCCAGCCCAGACATTGGAGAGCTTCATCTCCTCAACCCACCTGGGCTTAGGAAGGTTTTGATTTGTGGGTCCAGACGGGCCTGCTTCATCTTCCTCGGACTCGGCACCCTCTCGACTGGCACCGACTGTCGGGTCTTCTTTATTGGTTGCTGCAGGGCAAGCCCCATCTGCATTTGCATCTTCAGTAGATTGCACTGGCTGAGGGTGATTGACCCCGGGTGTAGGGTTAGCGTCTTGACAAGGCTGCTTCCCCTTTGACATCTTCACGAATTCAAGGAATGGAGGGACTGTCTTGCCCCCAGTCTTGCTGTATAGACCTGACGGAGGAGGGATTTGGACTCCCCTAACTTCCGGCGGGGGTGTCTTGTAGGGTTGCTCCCCTCTGAACATGATGTTATGATTGGGTGGTGGCTGGCGCCCCCATTTCCGGCCTGACCGAGTGGCATGTGCAGCGGTTGCGGTCTCAACCTTGCCTTCCCCATCATGAGATGTGAAGCAAATTTCTTCTTTCTCCTCTTCTCCTGGTAGGTTGAAGAGTGCTGACAGGGTATTACAGGAGACGACCTGTGTTTTATGGGCCCCAGGGGCCTTTCTCTTCTTTTTCTTTTGCTTTCTCTTCTTTTTGATTTCTGCAGGCGCTTGCCCCCAGAACAGGTTGCTCTCTTGAGGTGGTGCTGCTTCAGCTTCCTCCCCTTGCTTGAGTGAGAGTTGCTCCAGCTCTTGCCATGGGACGTGGTCCCGTACCAGCAGAGGTTTCAGTTCGGGCTGTACATATTCCTCTAGCCCTTCAATTAAGTGTTGCAGTCGAAGGACCCCAGGATTGGTTTCCTTGATTACTGGCAGCGGAGTTTGTCTCCTCCTGTTGGGTGCATATATTCTGACCGCTGCAGGTGGAGTGACCCATACGGGTGCTACCACTGGCGGAGCAGGCCGGGGCGTAATGCCACGGATATGTGCCCCCTCTTTTGGGCGGGGTGCCCTATTCTTCTTGTGCTTCACAGGGATTTGCTGCCACCCCTGCTGTTCCTTCACGGGCCCCAGGAAATGGATTTCGTAGGTGCTCCGTGTGCTTGCTTCAGAGATCTCCTCAGGTAACGCCTGGTAGAGGGAGACCATGTTGACTGCTGCTCTACGGGGAGGAGCTTCATGTGGCTGAGGAGGGTCTACTTTATACTCTCCCAGCTCTATCTCATTCTTCTTCACCATCCCTTCGATGATGTCTTTGAAAACATAACAGTCTTCGATTGAATGTCCCAGCATCTGGTGATAGGGGCAGAATCTTGGACTGTCTCTTCTTTTGAGGTCCTCTGGTCTTCTTGGCTCAGGCAGAGTGACCATACTGTATTCTGTTACCCAGTCAAACAGGATCCGGGTCTTATCCTTAGGAAAGGAATAAGCCTTCTTCATTTTGTCCCTCAACGAAGGACCTTCTTTGTCATCTGGAGCTTTCGCAGGTTGCGGGGGAGCCGCTTTCTTGCCTTTCTCCTTCTGTTGTTCGAACGCCTTGATATCAAGCGCATTCGCTTCTTTAGGTGTGGGGCGCCGTTCCGCCGCCTTACCTTTCTGGGCTGTGCTGGCAGCTGACGGCGGGACGGGCTTGGCTAGAAAAGCCTCTACCTCGGCCACCACATTATTCAGCCGGTCGAACGACCGTATTTCCATCCCGATCATTTTTTCCAAGACCTCCCTCCTGAGATTTTGCTTACATATTTGCACAGCGTCCTCCTGATGCGGGGGCCGTTTACATCTCATTCCGAGGTTCCTCCACCTCTTGATGTAGTCAAGGGCGGTCAATTCTGCCCTTTATTTTGTCGAATAGAGTTCGGCCACTGTGACCTCCCTCTCCGTGACATGGAATCTTTCTCTGAACTTCCTCTGCATATCTGACCAGTCATTGATTGACCCGGCCGAGAGGCTGGAGTACCATTCAAATGCGAGCCCCGTCAGCGAGGACCCGAAGAATTTCAGTAAATATGACTCGTCGGTGGACAAATCACCCATAACGGTCATATAATATGCAATATGTTCTTTTGGAGAACCTTTCCCGTTGAATTTGTCAAACTTGGGTGGCTTGTTGACTCCCGGGGGAAGTCGCTTAGCCGCATGGTGTTGTGGGTAGGGCACCCGGTAGGCATCGAATGCGACGTAGTCGCCTTCGCTCTTCTCTACGAGCTTCAGCTCGATCATCCTCTCCACCATCATCCGGTTCACGACCGTGGGGTCGACTGGCTCCGGATAGAAGTGTGCTGGCTGCAGGTACGGGGTGACCAGGGTGGTCGCCTGTGGAGGATGCAGCAGCGGGGGTGTTGGGTGCACCTGAGGAAGCACCGGAGGTAGCAGCGGCTGAGGCTGTGGCGGCCGCTGTTGTGCTATCGTCACAGTTGGTTCTGACGGCTGGGGTAGTGTGTAAAGTGGTGGAGGGTCGTCTCGACGAGCCGCTCCCCGGGATGATTCACCTTGGACTTCGGGTGGTTTGGAGGCCGATGAGTGTTCAGTTTTCTCCATCAGCTGTTTCTTCAGGGAATCTATTTCCCGTTGATATCTTTGCAGCAGCATCAAGACTGATGGATCTATAGTGGTGGGGACACCTTCTGTTGTTTCCCCGGACGTACCCTCGGGCAGGATGTCGAGGAGTACGTCGTCTTCTTCTTCCGTCGTTACCACATTAGCGGTCAAGACGGGGGCTTTGTCATCCCAGTGGAGGTATGACTGGGGCTGTTTCTCTTTCATCGCTGTCAGAAGCCCTCTTGCTGCTTCCGTCCTGCGGGTAGCTGGTCCCGGCCGTATGGCCAACTGAGCCAGTTCTTGGGAGTCTTCAGGAAGCTTCCCATATCGGCTGGACACGCCAGCCATGTTGCAAGTGAAAACCTGCATCCTCCTTCTTTGTCGACGACCCTCCGCCTTGCTTGTTGCGGAAAGGTCAGCCTCTCGAACACAGAAATTCTTCTTCTTTCTTCCCGCTCAGGGAAGGCTTCATCGGCTTCGATCTCAAAGCCGTCATTGTGTTCATTGTCGTCGACCGACGACGTCCTCATTATATACTGGATTTCTTCTTCATCTGCCGTTGATGGGCAGTAATTTTCTTCAGTGGCGATTGTCTGCGTCAGCCGCTGTTGTCCGAGTGAGGTGTTACCCAATCCTCGGAAATAGCTTCGGACTAGGCAGGCCATTTCTTCTCGACCCCGTTCTTGATTTAGCACGGGGGAAAGTGGTCGACCTCCAGTAGGAGGAATGTAGGCCAGTCGAGCTCTGTCGGCTGGCTGTTGGATCCTTCGCCCCGTGGCAGGGACGTTGGCTTGACGGGCCGCAGCCCGGGAACTTCTGTGACGCGGAGGATCCGCAACCACTTCTTCTTCATTCATCGGGGACAAGCCCCTTTCTCTTCTTGCTCCCGCCTCGTCGTTCATAGGACGACGGCGGGTGGGCGTTGGATGGTAGGCAGGTTGGGTCCGCTTGGGAACCCACACCTGTTTGAGTTTCCTCGGCCAGAGCGCCGGGTTCTCTTGGCCATGGTGGCCGGCTTCTTCTCTTTCTGCCCTCCTTCCAGCGAGAGCTTGATAGTTGTTGTAGACAGGGACGTTCGGGATGACGCGTCTGGGGTCACTCGTGCCGTGCGCCCGTTGAGGAAGACACGCATGCCTCCCACCAGCATCGATTTTCCGGACTGAGAGACAGTTCCGGTGATCACGGCAGTGTTCTTGCGAGCCTGGCGATGCTGACGTCCTCCAGGGGGCTTGTTGATATCAGTGGGATGCATCACCCGTACCAGGTGGTGCACCAGGCAGCTAGCGGCCGGAGCCAGGCTCTTGAGCGAATCACCGCGGCTGGGGGCCTTCAGAGGCTCCATTTCCTTCACAGCTTCCTTGACGGGTTCCGTGGCCTCGACTTCCAGCATGTCAACAAAGGCCAACCCCAAGAAGTTGGGGAAGCCCACAGCAGGAGGAAAGCTACCAAACTCCATGGGCACCGCCAGGTACCCTTGCGCGTGTCTGGCGACGATCGCAGGACTGAAGTCGACGCCGGTTATCCCGTGAGTCGTCATTGTTCGCACTGTAAAGACAGATAGGAAAATAATCAGTAGTCTTTGAAAGGGCTTCGAAGCCCGAATATCTCGGCAAAGAGATGAAATGTGACACCAGTCCCACCGGGCGTGCCAGACTATGTTTCGCGCATTTTTTTCTTTCATTTTTTTCTTTTCGTTCGCGTGTCGATCAACCAATTAACTAACTTGTAGTCAACTGACTGATTGACGACGCGGGCGTGCCAGTCACATGAGTGACGATTTTTTATGATGCGCTCACTCTGACCCATATCGGGCGAATGTGAGGTTCGATCGGGACCAGCAGTCCGCCATACCATAAAGGCTATGGTTACATCCCCCACGAGGAGGGAACACCTTTGATTAGTTGCCGAGATAGCGGGCTGTCGAAGCCGGATTAAAAAAGTTACATGATGATTACAACGAAGGCCTGCCGGATGCATATGTTTCATGGAATTATGGATCCTCGGTACATGGCTGAGGACGTGGGTCCGAAGACCGTCGTCGCGCATAGCGAAGACTTCCGACCAGACATAATCCGACCTTTCCGTCGACACCATTTGATGTACCCAAGGATGTATGCATGGATGCACATACGACTTTCATGATTATATTAAGCATGCTAATGGAATTGTGAAAGTAAATGATAGTCAGCCATGTTTGTTACTCCTCATCAAGAAGAGGGAAGGCAACATAAGTGTGACAGCGAAAACAAAGTGCTAACGGACATGGTAATGAAGATACGATGACAATATAATTCGGGGCTCGCTCGGTCCCTCCCTTGTTCAATTTATTATGCATTATGATTTATCAATGCCAACCCCGAGGGACGAGGTCCACTCGGGGGCCGATAAGTGATTAAAACAACAATAGGTGTCAAAACCGGCGCGATCATGCAATAGGTAGCTTATACGGCGCGACGAAGCGTGGGTATAGCATCTTAACCCGGCGCGGCCAGACGGGTATTTAAACGGCGCGCAAGGACTTCGGGGCGCGCCGGTTTAGGGCGCGCCGGAAAGGCGCAAAGGAAATTTTTTAGAAGATGAGTGTGGGGCTAATCCGGCGCGGGGGGGTACCGCGCCGGTTTAGGGCGCGTCGGTTAAGACCGCGCCGTGATAAGCTCGTTTTATTAAGTTTCGAACTCTTTCAAGTTGCTGGACTTCATAGGATCCTTTCTGGAGTTGTTGGGCCAGATGACTATTCGATTGGAGTCCACAGACTTCTGGAGATAAAGGGGGAGGTCAGTGCGAGGTTCATACTCGAGCACTGAGACGATTGAGTCCAGAACGATTATTTCATTGGAGCTTGTTTATTCTTAATCTGTCCAAACTTGGACAGCATCTCCCCTGGACCTGAAGAGTTGCAGGGGAGAAGCGGGGTCATGTTCACTTGTGGAACAAGCCCCTGAACCGCCGGTGTACACGGAGGCACCCAGCAAACCCCATCGGATAGGATACCCCGAGGACTAGCCTACGAGGGGCACCAAAGCTCCGCAAGGGGAAGAATAGAGAGACGAGATCATTGATGATGAGAGCATCACCCCGAGGGCTAGCCTGCGAGGGGTGGACATCTCACGGCACATGACTCATCCCATAGAGGGACCGACCACCAAGAGGGTTAAGCTCCGAGGGCTGGCCTACGAGGAGCACACATCCCTTGGCCTAGATTGAGTCTCGGGTTGTCGAGGCGAAGCCTGTTAGGCTAGGACCCTTGTTGCTGTCTGCTATGGCCTTGGGGAAACCTTCACCATGGTGGGGGTAAAGTTCCCGGTCGCTCAGCAGCTATGCGAAGTAGCGGGGGATGTCCCCCTCCCCGGATGACTAAGACGACACCAAAGAGTCTCGGAACGGTTCACATGACTATAATGCGGAGGGGTAATCACTTCACAGATGGGACGAGCCAAACATAGGGGCATATGCTCGAACAGTTACGGTGCAATGTCAAGCCGATGCATCTTGCAATCCCGAGTACGATCCCCACCTCACGAGCCACAGGGCAATAGGAAGAGAGGAATCGAGGGGAGCTGACCCTTGACAACACGGTAGAAAGAAGCGTACGCAGAAGCGCAGCTCTGTCCACGGAGGGCATGCGGGGGCCCTTAAATCATACACGAGCACGGTCGCAAAGAAGAAGGAAAAGAAACCCCAGGGAGGGGGTGTTTCTGTAGCCCACAATGCTTTGGGGCATGATCGGGGCTTCGGGGAAAACCGGGACCGGAGAAAACGCACGGAGGTAACCATCGCCGTAGATAGGAGAGGAGACAGAAGTTTAGAATCAATCATTCGACCTGTTGGTCCAGATATTCAAATATGCATTGCCACCCCAGAAACAGGAATGGGATATTCAATTACACGTTAGGAATCCGGCGCCGGCGTCATTGCTCGGTCGCCGTTCATCCTTTTGCAGAGGAAAACGAATGCAGTAAGAAGAAGAGATCGCAGAGGAGGGGAGGGGTCGGCTCATATCATTGCCATCCCTCCCCCCTCTCTGCTTACAGTTGGTGGACGGAGACTCTGAAAGAGGAAAATAATCCACGAAAAGCAAAGAAGATAGACGCCGGCGCCCACCTGTTCTCAAAACAGAGTATTGGAATTTCTCCTTCTCCGGCCCCGGAGGACCTCAATCAGAACAGAGGAAGACCGCCGTTGACGGATGCTCGGATGGAGACCTCTCTCCCCAGGAAGCTCTCTCTCCCTTTCGAAGGTTTCGATCTGTCTCTCCTTTTTGCCTCTCTTCTTCTTGTCCGCCCTTCTTTTCAATCGAACCTCGCCCATATATATATGACAGGTTGGAGGCTCTTCATCCGGCGTGAGCTTTTGGCGCGCCGAGAGGAGTCTTCGTGAGCTTATCGCGCCGGTTTAAAGCGCCATCAGGTAAGGTAACTTGCGCGCCGGGATGAGGGTAGAAGGCAGGGGGGCGCGCCGGGATAAGGGCAGAAGGCGAAGGGGCGCGCCGGGATAAGGGCATTGAATGAGGGGCGCGCCGGTTTAAGGCGTGCCGGGCTAATGCTTCTCATGCGCTCCGAGCCCGTCGATGAGTCCGGGGATGATTCCGGGAATCACCGTGAACATTAATCTTGCCAGTGCTCCTCGAAACTTCGACGAGGTGTCTTGTAGAAGCCCCCAGGTTGACGTACGGCCCTCCTTGAGACTCCTGATAGCTTTGATTTGATCATGCGGGCTTTCCACTGACACGGCCTTTGGCTCCACGATCCATGCTGTTGGCTCGGCCTGGCTCGTGCCCAAAGCTCCTTAGGGGGTGATGTAACACCAGGGATAGTTCCGCCCGAGCTGGGTGATCATTCGGCCACCCATGGGCCCACCTTGGCAGGGTCGTACCCGTGTCGGGTGATCGGGATCTTCCGCCGCCAGAGCTTTCGGTCCTTCATACTGGAGAGCCGGGGGAACTCCTTCATCCTCGGGAGAACCTTTTCGGTTGGTGGGGGACCACCGGGTAGACCGTCGTCCTTGATCAGACAACGGGTGTGGTGTATGCGGCATGGCAGAGTCGATGCTGGTTCATTGGGCAGGCTTGGTCGCACTACCGGGTGGTTTGTGGATTCGTCTCGGCTCTCCTGAGGTGAAGTCCCCGTATCCATACGGAGTGACTCGAGGCTCTGGCAGCTTGAGAGGTCTTCAATATATCGATCTTTATCGGCTTCCGTACCTTGGCGGGCCGGGTCATTCGTCTTTATGGCTTGGTCGCCGACGATCATATTTTAGGTGCCAACAAAACCCAATATCGATGATGAAATCAACTGTTGATCGATTGGCACCTCGCCCGATCAATGATAAACCCTACTCAGTTTAGACCTTTCGTCTATTCTGAGGAAACTTATAAATCCTTCTTACATCGATATAAACCCAATATCGATGATGAAATCAACTGTTGATCGATTGGCACCTCGCCCGATCAATGATAAACCCTACTCAGTTCGGACCTTTTGTCTATTCTGAGGAAACTTATAAATCCTTCTTACATCGATATAAACCCAATATCGATGATGAAATCAACTGTTGATCGATTGGCACGTCGCCCGATCAATGATAAACCCTACTCAGTTTAGACCTTTCGTCTATTCTGAGGAAACTTATAAATCCTTCTTACATCGATATAAACCCAATATCGATGATGAAATCAACTGTTGATCGATTGGCACCTCGCCCGATCAATGATAAACCCTACTCAGTTCGGACCTTTTGTCTATTCTGAGGAAACTTATAAATCCTTCTTACATCGATATAAACCCAATATCGATGATGAAATCAACTGTTGATCGATTGGCACCTCGCCCGATCAATGATAAACCCTACTCAGTTTAGACCTTTCATCTATTCTGAGGAAACTTATAAATCCTTCTTACATCGATATAAACCCAATATCGATGATGAAATCAACTGTTGATCGATTGGCACCTCGCCCGATCAATAATAAACCCTACTCAGTTTAGACCTTTCGTCTATTCTGAGGAAACTTATAAATCCTTCTTACATCGATATAAACCCAATATCGATGATGAAATCAACTGTTGATCGATTGGCACCTCGCCCGATCAATGATAAACCCTACTCAGTTTAGACCTTTCGTCTATTCTGAGGAAACTTATAAATCCTTCTTACATCGATATAAACCCAATATCGATGATGAAATCAACTGTTGATCGATTGGCACCTCGCCCGATCAATGATAAACCCTACTCAGTTCGGACCTTTTGTCTATTCTGAGGAAACTTATAAATCCTTCTTACATCGATATAAGCCCAATATCGATGATGAAATCAACTGTTGATCGATTGGCACCTCGCCCGATCAATGATAAACCCTACTCAGTTTAGACCTTTCGTCTATTCTGAGGAAACTTATAAATCCTTCTTACATCGATATAAACCCAATATCGATGATGAAATCAACTGTTGATCGATTGGCACCTCGCCCGATCAATGATAAACCCTACTCAGTTCGGACCTTTTGTCTATTCTGAGGAAACTTATAAATCCTTCTTACATCGATATAAACCCAATATCGATGATGAAATCAACTGTTGATCGATTGGCATCTCGCCCGATCAATGATAAACCCTACTCAGTTTAGACCTTTCGTCTATTCTGAGGAAACTTATAAATCCTTCTTACATCGATATAAACCCAATATCGATGATGAAATCAACTGTTGATCGATTGGCACCTCGCCCGATCAATGATAAACCCTACTCAGTTTAGGCCTTTCGTCTATTCTGAGGAAACTTATAAATTCTTCTTACATCGATATAAACCCAATATCGATGATGAAATCAACTGTTGATCGATTGGCACCTCGCCCGATCAATGATAAACCCTACTCAGTTTAGACCTTTCGTCTATTCTGAGGAAACTTATAAATCCTTCTTGCATCGATATAAACCCAATATCGATGATGAAATCAACTGTTGATCGATTGGCACCTCGCCCGATCAATGATAAACCCTACTCAGTTCGGACCTTTTGTCTATTCTGAGGAAACTTATAAATCCTTCTTACATCGATATAAGCCCAATATCGATGATGAAATCAACTGTTGATCGATTGGCACCTCGCCCGATCAATGATAAACCCTACTCAGTTTAGACCTTTCGTCTATTCTGAGGAAACTTATAAATCCTTCTTACATCGATATAAACCCAATATCGATGATGAAATCAACTGTTGATCGATTGGCACCTCGCCCGATCAATGATAAACCCTACTCAGTTCGGACCTTTTGTCTATTCTGAGGAAACTTATAAATCCTTCTTACATCGATATAAACCCAATATCGATGATGAAATCAACTGTTGATCGATTGGCACCTCGCCCGATCAATGATAAACCCTACTCAGTTTAGGCCTTTCGTCTATTCTGAGGAAACTTATAAATCCTTCTTACATCGATATAAACCCAATATCGATGATGAAATCAACTGTTGATCGATTGGCACCTCGCCCGATCAATGATAAAACCCTACTCAGTTTAGACCTTTCGTCTATTCTGAGGAAATTTATGAACTCTTCTTGCGTCGATATAAACCCAATATTGATGATAAAACCAACTGTTGATCGACTGGCATTTTCGCCCGATCAATGATGAAACCCTATTCAGTCCAGACCTTACGTCTGTCTTGATGAAAACCACATATCCTATAATCATCCCACCTGTTATAACCTCTACCCAATCTAGACTTTCGTCTATTCTGATAAGGCCCTTTCTTTCACATTCCTGCAAATTGTCTCCCTCACAGCACATATTGCCAAGAGGGACGTTTGCCGCTACTAGCAGAATCCGGTTTAAGCACCTCTTCGGATGCCGTCACGCGGTGGAGCGAGTTCCCCATCCTTTCTCTGAAGGGGTGGACGCTCTCCTGCCAGATACGCGCCATTCGCATGAGGGTTTGCTAAAACCAATACCCCACTTCCCTGAAGTGATAAAACCACATGGAAAAGAAGGTGGATACACATAAGGCAAAATTTTTCCTTTCATTAAGAAGTGAGTACATAAAGGGCCCCGAGGGGACATTGTATCACAAAAGAGCAAAAAAAGGAGAAAAAAGAAAAGAAAGAGAAAATGATTCATGGCTGTCGGAAGATATCCTCAAATGCCAGAAGACCCACAGAAGGGGCGGCTCCTAGTTCATGAAGCCGAGCCTCCTCTTCCTGCAGTCGAACAGACTGGTCTCGAAAGGATGCCACCTGCCCCTCTAATAAAGCTGCTTCTTCCTCGAGTTGCGGTCGAGAAGTTGTCAGCTGTGGCAGCTCAGCTCGAAGATCAGACAGTTCAGCTTCCAGGATGGTTATCCGGTCGCGCACGAAATGCTCCCGCTCCGCCAAAGACTGCATTTGACGCTGTCGCTCCTGAAAGATAGAGTTCATCTTTGCCAGCTCGGACTTGCACTCCATTCTTTGCAACTTCAAGGCTGCCAATCTGTCCGACATGATATGTGTCAAGAAATCCCGGCGATGAACAAATTTTAACAACAAAAGAACCCGCTGGGCCCATATTTCTGTGGGACATCCCATCGCCTGTAAACCAGCGGTGAAGCGCCCGGCTATCTCCTTCAACTGTAAATAAGTTAGTCCAGGTTGGGACTCCACCAGTTGACGCAGCATGCCCAGATGTTGCCAAACAAAACTTTCAGGGGAAGTGAAGCCAGGCGAAGGAAGAGGAGCTACTTCAAAAGATACTTCACTGTCTATATCCGCCCATAGGGTGATGTCCGGCTGCGAAGAAGAAGACGGCAGGTCTGCCGAAGCCACCAACTGAGCTCCACCCATAGCCTCTGAGGTGGCCGGGAAATCTTCCACCTCCATCTCCTCGGAGGCGGCAGTCGAGATACTCCCGGACGCAACTTCAGGCATCTCCTCCTCAGATTCTGAAGATACGGAAGCAGATTCCGTGGTCATTATAGGCGATACTCCCAATTCTGCAGCAGATACCTCTCCTTCTTCTTTTTCGGTGCCCGGCCCCTGCAATGTCAGGGCTGCGGGGGCCACGATCTGAAGAGGCACAGGTTCGCTCTCCATGACTGATACTGTGGGAACTGTTGATTCTGGAGCGATGGTCATCACTGCAGCTGGTATAAAGGCAGAACCCCTGGCTGGGTCCATTTCAGCTCTAAAATCCAAAGCCTTGATGAGAGTCGGGCCTTCCCCTGCATTTCGCAGGTCCAATGACCCTAAGTCTGTGGAGGACTGTACCCTCACCGGCACAGGGCGAATTATCTCAAGAATGGCTGCCGAAGCAGGAACAATAGCCAAGGTGCCAGATAAAGTGGCTTCAACGGCTGCACTCGTAGCCGGGAGGGCAACAATGGATTCCTGTGAACGAATCAATGCAGCGTCAAGCAGCAGATAAAGATGGGGAAAAGGAAACCATAAAGGGAAGAGACTCACTTCTAAAGTGATGCCAATATCCTCAAAAGGTTGCAGGGAAGAAGAAAGCTCCGTTGATGAAACCACAAAAGGGGGAGTTATATCTGCCTTGGTATCCAAAGCGGCGAACTCTTCTGGTAATTCTTCTCCAGGAAATGGCACCAGCAGCTTGGGGGGTGTAAATGATAAAACAATGGCGATACATACGGATGGGGCCTCTGGTTTGGAGGCACCCTCCGTGTCGCTCCCGCTGAAATCTGTTTCTTCTCCACCTGCCTCAGAAGCGGCCGCAGAGCTACCGGAAGAGATTTCTACTCTATCCACGGGCGGGGCCATCAATTCTGACATCTGCTTGGAGGAAGACCGAGTAACTATGCGCCTTCCGGGAGCGGGGCCCCATTTCGCCTAGGTCTTGTGACCCTCCCGCGGCTGAGTAATATCGCCAGCCGCTCCTGTAATCTCAGTCTCCTCCCCGGCCATCACTATAAAGAAAAGCCTGTGAGAGGGACGATGAAAGATGGTTGAAGCAAACATAAAAAGATAAAAAGGGAATGCTTACCCTCTGCCTCACTAGTCGACGTGGGAGAGGGCAACCGGGTCTCCACCTCGGAGGGCGCCGCGACTGGCTCTTGGGCTATGCGAGAAGAAGTGGTCAGATTTAAACACTCCTCTGAAATCCAGCAAGATAGAATGAAGAATGCAATGGCAGAATATTGATGTTACCCTGAACTGATGCCTGAGCGGCCTCCCTCCGAGTTTCGAACTCATCAAATGAGGGAATGTCAGGGAGAGGGGTCCCGGTGTCCATCACTACCGAAGTCGATTGTTGAGCCTGAGCTTTCTTGGCCTTCCTGGCCTTCCCAACTGCAGCCTTGACTGCCGAAGCCTTCCTCTTCCTGCCAGGAGGCAGGGGAGTAGTGGTCGGTGCTGCAGCAGGAATTTCAAAATAAGTGGGCTTCTCAGCCTGCGCAATAATCTTCCTGTAGAGCCCCTGCCGCTTTATGTCGGGCCGGTCTGTTAAGAACGGCAGAAAGATGATGGGATCAATAGATGTAAAATTCAGATGCTAAACAGAAAAACACTGCAGTCAAAAAGGAAAAGATTATACCTGCTGGTCCATCATAAAATACAGAGAGCGGCCAGTACAGATAAGCTACCTCCTTGGAGCGGGAGGCAGCCTCCTTGATGAGCCAGCACACATCACCAAATAGCTGGCACTTCTCTACCAACGCTGCCAAATCATTATGGCCATGAAGGTCGAGGCAGCGAAACAAGTCGAGATGGTCCATGCCCCAGCCATCGACATAATGAAATGATATAAACAACGGCTTGTTCAAAATGCCAGCTATCGGGCTCTCTGCAGATAATCCATGCAAATTCAGCAGGATGAACAGCCAGGACGTTTGCTTATAGTACGTCTGAGTTCTATCCTCCCGACATACGAACGTCCTATATGGATGAAATTTATCAACTGGACCCCTCCAATGAGCTACTGCCGGGAGCGGCTCTTCAACGGGGAATGGATACTGCTGCTCCTCCAAGCGAGCGCCCCCTACATGGCTCAGATGTTTCAGGTTCTGCATAAAGGTGTCCTCGTTGATGGCAGCAAAGACAGGAGCGAGCGGCTCAGAATTCTTTTCCTTCAGAGCTCGACGCTGGGCCAGATAGTTCTCTGCCTCCCTCGGGTTCTGCGAATAAAGCTTTCTCAGATGGGCCTCAGAAATTTCAAACACCGGCCCAGGCTGCTGTCTTAGGAAGGAGCGCTCTGCAACGTCCCAGAAGGTGCCTCTGCCGTCTCTATAAAAGCCGGTCCGGATATTCCACCATTTGATATATTCTGATGTTACCCGGGGAACACGGTTAGAAACAACGGGCACCCTGAAGATTGCATCGTCATGACGATGATAGAAATCCCACCACAACCGGCCCTCGCCAACAATGAGGGACCCGTGCTTGGCCCGGCTATCTAGGGGAAACTGGGCAGCCGAAGTGGGAATATGATGAGGACATCATGAGCTTATGGATTGTATTAGTGTGTATTAGCTTGTATAGGTGTGTTTTATGGGTTGTATTAGCTTGAAAGTGTGTAATTTTTGATTTCCTTCTTTTGGGCCATCCTTGTAAGGCTTAATTAAGCCAATGGGCCTCTTTCTAGGAAGAGTCCATAACTAGGTAGCATGTTTAAGGTCCATTTAAGATGGCTCCTTCATATTGGGCCATTTGGTTTCAAAGTGGGTCATTAAGGCTCTTAAAGCCCAAATGGGATTCCATCCTCTCATGGGCCATCAAAGTGGGAATGGCCCATGCCTAGCATGCCATATGGAGTGGCTCTTGGCCCAAGAATGGGCTTGGCCCAAGAAGGGGGGCGCATGCTCTTTTGGCCTTATTAGGCTTGGTAGTTGTAGTTAGGTTGTGTTTGAATGGAATTACACCAAGTTTGAACACATGTGGTCAATTTGATTAAACTAATGTATTCAATGTGGGATTCTCATTGTATCCCAGCCATCCAATCCAAACCCCTAGATCCAAGGGTTGAGATTGAGTTTGGTTGGCATCCTATATAAGGTTGTAATTTTCATTTTGAATGAATTAATGAAGGAAAAAAAGGCATTTGCCCCCAATTGGATCTTGAGCCCCTCCCCTCTCTCTACCTGGTTCCTCCACCTCCAGCCCCCTTTCTAGAGTGTAATCCCTTCCCCCTTGATCCCCTCCAACTTCTGAAGCAGCTCCGGTGATCGCCGCCGCCGCCGTCTCGCCGCCGACGCGTCTTCACCAACGAATTCGGTTTTCTGTCCACTCTGGACAGACCTCTCTTCTCCGAATTGTCTCTCTCTCTTCCCTCATCTTCTGAAGCTCCAATTTTCAGGGTTGGTTCCCCTCTTGAACCCTTAACTCCAAAAAAAATTTCAGGAAAAAATTCGTCCTTTAGATATTTTTAGATTTTCGTCCAAGTTCAAATTTCAGTTCTGTCCAGGTTCTGTCTACTGTTCATCAGTTCTGAGTCTACCTTGTTCGACCCATGTTTTGAATTTTTTTGGGGCTCTAAAAATTACTGAGACTTCTGTCCACATATGTCTACCACCATGAATTTTCGTAATTTTTCATAAGGTCTCTAGATATTTTTCAAAATTCGTACCAGTTCCTGTGAGCAATTTTTCCACAGTGTCCCAGATCCGACCCAGGTCCACTCAAAAAATCCCATAAAATCCATTTCCTATCCAAATCAAAAACCAAAAATAGTCCCGGTTTTCTATCTCAGAGATCTTCAACTTTTCTGAAGAACTCATCTCCATATTCCAAGGTCCTCCCACCGGTCAACGGTGATTTTCAGAGAAGTCAGAACCTGCCCCTGCAGTTCTGGCCTGTTTACAGCAAGGGTGTAAATTCCATAAGTCAGATATACGTATCTGATTATTTTTTCTGAAGACCCCTACGTCGAAGTATTTGGAGCCCTCTTTCCAACGGCGCCGAGCTCGTTGCATTCCGACGACGGGGTTGATCACAGCCGCCGATCTCGCCGGACAGCGCGCGAGAAGACAGCAAGTGCAGACTTGTGGCCGGTTTCCCGCGAGCGTCGTCCGAGGGCCGCCCGGCGTCCGGCGGTCGTTCCAGCAACTCGCCATCCTAGGGGAGCGCTTCCCAAGTGTACCCACACCAGAGGAGGCATCAGGTCCCACACGACCCCTCCGGTCCACACGTGGGCCCCACTAGCACGAGTACGCGCGAAGCCGAAGCCGTGCCCGGAAACCGCCCGTCAACCCGGAATTGGTCCTCCCGGGCCCCCTTGTGTCGCCCGTTACCTCCCTGCGTGGAGTGGACTTACTTGTATTGCTGTAATCTTAATGTATTAAGTTCCCGGGAGTACGAGTTTCGGCCGGGTGCCATCTTCACCACGCCGAGCGCGTGGAGGTATCGTATTCGCTCCTTGCTTGGCATTCCGCTTATTTTTATATATGCTTGTTTATGCCGCTGCTAGAGAGCATGTGTAGGGTTACCTAGCTCGCTTTTAATTTATCATATCACTGCTGCGAGAGAGTGCGAGACCGTCCCGTGACCCGATCCGGGCACAAGTGAGAGCCGACCACCCTAGCTCACAGCCGGTTTCTCAACCGCGCACATCCGACGCTTCCCTCGTTAAGGGACGATCGCGAGCTTGTCGTGTCCTTGGTCCCGTCCCGCATCAATTTGGTATCAGAGCGAGGTTGAGTCTAGGGTGTCTAAAGTCAAAAAAAAAAGAGTGTCATTCACGTCCAGTCATTAGTCGGTCTAAGTCGAGTCTAGGATCATCATATTTTTAAAACAACAAAAAGAGTCATTTTTGGGTCGCATACATCCCTTTACTCGGTATATCGAAAGGTGTTGTCCGACCGTTAGGTTACGCCTATCGGGAAGGCCGCACACTTGCGCGAGTGATCTTCGGATCGATTACCTCCGCCGCGTACCGAGTTTTGGTTAAGTCTAGGCGCATCATTTGCATTAGTGTGTGTTTGCATTAGTCGGCGTCTTCTAGTCGGTGTGTTTGCATGCCCACTCGTCGGGGTACTCAGTATTCACCCCCATCCCCACCTATGGCCAACCCACGAGATACCTTGGGAGACTTCCACTCCCTACAAGAGGCGATGATGGCCATTATGGCTAGGTTGGACCAATCCGATGCTAACTTTCGGACCTTCTCCGAGAATATGGATGGTCGGCTTAGGGCCATGGAAGGACGCATGGAGAACTCCGATAGGTCGGTCCAAGACCTCGTTGGGCGGTTAGATAGGATGTCACACGGGGACCCTCCTGGGGCAGCCCAAGGTCCACCCGCACCTCCTCCCGCGGGGGCCCAAGTCCAACCCGCTCCCATGGCCCAAGTCCAGGCCGCTCCCGCGGCCCAAAACCAGCCACCACTGGTTCCTCCACCCGCCCCTCCTCGGGTTCCCCAACTATCACACCGTGACCTTGGTCTCGAGGACTATGGGTCCGACAATGCCTACGAGGGGTATGGTCAACGCCGTCGTGGTTTTCAGCCACAACGAGATGAGGATGATGATCGGGTCCTTAAGACCGTGCGAGCGGATCCTCCCGCTTTTTACGGGTCTTTGGATCCGAAAGTCTACCTAGATTGGGAGTTTGGCATGGACCGTTATTTTGAATGGTATGATATGTCGGAGCGTCGAAGGGTCCGATTTGCCACCATGAAACTCATGGGGCAGGCACAAACCTATTGGAAGAATGTGGAGAGCCTGCTACTTCAGCGGCTAGAACCCCCGATTGACACATGGGCCGAGATGAAGAATAAACTTCGGCAAAAGTACCTTCCTCCCACATACCGCCAGCGACTCATCGATAGATGGCAGAGTCTTAGCCAGGGAGACCGGTCCGTCTCCGAATACATCGCGGAGTTTGATGAGTACTTTCTACGATGTGGTGTCACGGAGGAGAGTACCATGCCCGTGTCCCGCTTTCGACGTGGTTTGCGGCCACACTACCAGTATGAGCTTTTCCGCCGCAATGCCAAGACGTTGGAAGAGGCATATCAGGTTTCTCTCGAGATGGAGCAATTTGAGGGAGAGTTTGAGTCTAGCCATCGGTTGGGCCCCACCCCTCTCCGTAGTACCGAGCCCCGTCACTCTATAGGCCCACATCAGCGGCCTCCCATGGCTCGACCTCAGGAGCCCACCCGTCAGGAGCACTTCGCTCCACGGCCTCGCCCTCCTCCACCCCGGGATCTATTTCCATCCCAACCACCGGCACCCTTTGCCCGTCCCCCAGCTCCTATAGCCCGTCCTCTGGCACCGGCACCCCCTCCACTCTTGTCCAAGGCACCTACACCTCCCCCATTGTTGCCTACACCCCCTACCCGGCGGGATGATAAGGGTAAGGCCCCTCTTATCGGGGAGAGTAGTCGATCGCGAATACAGTGTTTCCACTGTCACGGGTATGGCCACATTGCTAGTGAGTGTCCCGCTCGCACCACCCTAGCCTTAGGTGTTGGCGGATCCGCACCTCCCGAGCTTGAGCATGTCGATTACGAGGCCGATGAGGCACTGGCCGATGAATATTATGCCATGGGGGAAGAGCTGGGCGACCCTTCGGCCGCCCAGGATGTCACCACCTAGTGGGCTTGATGCTACCACCTTAGTCTAGAGTCATGCATGAGTCGGTGTGTTTTTCTTTGTGTGGTCTGTTTGTGTGGTGATTTTGAGTCGATTGTTTGCGTGGTTTGCATTTGTATGTCAGTTCATGGTGGGTCAGCATGTGTCTTGTGCAAGCTCGTTGTCGTTCTTTTATGAGTGTGAAGCGAGTCGACTCACTTGACGAGTATGGGATCGGTTTACTTCTATACCCGGATCAGTCACCTATAGGGACTCAGCAGTGATTCCTAGTGAGTCTTTAAACTGTTTCCTTCCGTTGAGAGTGCCCCTTCGGAGTGACCACCTTTGGCCATAGCAGTGCGCATATCGAGTATATGTGGAACGAGCAGGTGCCGATCACTTGGAGTGGAGCATACCCGCGCTACTTGGCACGGTGACGGATCCGCCAGAGTACTCGAGCAGCCATACCCCTACTCGACGGGGTCGAGTTTCTCCCACCCGGGGAGAATTGATGAGGACATCATGAGCTTATGGATTGTATTAGTGTGTATTAGCTTGTATAGGTGTGTTTTATGGGTTGTATTAGCTTGAAAGTGTGTAATTTTTGATTTCCTTCTTTTGGGCCATCCTTGTAAGGCTTAATTAAGCCAATGGGCCTCTTTCTAGGAAGAGTCCATAACTAGGTAGCATGTTTAAGGTCCATTTAAGATGGCTCCTTCATATTGGGCCATTTGGTTTCAAAGTGGGTCATTAAGGCTCTTAAAGCCCAAATGGGATTCCATCCTCTCATGGGCCATCAAAGTGGGAATGGCCCATGCCTAGCATGCCATATGGAGTGGCTCTTGGCCCAAGAATGGGCTTGGCCCAAGAAGGGGGGCGCATGCTCTTTTGGCCTTATTAGGCTTGGTAGTTGTAGTTAGGTTGTGTTTGAATGGAATTACACCAAGTTTGAACACATGTGGTCAATTTGATTAAACTAATGTATTCAATGTGGGATTCTCATTGTATCCCAGCCATCCAATCCAAACCCCTAGATCCAAGGGTTGAGATTGAGTTTGGTTGGCATCCTATATAAGGTTGTAATTTTCATTTTGAATGAATTAATGAAGGAAAAAAAGGCATTTGCCCCCAATTGGATCTTGAGCCCCTCCCCTCTCTCTACCTGGTTCCTCCACCTCCAGCCCCCTTTCTAGAGTGTAATCCCTTCCCCCTTGATCCCCTCCAACTTCTGAAGCAGCTCCGGTGATCGCCGCCGCCGCCGTCTCGCCGCCGACGCGTCTTCACCAACGAATTCGGTTTTCTGTCCACTCTGGACAGACCTCTCTTCTCCGAATTGTCTCTCTCTCTTCCCTCATCTTCTGAAGCTCCAATTTTCAGGGTTGGTTCCCCTCTTGAACCCTTAACTCCAAAAAAAATTTCAGGAAAAAATTCGTCCTTTAGATATTTTTAGATTTTCGTCCAAGTTCAAATTTCAGTTCTGTCCAGGTTCTGTCTACTGTTCATCAGTTCTGAGTCTACCTTGTTCGACCCATGTTTTGAATTTTTTTGGGGCTCTAAAAATTACTGAGACTTCTGTCCACATATGTCTACCACCATGAATTTTCGTAATTTTTGATAAGGTCTCTAGATATTTTTCAAAATTCGTACCAGTTCCTGTGAGCAATTTTTCCACAGTGTCCCAGATCCGATCCAGGTCCACTCAAAAAATCCCATAAAATCCATTTCCTATCCAAATCAAAAACCAAAAATAGTCCCGGTTTTCTATCTCAGAGATCTTCAACTTTTCTGAAGAACTCATCTCCATATTCCAAGGTCCTCCCACCGGTCAACGGTGATTTTCAGAGAAGTCAGAACCTGCCCCTGCAGTTCTGGCCTGTTTACAGCAAGGGTGTAAATTCCATAAGTCAGATATACGTATCTGATTATTTTTTATGAAGACCCCTACGTCGAAGTATTTGGAGCCCTCTTTCCAACGGCGCCGAGCTCGTTGCATTCCGACGACGGGGTTGATCACAGCCGCCGATCTCGCCGGACAGCGCGCGAGAAGACAGCAAGTGCAGACTTGTGGCCGGTTTCCCGCGAGCGTCGTCCGAGGGCCGCCCGGCGTCCGGCGGTCGTTCCAGCAACTCGCCATCCTAGGGGAGCGCTTCCCAAGTGTACCCACACCAGAGGAGGCATCAGGTCCCACACGACCCCTCCGGTCCACACGTGGGCCCCACTAGCACGAGTACGCGCGAAGCCGAAGCCGTGCCCGGAAACCGCCCGTCAACCCGGAATTGGTCCTCCCGGGCCCCCTTGTGTCGCCCGTTACCTCCCTGCGTGGAGTGGGCTTACTTGTATTGCTGTAATCTTAATGTATTAAGTTCCCGGGAGTACGAGTTTCGGCCGGGTGCCATCTTCACCACGCCGAGCGCGTGGAGGTATCGTATTCGCTCCTTGCTTGGCATTCCGCTTATTTTTATATATGCTTGTTTATGCCGCTGCTAGAGAGCATGTGTAGGGTTACCTAGCTCGCTTTTAATTTATCATATCACTGCTGCGAGAGAGTGCGAGACCGTCCCGTGACCCGATCCGGGCACAAGTGAGAGCCGACCACCCTAGCTCACAGCCGGTTTCTCAACCGCGCACATCCGACGCTTCCCTCGTTAAGGGACGATCGCGAGCTTGTCGTGTCCTTGGTCCCGTCCCGCATCAGAATATGCTGATCGTAGCCGAAGTTTCGCCCAAAGCGGAACGGATAGTACGGCTCCAACAGAAGCAGGCCACCCTTCCTATAAACCAAAACACTGGGCCGAATTGCCATGGCCCATCTCACCAGCTCCGGTTCCAGGATCGGCCGAGCAATGTTAACCCCGGAGATGGGGTGGATATATGTTTCTACCTCCTCCAGCTTGCATTCTCTCTGAGGATCAATCAAAGGAGCCGAACCTGCTGCCAAGCTCCAAAAATGTATGCTACCAGGAGCGTCCATCGGTACCTTTATCAGTCGGCCCCTGATTTTAAATAGCTGATCATAAAAGGGACCAGGCTCAGCGCTGGCAAATTCAATCATCCTGGGTGACACTGTATCCGCCTGCAAGGTTCTCGGAGCTAATTCGGGGAATATGCTGCAGACCCAGGCATTGAAGAAATGAAAAGGACCCACGGTCCTCAAAGAGCGGGGAGTCCGATGCTTGTACAGGTCCCCCAAAGATTTGTATATCAGACACAGGGCCACTGGGCAGAGCGACAGCTTCATCCCCCAGGCCATCTGACAAGCTGGATATATGGCCTCTGGTCGAATGACTGTCTCGTCCCCTTGTGGAAGAGCAAAAGTACACAGCCAGAATGTGAGATAGGCTGCACAGTGTGTGATAGGATCTACCCCTGCCGGGTTGGGACCACCTTTGCCCGCATGGCGCAATGAAGATGGCAATGCCGATTTATAGCGGGGAGCTCTTATCTGCTTGCTCGCGAGAGGACCCATGGAGGGGAAATCTGCATATTTCAGGGGACCGGCGAAGAAATACTGAAGCCACTGCCCGATCCGGACCCTCAGTTTGCTTCCTTTCTCTCGGGGATGATAGCCTTTGGAGGATCCTCTACTATATGCCAGACAGATGGAGCGATAGACCTTCATCAAATATCGGTAAGAGAAGCCAAGGGAATACTTGCCTTCTCCATCAGAGCTGTCTTTCTCGGAGTCTGCCAAACAGACTTCTTCATACGGCTCGCCATCAATGGGCAGGCCGGAAAGCTGTGATAAGCTCCAGAGATCCAGAGATGTCTCCCCCTCTGCTGTATAGAAAGTGTTGAACAAAGGGCAGAACACCTCAAACATCCCACAGCACAGCCCCCGGGATATGGGATACCGGAATCTGGAAGCAAAGACACTGTGATACACTCCTGCTCTGATTAGCAGGGGGGCATACTATAGCAGAACAAACTCTGTAAATTCCACTGCCCCCACTCGGAATAGGTGAGCGTCAGTGATTTTGGTGTCTCCAAACCAGCCGGCCGCCAGAAGATACTTAAACTGAATGACCGAGCAATTTAGCACGAAGGGTTCTTCGCGATATCCCCACTTTATAGGCGCTAAGAACATGCCGTAGCTGGGCTTCTCCCTATGAACTCGGCCGCTGACATTATCCCACCGGGCTGGTGTGAATTCAGGTGCCCGGATCAGCATCTTCTTCTCGGGTTCTAGCTCCGATATTCCAAGGACTGCACCCCAGTCCCGCTTCTCTCCGGGAAGATAGATGGCCTGGCCACGATATACTGAGTCCTTCAGGCTATCCCGTTCAGCAAGAATGGCAGCTTCGACTACGCGAGCTATCCGGTAGTCTCGCATGCTGCCCACTGTGAAGGTCCGTATGAACGGCATCAGATGTCGGTCCTTCGGAAAGTCTGGCCGATAGTTACTATCCCGCCTGAAGCATGTCTCGGTCACCGTGGAACATACCCGGGCCGTATGCACTGTGTCAGTTTCAGAATCAGACGATTCGTCGACTGAAGCTATTTTATCATATCCATAATCCAAGCTGTGCACGTTCAACCAATTCACTCTGGCCCGAGATATGTCTGGTTGGGCCGATGAACTAGCTCCAACAGCTCCAGAGGATGCAGCAGCAGAGCCAGAAGCCATTGCTATATCTGTAAACAAAAGAAGAAATGTGGATTAAAAGTCAGTCTTATAAGGATTGCAACATGAGATTCTATAGAAATTTCGACAGCATATCCCCTTATTCGGGATCTGCCCAAAAGAATAAGGAGTCACCAACCAAGAGGGGGTGATCCCGGAAGCAAAGGGAGTGAATCCCCAACAGACGTCACCCAAGACGGAACGACTCCCGGCCACCGCCGAGAGGACGAAGAGGGCTCGCGCCGAAGAGAGGAGATGGAAAGAAAATCGAAGAAAGAGAAAGAAGCGTGAATAATGAAGAAAAAAGGGCCATCGGCGCCCTAAATAGGGCCGGGGCGATTGGAGTCTCGGCGCGGTCGGATGCGCGCCGAGAACCCCCAGGCCGAGGGCTCCCGACGGCCAGAAGGCGCGCCGAGAAGCCCCCGCCCCGATAAGGCCCCCTCGCCGAGAAGCCCCCAGGCCGATGACACCCCAGGCCGAGACCCCCTTGCCAGGGCGCGCCGAGAAGGGCCAGGCCGAGAGCCCAGCTACCCAGGCCGCGCCGAGAGACCCCCGCGCCGAGAAGCTTCGCGCCGGGAGGTACTGCAGGCCGAAAAGCCCTAAATGCTGAAAATGATGACAGAAAATATGAAGAGAAGAAACATCGATGTGCAGAATACTGTTACAGCAAGATGATCAAGTCTGAGAACTGAATTGAAGACAAATTGAGGAAGATACCCTCGAATAGTGAAAGACACCTGCAACCCCCGTGGCGCTTATTCTGCGCTTACGCCCCCCGCTGGTGGGGGGCATTTGTTGACACCCGGAAAGTGAACAAGGGTGGAAGCATGATTGAAAAGAAGATCTGACCAACAGCGGAAGACTAAGGCTGATGTCCGAGCTCGTCGCCATTCGAGTGGCGATATTGATAAGATGAAAACCCTGTCTACGGACTGATAAAACCCTGTCTACGGACTGATAAAACCCTGTCTACGGACTGATGAATCCCTGTCTACGGACTGATAAAATCCTGTCTGCGGACTGATGAAAATTGCAATCGTGATGTCAATACAAGATATTTCAGAGATGATAGACCCTTTGGGATGATGATACATTTGAAGAAACCCTAAGTGGGCCTATATAAAGGTGGCGCCGAAAGCCCATGTCGAAGCCCAGATATGGCGCCGAGAGATCAAGGTTGAGCGCGCCGGGAAGCATGCCTCAGGCGCGCCGTGAAGATGCCTGCCGAGAAGGAAGAGGAAAGGGGTTATAAAACCCCCTCCCTTCGAAAGAGAAGAGGAGATGTGGGAGAGACAGTGAGGGCTGAAGAGAAAAAAGCTGAAGAAAAAAAAGAGAGAAAGCCAGATAGAAAAAGGGGATCGTTCGGAGAGAAAGAGCCACCCCCCCCTTTCGATCAACAGAGAGGAAATAGAAGAGAAGAAGAAGGGAAGCTCCAGGTGGGCACTGGGGAGGGAGAGGAGTCAATGCTCCACCCTCCCCTCCATGTTTTCTTTCCTTATCTGATGCAATATATCGAGTTCTCTCTCGATTTCTCAACTGTAGCCGGAGTTCCGGTCTTCTCTTTTGATTTCTGCCTTACATTTTTCTTTCATGATCAGTGTAATATTTCCTTTGTGCAATGCAATGAAACGTCAAGATGGCCCGTTTGGGTGTTGATAGATTAAGACATCGATCTCTGTCTGTCTCTCTATGTATATAGCCTTCGTCTGAAAGGAACATAGATTAGATTCTTTGGGTTTCGAAGCCGATCGCATGGGTTTGTTCTTCGAAGAGGGATGAGGACAAGACTCCTAACCCCATCCAATGGGTTACTGAGTTTTGTTCTCTTCTTCCCTCTCCGATCTCAATGCCTATTTTTCCATACATATATAATCTGGGTTTTTCTGAGGAGCCCCCTTTTGGCGGTTCAGGAACCAGAGATATCAGTCTCTTGGTTTCCTGGGCTGCCCAGCTCTCATAAATAATGATCGGATCTCAGGTTCTCCATCCTAAACATTGGATGCTTAGGGCCTGAAGTTTATACGATTGATAGCCCTTCCTTCTCCGTTGGTTTAACATCACTGGGTTCATCTGGAGGGGTAGGAGGACAGTCATCCCTTGACTCCCCCAAATGGCCTGCAACAGACGGGCAAAACTCTCAACAGGATCGTGTGATGGTCTGATCTCCTCCATTTGATTCCTTCGTCCAAAACCCTTGGTACCCTTCTAATAGAAGCCTCCATGAAATCCCTCTCTTACGCCTCTGGCCCGGCATTGATTCGAGCTTGAAATCCCCAGAAAACACACAAACAGAGCATCGTTTCTGAGCTCTGGAAACCCTGAAATTCTTCTGCATTTCACCTTCTCGGCGTGCGAGTTTCCCCGCCGAGAACCATAAGGCCGAGAGGCCTCCCCCTTCTTTGCTAAACGACAACCCATTCTGTTACAGGCACTTTTCACGTGAGGCTATATGTGCAAGGCTCCGGGCGTGTAGACTCCCGGCGTGGCCAGGAGCGCGCCGGGAAGCCCTCTGCCGAGAGCCCCTCCTCCTAGCCATTCATTCCCCTTTCTTTTGCCAAACCTAATACTACCCCTTTCCGGCGCGCCCAAGAGCCCGTCGAAAAGCTCCAGGCCGAGAGGCCTCCTTCCCTTTCTTATGCCCAACCTTGATGCTGCCCCTCTCGGCGCCCCCCTTTCTGGCGCGCCCAGGAGCCTGCCGAGAGAGACCTGGCCGAGAACCCCCCTTTTGGCCAACCCAAGGACCAGGCCGAGAGCCTCCCTGCGTCCATTAAATGTCTAGGCCGAGAGCTCCTTCTTGCCAATCAAGATCACGCCGAGATCCCTCCTTCAGTCAAATGAGACCCACTCCGAGGCCCATCTCTGCAACCGTTCTTCTTCAAACTTCTTAATCTCCCCTACATCTGTTTAAGGAGATACTCATAGACCATCACTTGTGTCTTGATGAGATACAATAATGGGGAAGATCTCCCCTACAGCTTTCGTCCTGAACCCGGATTTCACCGATGCCTTATGAACCTAAAGAACCATGTCATTATATGTGTTCTGATGGGTTCCAAGGGAATATTGATCAATAATATGAAGGCAAGAGATGTCCCTGGGCCTGGTGCCCATCTTTGTTCGGTCGTTGTCCCGGCTCTCCGTGGATGATGACCTATTCTTCCTTGGCATAATCCAGGTTGAGGGAACATGCTGCCGAAATTTACATATCCCCACCAACCGAGTGTGGTATTCCCCTCTAACCCCGCCGGCCCACGGAGCTATGCCCTTGCGTGATCTCTGATGGCCCTCCGAAGGGGGATATTAATAAGACATCGCACTCGTACCGGGTGTGTTACATCAGGCCGGTCCCCATCCGGATTCCGGGTTATGTCTATACATATATCCGATCTTTTGCGGAGCCCACCCTGCCGCTGCATGGGTGGTTTCCTATTCCCCACTTGACATCATCCAAGATGGTGGGAATATGCCGGCGGGTTTTTCCCCCGTAATTAATAAACCCCTGCTCTGTTCAGATACGTTTAACGTCTTGTAAACAGATGAATTCTGTCTCCTTTGAGCACACGGCTTTACCGCTGCATTCCTCCTACCTCTAGCGTTTAATCAAGGGTTGTCTTCCTTAGGGAGGACGTAATTAACGTCATAGCGTTCAGGGTATGACGGACTACTAGTCCAGACACGATCACTCACAATCGACTGACCAAGTCAGATCGAGCGCACAATAAGAATCGTCACCACGGTGACTGGCACGCCAATAAATCAATAGATAAGTGAATAAGATATGTGCGAGATAAAATCCGCGTCAAACAGTCACATAGAAGAAATTCATCAAGAAATCAACAAATTATGAGTATGGACACAGATACAGTACGCAGATGGCCATTGGCTCAACTCTCCGAGAGCTATCATAAACAAATTATTTGTCTACCAATATCAAACATCCAAGATTTCTGGGCAATACTATCATGCTACTACACGGCAATGAATGCCAAATACTCCAGAATTTTATCAATAGTAACCTCCATGACCAAAAAAAAATATATCCCACATACTCGTCTAAGCATAAAATATATATTTTATCAATAGAGAATCAAAGAAATCTGAAAGACCCAAGTCTAAAAAAGGTAATCCTTGCTCACCCTGCTCCACTAGTCCATTTTAATGTCGCTATTCCTGCTCGATCCCCCCCGGCCCACCGCGTCGACCTCTGTTACGGTGCAGAAACTCCTTGTTCTCCACACGCCCTCCCAATCTTATCTTGGGTCTTGGTATGTGCAGGATGAAGGCGGCTTAGAAGAGGAAGGCGGTGGGGGTGAAGGCGGGGAAGACGGATGGAGCTGTGAAGTGCCTGCAAAGCAAACATGAATTTTTAAATTCGGATAATAGTAGATCCGAAGATAATCTGAATATGAAGTGAGACCTTATTTTAAATTCGGATCTAACCCGAAATCTTATTATGAAAATATTTAATAGGCAATTATTAAGAAAATCCAAATTTATTGGTATTGAATTCGGATCCGATTTTTGGACGTGTTTCTGGTTCTAGTATATCAGAAGAGTAAACCACATATTCAGTTAGGAAAGGAGCAACATTGACAGCTCTATGAAAATGGACAGAAACAACCAAATATTCAATGAGAAGGAAGAATTCAAGAACATGCATGTCATAAGGTTTTATCCATGCACATTGGAAATGATTTTGTACTTGACATCTCTATGAAAAATGACTCCTGAATTCGACAAGAGGTCAGATTCTAGATATGTGCATATCCCAATGGACACATTGAATTTCACATGTGACTGTTTTGGTTTGATCTCGACACAATATAATTTTAAGATCTTTTATCCATACTGCATCCAGATCTTCTAAATTTATTTAACTTTTCAAAAACAATAAAGTTTTTCGGGCATGCCGAAGAATTTGAAACTAACAATTACAATGTTAACCGATCAGACTAACACAATGAAATGATGATATAAGATTCATAATAGGAATTGTCAAAGTACTTGATAGCAGATCCAGAATATGGGTAAGACCTTTTCCCTTTAGAGATCTTGATAATTCCAAATAGGGAAATTATGAATCCTTGTGTTTCCCAAGGTATATGGGTCTAGAAAGGGCTACTCTACTTTGTTTACACAAAGAATGCAGCCTTCTCCCTCTTAGACTCACATGTTTTCATTTCTTGATCATGCAGATTACCTTGCTTTATATGATCTGCCCCTACCAAAGAAAACATAATAGAAGACACCAATGAGTACAAACGAACATAAATTTTCGTGACCTTCCAGGGTTGATAATAGTTTAATATAATCTATTAAAAGATTAAAAAAATAGATTAATTTCATATAGTCCAATGTACATGAACATTCTACTACCACTTGGCAAGGTCACTAAATGGCGGTTTATGAAATGTCACAAAAAGGGATCTTCTTGAGACCATAATAATTTTAGACCTTTCAAGAATACAAATGTACACACAGTTATACACATGTTCAAAAAATAACGTACCAAATGTTTAGGTTATTTGCAAAGAATTTGGCATTGAAATAGCTCAACACGATACCAAGATTCATTTGCGCCACCCCGAGATTGAAGATTTTGATTTAAAGGATGGTCAAGGGATGCTACTAGAGAATGATAGGAGACACTGGGTAGAAGTCTAGAAACAATATGAGAAGTGGTCAGTTAGAGAGGAAATAAAATGGAAACAAAGAGCTAAAGAAACGTGGTTGAAAGAGGGAGACAAAAAGACAGCCTATTTTCATGCAATGACAAATGTTAAGAAGAGGAAAATTTATATTGAAAACCTCAGAGTGGGTGATAGAATGGTCGAGACGGAGGCAGACATTGAAAAGGTTGTGCTTGATTATCTTGAATCATTATTTAAGGAGGGAGAACTTTGGAAACCACTGATCAGCAATGATTTAGTGCAGAAAATTTCAGAGGAGGAAGTTGAGCAATTAATTAAACTATTCTCTGAGAAAAAAAATCAAAGCAACAGTTTTCAGCATGGACCCAAACAAATCACCAAAAAAACAAGCTTTCTAGGAACAAACAAGAAGAAGAAATGTCAAATGATGACAGGTAAATCCTAAAAAATATCCGTAAAAATCAATTCAGGATTAAAAAGAGGCACCGAATAATCATACATAAAAGAGTAGCACGTCTTGTTGAATAAGAAAAATAAAAACAAATGATCAAATGGCCAGATTACAGCTTTGTAACTTTGAATGAACTGCCATGATCATGAAGGATACTCGGGAGCCCACGAGAAAACATAAACAGTCGGGGAAAGGGTATAAAGAACAGGCATGCTTGTAGAACGAAAACTATATGGAAAAACCAACTAGCCACTGAGCAAGGCACTGACAAAGGCCACTTAAAATCCAACCCCCAAACAAACTTTTCTTTAAAAAAAAGGCAAAGCAGAAAGGACCCAGAAAATCACAAAAGAGACACCCTTTCTACTACAAAAGCATCAACCAAAACAAACCCGGAAGTGGAAGCAATAACATGATTAACATCCTCCTATCGCCACTGCAGGACGAATGGAGAACACAGAGGCAAGGCAATAGAAGAACGACGAGAAGAGGTGGGTTCGTGGGGAGGTGCGAAACACAAACCGTTCTTGATGGAGGTGACGTGGAGGCCGCATGCCTTCAGGATGACACCGATGCTGCTAGCCGTCACCCCTTTGCCCAGCCCGCTCACCACCCCGCCCGTCACCAGCACGTACTTCATCCCGGAAATGCCCCCGCCGCCCTGCACCACAGGAGCCACAAAACCCACCATTAGAGCTGCGTACTAGAGCATCGATGAGAAACAAGAGGAGCAAAACCTGCAAGCATCGCCTTTAACAAAAGATATACGAGAAGAACTCACACACAAACACAAGCGACAGCCATATTTTTCGGTGTCGAAAGGGTAGCAGGGGACGCAGTTCATGCTGAGGAGGGGTCGCTGCCTGTGGGCAATCGCAGAACGGGATCAAGCAAGAACATCACCGTATCAGCAGAAACCCTAGAGGGTAGACAAGAGAGAGAGAGAGAGAGAGAGGAAAGAAAGAGGATTTGGGGCGAGGGGTGTCTTGGGGAGGACTGCTGCGCCTGCGGCTGCTAGAGCGACGGCCTCACTTGATTCGTCGGGGCCTGCTGGTGGCGCTGGTGATGGTACATGTGGGCCGCGTGATCCGAGGGGGGGAACACCAGCGGCCTCGCCTGGACGAAGCCGGGAACGTCAGGACGGCGGTGGGGCAGCTGTTCTGGAGGTACCCCGCCGGGTGGCCACGGTGACGAGGTGGTAGTGGTCGCCAGCGTGCGCACGGGCGACAGCGGCGGAGCCGGGCTTGGGGGGACGGGATCAAACCCTAGAGGGAGGCCGCGATGCGCCGATGATACAGATGGGGCTGCTTGCTTCGATAGCACAGGTTTTATGGCGCCCCGATGTCCGATCCGAAATCTCTATTTTCGGATCGAAATATTTCGCCCCGAATGACACTCCTATTGTTGACGGTGTTGACCTTTTCTAGCATCTACTCTTCCTTCAACTAATCCCGATACATGGTACACCTATATATATGTATATTCCTCATCCGTCGATCCTCAGCTGAAACATGGGTTCGGCATCCATTGCTGCTTCGTCCATCGTCACTAGTATGTTGATTTTCTTGACGATGAATATAGCAAGTTTGCTTGTTTGTGTTGTTGAATCCACAAAATCGCGGTGTTGAGATTCACAAGCTCAGGGTCATAAGCACATGAACCATAATTGATTTAACTAATACGGGACTATTGTCCGGGAGACTATTCCAACACTGCACTCTCCCTCACGGTCAAGAGCCGTGGAGATTAATTGGGTGGAGGTGGTGAGATAAGAAATATATAGAGTTGGGTCAAGATCACTCTCTGATACCATGTTGAAATCACGAAACCGCGATGTTGAGATACACAGGCCTAGGGTCATAAGCACATGAACCACAACTCATTTAACCAATATGGGACTATTGCCCAAGAGGGAACTATGTCCAAATATTCCAACAGTTTGTTTATTTTTTGATTTCACCCAGTGAGAGGATGGACCTAGGATGCCTCTTGGGTGACCCGGGGTTAGAAATCAAGAAACAGTCTCTCGATTTTTCAGGGCAAGGCTGAGTACAACGTCTCTCCCCATAAATTAATTTAAGTAGACTATATAAATAGATTTCATAGAGTTACATCAAATAAAAATTCAAACTCAAAAACTATGAAATATTACATAAAATTTGGTTGATTAAAGCATACAATATATTCTAGAAGAAATGTAAGCTTATATAAGACAGCACCAACTAATATCGTACATTCTATGATATACATAGTTTAATGCGGGCTGTGTGCAAAGTAAAAGAAAAATAACGTCTACATAAGCAAGAGGCGACGGAAGTGCAATGGGAAACCAGCAGGAGATATGCTGGGCGTGGGCGGGTGTAGGCCGGAAGATGTGGGTGCTGTTTTCAGGGATAAGCAAGCTACCCTTGTTTTCAGGGATAAGCAAGCAACCAACGTATACGTATATTGTTTGTTTGTTTGTTTCAGAAATAAGAGTCTAATTAATAATTAAGGGTTAATCAAACACAGCCCAATTAAGTCTCAGAGAGAGAAAAGACCCTTAATTATGCCAATGGTTGACCACCGTGCGTATAGATGTTGACTTTGCAGTGCGTGGGAGAGAGCGAGGAAAAGTACGGCAAACTAATTAGGACGAGTTTGAAGGGGGAAGGCAACAGTACGAAGAAAGGAAATACCCGAAAATGCCTCACACCAGGCCACCTGGATAAGCGGCCGTGGGAGCTATTCCTCGGCAAAGCCGTTCATCAGCACGCACGCATGCAGGAGGCCACCATCACCCTTATATAAATATGCACATACACCCTGCAGGCTTGGCCATCACCCTTACTTATTAGTAGCAGCAGGGATAAGTGTGTCGCATCTCTGTTGACGGGGCCGGGGGTATCAATATGGTGGTTCCCAAGAAGATCCAAGCCCGGGCAGCACTGCTTCTCTACCTCAGCCTCTTTTTCTTCTCCCTCGTCAGCGCTTGCCCTGAATGTCCACCCACGCCCAGCCCCCCACGACCACCGCCAATTACCTCCTCCGCGGCATCAAACACCCCGCAGCCCTCCCCCAGCCCTACCCCTCCCAGCCCCGCAACGCCGCCGGCTGAGCCAGAACCCAGCCCGGCCCCTTCCGAGGAGAGCTGCCCTGAAGGGAAGTTGAAGTTCGGCTTCTGTGGGGACGTGCTCAAACACCTGATCGGCATCGTCATCGGGGATCCACCGGAGGCGTCGTCTTGCTGCCCCATACTTCCGGGCTTGTTGGACTTCGAGGGCGCTGTGTGTCTGTGTAAGGTCCTCAAGGGGAGCATCTATGGCATCCCCATCAGCATCCCCATCTCCTTCAACCTACTGTTTAACTTCTGCGGGAAGAGCCCTCCCAAGGGATTCGAGTGCCAATGATCGATGACCCCGCCAGGCGCCAATACGCACGCTCCTCCATCTACGTCGTCTTTCTTTAGCGCTTTGGCGCGTGCGGAGGCTTCTATTAATATTGGTTCTAATTTCTTCTTAGATGTAGGATATGGTTAATATCATAGATCGACTTTGCTTTGAGATTCATGATGCTATTTAATAAGGGTTGGAGCTAGGCATGCATGTTAGCTTGTTAATAATGACCAGCATCTTTAATTTGTTAGATTTTGATTTTATGCATTGCATGTTAAAGAACAGGTGCAGTGTAAGATGTTATTTCTCATTATTGAAGCATGCATTAACTTAATTTGGCGTTCAATGGGGCAGGATCCTTCGTCATGCTATCCGTGCATGCTTCACGTTGTATATATGTATTCTGGAGTTCAAGCCCGAATCATCTACCATGGAATTACGTTGATCCTCACATGCATCCTCAAAGCCCACGCTGCACAATATTGCCAAGATAGATAAATAAATTAACGGTATAATGAGAATAACGCACAGCTTGAAATTAACTATTTTTTTTCCACAAAACTATTGGGACGACCTTCGGTAGTCATGAATGTCTGGGAATTCCCATACCACAACCCACATATATAACGAAGAGAAAAGGATATATATATATATATATATATATATATATATATATTAGAGTTTACGTACCATGCATATTGCAGGGTGCTAAAAAATAATTCCAAAGGTTTTATATACTGTGCGCAAATCTCCAGAGATTTAGAAATAAGAAGTGAACTTTGATCAGGCATTCTGATTCTCTGAAGTTGGGTTATCTCAGGTGCCCCACAAGATCGTTTAATTTCACTCTTGGTTCTCAACTTGATGTTAAAGTAGGTACGTTATATTATGATGCAAATCGGGAACTATTTTAAAGCTCTTCATACCTCCACATTTAGCCCCGTTTTAAAAGCGGATAGGCTAGACTGGGATGGCTTATTCGCCGGCCGGTTCCCAATCGATTTTGCTCCTGTTCACCGATACATGCATGCTGTAAGTCGACTTAATTTGGCTGCGGTTGGTGTGCGTTTTTTTCTCGATTTTGTTAAGTTTTTGTCCCAAAAACAGAATGTGAGAGGTCGCCTCCAAATGGTGCCTGCAATCCGTACCCTCCAAACATACCCCAGAACCTGTTTCTCATAAAATTATTTGACTCTATCCAAAATTCAATCTCCCCATAAATGCGTTCTTTAGTAACTCATGAAAATTGACGACATCTGCAGCAGGCCGATGGCTTCGGAGCAGCGGGAGTTTCGAATCTATTTTAATTTAGAGATAACAAAATCATGTTAATCAACTTTTTTTTCTTGAGAAGCCAAAGTCTCTAACAATCCACAAAAATGAAGCAAGAAATCTCTCCAGATTTGCAATATAGAACAACCTAGAGTTCGGATTTTGGATTAATTAGAAGCTTCAAAAATAAACAATTTTTTAGGGTTTAGGATGAGGACTCATGCGCCAGGTCGCACTCACACACATGTGAATCTCTCTCTCTCCTCCCCCCACCCCCACCCCCCATTACTTCTCTATAAAAACGGCGAACATGGCCGGGTTTATTCTTTGGTTAATTTGGATACCATCACTAAGAATAATGCGGTTGTTTTTTGTGACGGATTTTTCTTCTTTGTGGCGAAATTATCTGGCGCATGCCTAGCTCTCCCTCAAAGCAGTGTCTCGTGGCTGCTTCACGTGCTTGGCTCCGTGTATCCCCGATGAAGGCGGAAGATCGCGTATCTTGCAAGATATGCGAAGGCAGGGCGAAGGTTGCCTTGACCGGTGGGGTTTCCACGATTTGCGTGGCTAGGTGATGGCGGAGAACAACCTCGTGGTGAAGGTTTCCTGGCCATGGGCAGGTTAATTATGGAACCCTAACTCACCATGGATGACCCATGCATCCTGAACGCGGCGAGTTCCTAGCCGAAGTGCCCGGGTTTGAGTCAGTGGCGCGAGTCCCTGGGTCACGAACTGAGTTCAAAGACCTGCCGGTGCACCCTCATCAGCTCCGAGCAAGGCAAAGGCATTGTGTGTTGGAAGATCGCCGGCGACCGGAGCTTCCTTCTTCTTGTAGACAGGTAAATCTGATGTTGAAAAGAAGCACACATCGAGTATCTCCTGGGGCGAGATCGGTACGAGACCCTAACCTTACTAACTGATCCATCATCCTCTTGGTAGTGAACCTCATTCGACAAGTCCTGTTGCGATGAAACCAGGATGCAGGCTCTTGCAAATGAGAGCGTTTTCCTTTCAGCCGTCAGCTTGTCAAGACAAAGGGGCTGGCCGAGACTACTACATAGTTTGGCGATGCAACAGTGTGTCCAAAGATGTAGTGGAAGGCCGTGTACTTCATATTTCAAAATATGACATTATTTTGACTGATGTTACGTACTATAGGTGCGGATAGCGTTGTTAATGGGTTGGGCTGATCCGATAGATCCGATAGATCCGTAGATCTGGTCCGATTTCGAGTCAGATCGTAAAATTTTTTTCGACCTGTGGACTCTTAGTCGCGTCTTACCTTAAGTTGGATCCGCAGGTCAACTCGACCCACTCTCTTTTTTTATTCTCACTTTAAATTTTAAAAATTATTTAGTTAAAATATATTATTTTACTTAATTATAAAATTTAAAACTCAAATTTCACACAAATTATGTAATAAATAACATAATTTTAATTAATTTAATGAGATTATAATTTTTATATTATTAAATAAATTAAAATATTATTATTATTATTTTAAGCTTGAGTTAGATTGCACGGGTAAGATGATGCAGCTAAGTCAGTGGTCAAAGTTAAACAATCTACTGTATAGCTAGGTTGGTGCAATTATATTTAAAAATATCATTTTAATTTTTTCCTAGTGTTCATTCACAAACTTGTACACTTGACTTTGTTGGGGGATAGAAACTTTTATAGAATGATAGAATTGAAGGGTGGTACATCTTGTCGCCTAAAACTTGGTTTTAATAATTTTTTTTCTGGAGTACATGAATTCTTCTCGGGAGTTTCATGCAGATTCTGCTACATAAGAAGCTGATCTTTGTGCACCTTGTATGATGAAGTATTGTGGTTCTTTTTGAGGAGTTCTCTTTTTAGAAAAAGGAAAACCTGTGTATCTGTGTCCATCTTGGGCATCTAATGCTCACAGGTTTTTTACGGACTTTTCTCCATTATACTCTTAACGCTTTCGCTCTAATAAGTTTGGTAATCCTAGTGAAAGATGGTCCTGTGATGAGATAGGTAGGAGTGTCATTTGGGATGCTTGAATTGCAAGTTTGAATATGTAGGTTCTGAGATTATGATCATGGCAAAAGTTCTCTATTTCCAATATTTGGAATGTACATTTGCAGTTTTGTGTTGAAGCAAGCTCTTGAACTCTAATTGTATAGAACTCTTGTAGTTTTGAAGCATATATTTAAGAGAATTATTTTTTCTTAATTGTTCTGCATGTCTCTAAAGTTCTCTCTTTTTGTTTAATACCTCAATTTTAGAAAGGTTTGGATGTCATTTCCATCTATCCAAATGGCGTGGTTGCTTACCAGTTGGCTCAAGTTGATACTAATTTTATGTTTAATACCTCCCAAGGTGGTACCAATTTTAGAAAGGTTTGTGTTTAATACCTCCAAAGTTGGTACTAATTTTATGTTTGTTCTAAGCATTAGTAATCTCTTTAGGTCTCAAACTAAAATGTTTTAGATACAGAACAAATTTCATTATTCAATTTAAAAAAGTGATTCCAAATTGGTAGAAATTCAATATGTTGGACCTTGTCAGATTGCTACAAAAAAATTTATATTGCAACTTTTCCTAAAACTTTTGGTTCATAGTGATAATGACATTAGTAACGATGATGAATGATATCCCTAAAAATTGATGATGATGACGTAGATAATGTCAACTTAGATGTAGCAAGTAATTAATTAAGGTGGGGAGTTCCTTTAGTGGCTAATGATGTCTCTGCACCTTGCAGGCACCATCACTGTACTGTTAATTAGTAGTTCGTTTGGCATTTTTGGATTATTTTTCTTGAACGGTTGATTACTTCTATAGACAGTCACATTTCAGGCATGAGAATATGTTTCTCTTGGACCTTTTCTTGGGAAGAGCTTTGTCATGTGATTTGTATGCTGATTATGCCTTGCAAGGACAAGGCTGTCTTTCTTAAACCTTTGGCTTTGAGTATAAATTGCAGTTTTTTAATTACAGAGTTGTGATTTCATTCGGGAACATCTATATATAGCAGCTTGGATTGTAACTCTAGGTGCCATGGAACCTGATGCCCCAAAGCATGCAGGTGGGTTCTTAATTACTCGAACCATTTCAGGTTCACCTCGAGATTACGTATTTTGTCTTATTAATTAGGATATCTGGTGCTTTAATTTGGACCGTAGTAAAGAGAGTACGTGTAATACAGGTATAGAATCATCTGCTTGCCAATGTTTTTGTAGAGTAATATTTTGTGCATCGAATTTGATGTACAACATTATGTCAAAATATAACGGTTGATCGTTCAAAAATAGTTGAAAGAATTCTCTATGTGCAGAAAAGGATGTCTGCGTCAAACTCGTACGACGCACTTTTTCGAATATTAAATACAGAGCATGCTCGATGAGAAAATATAGGAATAAAATATTTTGTGTAAGAGTTAAATATTTTGTATATGAATGAAATATTTGGTTATAAGAATGAATATTTTATTTGATTTCATAAATGAATTAATAAAATATTTTGTTATGTGAACGTAACATTTGTTATAAGGTTAAAACATTACAGAAATGAAACATTTTATTATAAGAACGGAACTTAACAAAATGTTTTAATTCCGTACCAAATATTTTATTTGTGAAACAAAATCTTTCACTCTTTCACAAAATATTTTATTCTTACGTTTTCCCTGCTGAGCGTATTCCGTATTTAATGTTTGAAAAAATGCATCGTACGAATCTGACGTGGGAGTCCTTTTCTACGCAGAGAGGATCCTTTCAACATTTTTTAGATCAGCGAGATCAACCGTTACATTGTGACGTGATTTTACACACCGAATCCGATGCACAAAACATTACACTTCTCTGTAAAAATGCTATAAGATGTGCTGCCGTAAGGCTTCAATCTTGATCTTCCAACCTCCACCTAGCCTTGGTTCTCGTTAATTAGCCATGTAGTTCATAATAGAGTAATACTTTGTGCACTGCACGCGGTGCACAAAAGCCAACTCAAATTATAACATGCCCTCCTATTGGCCCTCCAAAAGTTGAAATGACCACTTTTAATGTAAAAAGGGCATCTCGCGTCAGTCCCGTGTCAAATCCGGTCGGCCCTCTTTTTTGCTCGGCGAAAAAATACGGGAGTAAAATATTTTGTAAGACTGAAATCTTTTGTTATAGGAATGAAACGTTTTGGTATAAAAATGAAACATTTTATTTGTCTATAAAAATAAACGAATAGAAATGAAACATTTTGTTACAGGAATGAAATATTTTGTTACAGGAATGAAACGTTTTATTATAAGAATGAAATATTTTGTTTGACTATAGAAATGAACGAATAGAATGAAACATTTTGTTTGACTATCTTTAAAATCTTCACGTACGTACAAAATGCTTCATTAATATGCAATGTATTTTACCTCTGTGCAATACGTTTAACCTCTCAAATGAAATATTTTGATTCATATTTTCATGTACGTGAAAAATGTTTCATTTCTATTCGTTCATTTCTATAGTCAAACAAATGTTTCATTCTTATAATAAAACGGTTCATTCATGTAACAAAATATTTCATTCCTGTAATAAAATATTTTACTCCTGTATTTTCTCGCCGATCAAAAAAACGGACCGACCGCGAATCGACTAGATCTGACACGGGACTGACACGGATGTCCTTTTCTACGCAGAAGGAGTCTTTTCACCTTTTTTTTTTTTTAGATCAATGGAATGAAAGATCACGTAACGAGATGACTTTGTGCACCGCATTCGGTGCACAAAGCATTACTCTTTATAATATAGTCAGTCTTCTTCCACCATTCGAGGCCTCGTAAATTTATATGTTCTGCACGGCGAACTGTGTAATTTGTTGGTATCGATCTGTGTATCATTTAGTTTTCCATTGTTGTTGTGCCTCGATCGTATTTTCTTTCATATACTTTGTTATAAATCTGCCTAATTTTTATTTAACCTCAGTTTGCTCATCTTGGTGCTACTAATTGTTTTTTTCACCTATAAAGTAATTTTTTCTCTTTTTTTGGCTCTTCTGATCCTCATTCGGACATGTTTTGTTTATGTAAATAACACTTGATGCATCTGCAAGTAATTAGGTGAGAGGGGCCCTATAAGGGAGGGAACATGCGGGCCGTCCATTAGTGACAGTGTCAAGTGAAACCAACCCAAATTTCTAAATAGGCTATTGTTGCATCCGAGGAAAACTGGCTAAGCCAGAAATTTTAACCTCTACTATGTATAGATGCTCGATTCATGAGACAGATGAGGATTCCTACGCTCGAGTTTTTCACCAATTAATGGCAAACACTCCTATTTTTTTTATTCTTCCGTAGAGTTGTGCTCCCGTCCATACATTTAGATTAATGTTCTATTTTAATGACCTCATGCTTAAGCCATAGTTGCTGGGAAAATTTCCTACACCTGAAAAGTATGCGGAATTTTGATTCCTAATTATTGATTCACTTCTAGTTTCACTGTAATAATAATTTAAATGGCTAGAAAGTGATTTTTTTTTCGCTTTTGCTTCATGCTTTCTTTCTTGTACTAAAGAATGAATAATTTAAAGGGAATCAAACTACTGTTCATGGTATATCTAATATCATATTCATACTTCATGCATTAGTTCCTATGGATCTTTTAGTTATTTGTGAAATATTTTAGTTTATCTCTATGCATGGCATGTTTGATCAAATGTATGACAACCCGTCTTTTTCTTATGAGATTTATGAACGAAGATATGAAAGAAGGCTGATCCTATTGTCATGATTTTAATCTTAATTTCATGTAAAGTAATAGACATTTCATATTTTGAATGCTTCTCAAAATAATGTCCTGATTTTATTTTGTCCAAAAAAAGTTTCATAGTTATACTAGAAGAGGGTGAAAATGTTATGTTTGGACGGAGAACATGTGGTGACCGGACTTGTGATGAGTGTTGATAAAGATAAAGTCGTCATGGGATGATATATTGGAACAACATTGTGACGACCCAGGAGATCCAGATACCGATAACCCGATATCATCGATTTACCGATACCAAGAGTTCGGGGAAGCCTCCTAAGAGGCTGATGAGGCCCCGTAAGGGTTAGTGAGTGTTTGTCGAGGGGATACATAACGAATAGAAATTACACGCGTAATATTAATTAAAGCATTCATTTAAACGGAAGCAATTGCATATATCAGAGTGGTAAATTTATATAAGTAGTCTAGATTCATATTTCACAAGTCATGCACTATACAATGGTCCAAAAATAAATAACTACACGGGACGTAGCCCGACCAAAAGAAGAAAAAGAACAGACTGACCACTGACAGACCACTGCTGGCTCTAAGGCTTTTCGCCGAAAGTGCGAGAGAATCCCGCAGCCGGATGCTCCGCCTCACCTGTAAAAGGAAGGGGTGAGTCTCACGACAGAGACTCAGTAGGGTTCACATAAATCCCTAACTCGCAACTAACTTTAGGAAAGCAGTAAAGCAAGCATTGACATAAATAAATGACAATTTAAAAAACTGTAAAACTAACTAAACAGTTTAGGAACATCTAACTAATATGCCACTTTAATTCAAATGCGAGTACTCAAAATCTACCAATAGACAATAACTCAATCATTTCCAAGTGACTAAAGAGAGAAGGAGAGGAGGTCCATCAGAAGAAGAAACCAGATGCATCCGCTGACGACTTACACTGCGTCTCAAGCATCTACGCAAGTCTGATCGTAGCAAGCGAGACGCGTAACAGTACCAGAACAAGTAACTAGTCAGAGCAACACTCATCAGTATCAGTCCAAGTCTCCGACCACGTGTGCACACACCGGCTCGTGCCTAGAGCTAGACCTCTAACTAGTATTCCCCTCCGTATGACGCTACGGTTGGACTGGGGCCCACGGAACTAGCTTAAAAACCGTGAAACAGGGATACCCCGTCACCTCTCCCGGGTGGGATCAACACTGAAAGTCGTCGGGCTACGACTAGTGGTTCCATCACTAGGAAAGAGAATAAAGCTCTATTGGGATCTAAAAATATGCCATAATTTCTGATAAGAATTAAACATTATAATTAAGCAAGATTAAATGCATAATTAACTGAATATGCTAAAATGATCATATTCAATAATTCAATGTTTAAACAATTTGAACATGCTAAAATAGCAATCATTCCATAACTAAATGCATAACTAATGAACATATTGAAATGGCAAACACGCATCATTATTGTAACGACCCGAGAATCTGATTACCGGGAAGGCCCGATAATCCGAGACTCGAACCACCGCCCACGAGCCGGGAGGGCTCGGAAGGGCTAAAAGGAGTGTGGAGGCACAAAGAAATAGGAAATAAAGCAGGACAATCCAACAATTAACAGAAATAAATAAACAACTACAGCTACAACAGAGTCCAGTCCAACAGAAAGTACAGTCTAAAGCAGTAAAACGTACCACATGCCAAGTGAACACTCAGCCCGGCAAGCTGGCAACTGAGAACCTCCGCCCCGCACCCTCGAACTGCGAGGAAGAACCGCTACACCTGAAAAGCAGGGAATGAGTCTCCAAAACAGAGACTCAGCAGGGATCCCGCGGAACCCCAACCGGAAACAACGGCGGTAGCGGAAAGGAGAGCTACAACTACAGCAGGAACAGCAAACCGGTGGCCGGTCAAAAACTCGGCACTACAGCTACTCCTACTGCCAGAAGGCAGACCTCGATCACGCAGTCGAAGCTACCGAACCACGCTAGTACCACCTACCGAAGTAAGAACACACGGCAACCACGCCGTAGAGGCATGTCCCCCGGACACAACCGACCTGGACACGCTGTCCAAGGTGCAACCCTGACCATCCGATCGCGGGTACCGCACAACAAGACCCAACCTCGGCAAAGCCACTAGCACTAATCTCATGACGCGAAAACTGACACACACGTCACGGCGAACCAACTGAAACTCAATGGTCAACACGACCGAAAACCCGAAGGTCAAAGTTACGGAAACTGACAGTCTGTCACTCCGTACTCGACAGGAGTACCACCCACTAGAAGCACAGCCGGTAGCGTCCCCTGACGTCTTACACCGCACCGCAGGTGAACCGCCTGACGTGGTAGGTCCTACCCGAGGCGGGAACACCGTACAAGTAACCATAAACAAGTAACTAGCTGGGGTCACGCCCGTCGACGTGGGTCCAACCACCCCCAACCACGTGTGCACACACAGACCACGTGTCACTAGGTCTGGTCCTCTGACCGATTTTCCCCCGTAGTCGGACTTTGGCTACCGACGAGGGGTCTACGGTAACCGGTCCACAAACCGTCTCAAAGGGTAAGCCTCTCCACCTACTCCCAGGTGGGACCACTCGCGTGTAAGCAGGCTACGACTAGTGGAGGGTCACTAAAGGAGTAGACTCTCAAGTCAACGAAAAATAACGTCCGAATCCGACGACGTATGGGGACCACCCCACGTACGGCCCCGTCGCACGGTGACCACAGTCGGAGAAGAAACGGGACTCACAGTCCTCAGCCACGCACGCACCCTGCGCGAGAGTCGAGAAAACTCAAGTGGCACTAAGTCACTGGACTCTGGGCAGTCCTCTAGACGCACTACACCCAACGGTCCTTGAGTCACAAGACACGGGGTCAAGACCGTTGTACGCAACAGCACAAGGCCGTCAATCTAGTCCAATCTCTAGGTCTAAAACCACGGTAGCACAAGTACCGAAACAGCTCACGAGTCGCCAAGACCACTCCCTCGGGAAGGGAACGCAAGGGACCAAGGCCACCCACACGGGCCACACGGAAAACACAGAAGCACGATTCCCAGGGCAGCACACAAGCCACCACAACGATTTCCCATCTTGTAGCAAGCGGGAAACCTCCAGCCCCAGGCCGGATAACTGGACTCGCAGTCCAAGGCCAAGTACATGGCCCACATGGGAATCGCCTTCCAAAGGAAACCCACGACATGCGGGGGAGACCCCACCGCACACCCACCGATGCACGGTGACTCAATCATGCGTAACATGAAAGCCCAGAACACGTGGGGTCACCCGGACCCACCACACCTACCGGCACGCTAATCGAGGCAACACGGTCCCTCCCGACACCCCAAAAATACAGACACAGAACCCATGGGGTGTCCGGGATACTCACAAGGCCGGAGGTCGACCACTGGGTCACAACGGGGTCGACCGGAGACCAAAACAACACAATCAGAGCGCTAAAAGGTCACCTGGACCCTTAAGCTCGCGGCACGCAAAACGAGGTAAGTGGGACAACCTCTGGACACCCAAAGACACGGTCACGAAACTCCACGGGGTGTCCGAGACACTCACGAGACCTAAAGTCAACCACTGGGTCACAACCGGGTCGACCGGAGGTCAAAACAGCGCAAACAGGAACCAGAACGTGGTAGTGGTCACCCTGTGACCGCGACCAGATAGTGGTCAACCGGGGACCGCGACCAGATGGTAGCGGTCGACCGGAGACCGCGACCATGCTGTCACGGTCACCTCACGACCGCAACTAGCCACGCGCAACCCCGCTGGTAGCGGTCGCCCGAGGACCGCGACCAGATAGTAGCGGTCATCCCATGACCGCGACTAGACCAAAGCGGTCTATCGCACGACCGCGACGCTCGAAGGCCTCCTCGACCAAAACACAAAGGATGAACGCGGTTCTCCCAAGACCGCGACCAATGAACGCGGTTACTGGTGGACCGCGATCATTTCGGAAAATCGAGAACGGCGGGAAAACACCCAAAAATCCACGCCACGCCCCAATCATCCACGGATGAAGGAGAAAACATAGGGGAAGCTCCCCAGTAGCCCCTAGCATGCATCTATGGCCTCGGATCGGCCTAAAACGCAATGAAACGGGAGATCGGCCCACAAGCCCTAAAACATGGATTTTGCCCAAATCACCCCATTTGGCCCGCTCGGCTCACCGTAGCCTACGAAACTTGCGGGAAAGGAAGTGCACGAGCTGAGGGTCCATCACCCTACCTCCACCGAAGATTTCGTGCACCGTGGACGCCGATCCACGAAGAAAACGCCGTTGAAGCCTCGCCGCTCCACGAACTCACGGCCGAGCTTCACCGCGCCCTCGAGCCTCGATCCTCGACCCATCCTCGCCGTCCTCCTCGCCCGCATCGCCCCGCCTCGCCCCCGCCTAGGTCCGTCGGCCGCCGGAGAGGAGAGAGTGAGAGGAGAGAGTGGGAGAAGAGACAGAGGGTGAGAGTGAGAAATGAGAGGAAGAGAGAGGGTGGGGGGTATATATAGGAAAATCCGGAAAATCGGAAAAATCCCAAAAAATAGAAAATCACACCCTCGCGATCCTCGGAACGCACCGATCGCAACGGTACCACACTCGTCTAGGTGAACGGCCCGGTTCACCCGCAACGAGGTTCCGAAGGGAAAGCCGAAACCCACGCCGGGAATCGGAAAACACACGCGGAAAAAGCCGCGGAACGCCTCCGGGCCGATCCGAACACGAAAGATGTTCGAAACGAAATTTCGGACACAACGGAGTCAGACGCTCCGAGAAACCAGATCCAGGACTCACGAACGAGGATCTGAAAAACCCGGGGCATTACAATTATAGAACAAGCGGTCGGACTAGGGCTGCTATGGTTTTAGGGGGTCGAACGACAAACCGCCGCGTGCTACTCAACGGATTAACCGTGAGACTTCTTCCACCATTCAAATTAATTTATTTACGCACTCAAGATGTCAGCCGCTCGGGTTAACAAACAGGTTATGGCGAACCGTTATAAAATCCAAAATAAATTAAACATAATCCTTACCAGAGAATCGGATCCACCGGGATCATAACCGGATTCCCTCCCGGTCGACTCAAATCAACGGGAGTTATTATTTTAACATGTTTCCTGCCAAACCATTTTTAACATGTTTCCTGCCAAACTATCATCTCAATATAACAATTTATTGCCTATGAACTCAGCAACGATGGGCATGCCAGTTAATCTATGAACTCAGCAACGATGGGCATGCTATTAAAACATAAAGACGATGGACATGCTATTAAAACATAAAGACAATGGGCATGCTATTAAAACATAAAGACGATGGGCATGCTATTATTACTCTATGAACCCAGCAACAATGGGCATGCTATTAGGATAGTTTAACGGGCTAGGACTACGATCCCCCTACCTCCAATGTGACGGGGATGTCCGATTGGGCCGCGGGCGAGCCGAGGGTCGCCGCGGCTAATCTTTGCCCGGCTCTAGCATGCGAGGAAAACCACCCCCTTTACCGAAACCGAGCCAAGGGTGTCGATCTGACGAGAGGATCCCGTGAGATGGGGCGAGGAAGTCGCCGATGTCGCCGTGGATTTGTCCCGACGAAGCCGCCACCGGGGTCTCCTCCTCACGTGCTTGCCGGCGAGGCCGCCGGAGCCTCCCTCTGTGCCTCCGGGTCGCCGCCGCCGCGAGGTGACCTCTGGGCCGCCACCACCGCGAGGTGAAAGGGGGAGAGAGAGATGGGGAGGTGCGCCGGTGCCGCCGGCGATCGCCGCCGCCGTCGGAAAGAGGAGAGGGGGGGCGGCGGCGTCGCCCGCTCCGTGGTGCCACGGGTCCGCCCGCGTGCCTGCGTTTCGGAAGAGAAGAAAGGGGGAGGGGGAGAAGAATTGGGAAAGTGGGAGAGAGAGGGGAGATCGATCATGGGTTAAAAAGTTAAAATATTATTATTTTTTTATTTTTAACCCCTATTTGCGTTCTAGACCCTCAAAGAAGTGAAATTGTGTATATGCCCACCAATTTCCTTAAAAACTTTAATCGGGTCTCACAAACATATTATAAAATTTATGTTACCTATGCAAACAAACCCGATGCTCCACTTGTCATAAAAAGATCAAGATAGGAAGAAAATTAGAGATGATGTTAGGAGCCATATTCTATGACTTACAGAATATGTATGTAAAGTATCATTCTTTCATTTCTAAGTTCAGATTGTCATGTTTAAGTTTGAAATGAAATTACTCACAATCATTTATCTATTTTGCAGTTGATCTCTGATGCGGCGAAGACTCACTCTCTCCCCTCTTGATTTGCTTACTTATTTTTGGTGATATGTTAGACCCTCTCACATTTTGATATGTATCTTGATGATAATATTTGCACTAATTTTGATTGTGTATATGTTATCATGAAATTACATTTACTTGTTTTTTGTACATAGGGATGCACATCATGATATACTGTCACATATTGTGATTACAATGATACATTATCACACAATGTGATTACATATGGAAGTATTTTACATATAATATCAATGTGACTAATTTCTTAATATATGATTCATATGTGAATGATGCGGATATACAGGTTGTGATGTATATAATTTGTGAATCTGTATGTTATGAGTTACTTGTAAATTAAATGTTATTACAGGTTATAGGTTATCTACAATTCAAATGGGTTACCTACGCTTAGTACAGGTTACCTACGGTTAGTACATGTTACCTACGGTTCAAATGAGTTGCCTACGGTTCAAATGGGTTACCTACGATTCGTACAGATTACCTATGATTCGTTCACGTTACTTACTGGTGTACGTTACCTACGATTTTATGAGAAATATCACGGTCGTAGGTAAAAATTACATAAAACCGTAGAAACTTGCCTACGTAATAAAATCATAGGAAATTACGTACGCGATAAAAATCAAAGTAATAGAGAATCTCTTTACCTACGATTTATGTCACGTAGGTAATTACCTACGCATCATAAACTGTAATTGTTGACATCCCTAATCCTGCGATTTTTTATCGCGTAGGTAAAATTTTATCTACGTAGCTTTTACCGATGGCACAGAAACGTAGGGAGAGTCATAAGTAAAGTATATACCTACGATTTTTTGTGCTTTTACCTATAAGTCGTAGGTATAGGTTATTCTTGGTGTAGTGACTATGTGTACATTTCTTGGTTGAATGATTTTTAATTACGGAATATAACTCGTTCATTGCATTTGGGCATCCAATAATTAGGCAAAAATCATAGAAAAACATATATCTATCATTAACCAAGAGACAATACATTTGGAAGGGATAAATACATGTTGTACAGGGCAGAATCTAGTTCTTACGTCTCGTACCACACTTCTCTATTTATTTGTTGTGGAAGATCGTCCGGCACCCATGGAAGCTTGCAAATGCCAGAAGAAAGGGCGTCAGAAGGAGCCCTGTGCGCTATCCCAGGGGACAACCCTCTGATGCTTAAGTTAGCAATGGTTCAAGTGGAGAACAAAGAAGAGTAGGAGAGAGAGAGAGGAGAGTGGAGGTCGCAGTAGGAGATCTGAGAGAAGTGTAGGTCCTCCGGACGAGTGCTCGCTGACCCCAGTGGTCACCCGGAGAGTGCTCGCTGGGCGGTAAGGTCGTATGGACGGAATTTTCTCTCAAGAAATGAACAGTTGTGACCTCTTTAGTAGTAGGGTGAGTAGCTCTCTGACTTGTTTCTTTGTAAGCATTTCTTGGTGAGATTCGCCGTGCGTTGGTTCCCCCTTTTTTTTGTCCTCTGTTGAGGTCTCATTTATATAGGGGGTTGTCCTGGTGTCGAAGGCCTATCCCTTAATAGGGTAAGGTGTAGATCGTGGAGTAACGTCTCCCGCGATTATGGCGGGAGTTTCTTATTGAGGGACGATTACCCTGGAGTTGGCCGATCCCCAGGCGAGTCTTACGGCGCCCGTGGAGCATGCTCGCCCTTTGTGGAATTGAAGCCAATGTCGTGGGGTGTAACGGTTGGTCGTCGGAGAATCATCCGGTGGTCATTGCGTCTGGGCTAGGGCCCTTCGCGTTGTCGAATCTAAGGACTGTTCGTCCTGCGCCGTTCGTACGTAGCGGGCCGTGGCTGTAGTGGCCTGTTAGGCGCGTCGTGGACCGTGAGTCGAATCGGGCTTTGCTGTAGATAGGCCCGATATGGGCCGAGCCGGATTTACCCTCCGCACATGTCATTAACCAAGAGGATCAATATCTGATTACATAACATTTAAACCCAAATGAAAAGATACATGCATCGCAAATATGTTGAAAACTACAATAACACATCTCTTGACTAATATTTTTGTTGATTTTATCTTCTCCTCCAAAGCTCTATTCTACTTTTCAACAAGGTCATGTAGAGTAAGAATTTGATACTTCACGTCCATAGTAGAATGGTGAAAATCATCCACCTAGTTAAAAATTTCACAAGTATTTACATCCTATTCAAAAATTAGAAATTTAGTGATCATCCATAGAAAATGTATCAGACTAACATCCTAAAACTAATAAAAAAATCAAAAAATTAGTGTTTATGTTACCCCCATCTGGAGCATCTATAAATCGTCACCCTTTACTTCTTTCCTAAGTAGAGTTGAATTTCTGACATGGTCAGTGACAAAAACAGATGGGAGGTTCAACTTGTCGATGGGCTGGTCGGATAGAAATGCCAATAGAGATGAACTTTGGCTCATGTTTGGAAAGAAGGATAATTAAAGGGTGGCGGAGTGGAGAATCTGATACAAGAAATCACTTGCTGACCCCTCCTGACCGGGGAAGAAGATTCCGCTCATCGGAGTTGAACGATGACCCTAACAGTTGGAGAAGAAGACCCTACCCACCGAAGATGAAGAACCTGCTAGCTTCACCTGTGAGCCAGAATATACAGGCTGTGGGGAGGGGATGCATGGGAGGAAATGATCTCCCCCTCTACATAACCCCTTAAATGAACTAGGAGGTTTGAATGAGGGGTATTTGGGTCATTCCATGCGCAGTTAATGGGAATATTGAAATCTATGTAGAATATTCATCTTGGACGGAAGTTAACTGGGATGACACTTTTACACAATTAGGATTTACGTAGTGACATGTTAATATATTTCTAGTAATGCTTTTTTTTTACAAATTCAGGTCTCACAATGATTTTTATGCAAAAAATCTTAAATAAACATGACATATATATATATATATATATAGTTGCATCGAATAAAAATGCACACTAAAAAATTATGAAATATTTTATAAAAATGTAGTTAATTAAGCATACAATTTCAGTGGAAATGTAAGCGTAATTACAGAAAACTGCATCAACTAGTATTGTATATTCTATGACATATAGCAATTTTCAAGTTAGTAGAAGTTTATATCTATAATAATAAATTTAATTTAACAATATATGCAAGGTCAAAAAGCAGCACATCTATGAACAAATTTAAATCCGTTCTTTGATCGTGACAGATTTTCCACGAACATATATAGATATGACTTGGAGAGTAGTTATATGAATAAATATAAACAAAAGAGATGGAACTGCGCGCGCAATGGGAAACAGAGGATCGTGCTGGAAGATGTGGGTGCGCGTCTTTTCAGGGATAAGCAATTAGCTACTCCTGTTAGCTAATTAGCGCTTCAGCGAGTAATTAACCGCCCACTCGTGGACGGCTAGTTAAAGAGTCAGGATTTTATCAAACACTACATGCATCTGATTGGCTAAATTAATTATATCTGTCTGTCTGTTTCAGATAAACAAGAGTCTAATTATTAAGGGTTATCAATTGGCTAAATTAATTATATCTGTCTGTCTGTTTCAGATAAACAAGAGTCTAATTATTAAGGGTTATCAATCACAACAACCCACTTCGGATAAACAAGAGTCTAATTATTAAGGGTTATCAATCACAACAATCCAGAGAAGTCTCCGAGAGAAAAGACCCTCATCTGGAAGAATTATCACGAGTTTTAAGGGGGAAGGCAACAGTATATATACCTCACACCCACCAGGATAATTAAGCGGCTGTGGAAGCTATCCTGCCGCATGCAATGCAGTTTATCGACAAGCAGGCCTCGCCGTCTATATATATATATATATGGATCTTTGCACGCTTGGCCGCGCATCACCCTGTAGCGCGGCAGCGGTATTATGGATCCAAGGACATCAGCTTGGGCGGCTTTGCTTCTTTGCCTCAACCTGGTCTTCTTCTCCCTCGTCACCGCCGCCGGCCCCTCTCCGCCAAGCAGCACTCATGAAGCCTCCCCCAGCCCTATATTGCGACTTTCTGTAGTCCGGAACGTATGCAATAAATTATGAGGTTACTCCGCAGAGCTAGGGGGCAGGAATTAGGGAGCCAAATCTCTTCGTTAATTCCTCCACATTAAGAAGAAAGCGTAATTAAGGACAACAGTACTACGTGAATGCATGCAAACCTAGGGCATTAATTCAATGGAGGTTTACCGTAAATTTGCTGTTAATTAGTTCGGATGGTTAGAAGCACATGGAAACTATATATTGGGCTGCGATTGGGGTGTTTTTTTTTTCCGGCTTCTGTTAAGTTTTTGTCACTAAAAGTGAATGTGAGAGGTGGCGTCCAAATGGTGTCTGCAATCCGTATCCTGATCCAAACACATCTCAAAACAACTTTCTCATAAAATTATTTGACTTACCCAAAATTCAATTAAATGCATTTTGTAGCAACTCATGAAAATTGGTGACATCTACTCTATATATACAGCAGGCCGAGGCCGTCAGCTCAGCGAAAAAAATTGAATTTATTTTAGAGATAGCAAAATCATGTACGTAAATCAGCCTTTTCTTTAGGAGCCAAATTCTCTAACAACCACCCAACAAATACTAACTATATACCATTTCCTAGATTTTTAAGTGAATTAGATTAATATACGCTATGATAGTTTTATTAAGAAGGAACGTATTCTCTCATAAATTGAGAATATATTTAGATATAGATATTGGTGGAATATTCTTATTTTCTTGACTGGCTTGTAAGTATATATGAATGCGTTAAAATACATATGAGAAACATTAATTAGTTATTATTACCGGGTTAAGTCTAACCGATCGAGTCTTACCCACACCTTTTGGTCACGAGCACTGGAAATTGCCACGAGGGCCATGCACACGGACAACGCACGTGGGGGTCCTCCACGGCGGGGGTTTGCCCCGACCTAGAAATTTCATGGGCCGAGATCGACTTTTGTAAGGCCCTGGATCCAGTTTTTAAAACTCAAATCATATTTCTTGTAAGGTTAATTTCCCTTATATCCTCCTTACAAGCAAACTGGGATCATCTGGCCCGTGCCAACGTGTGATGTATAGGGGATAGATGCGTAAATTGGTTTTTGACCATAACCAACTTTCAGTTTGGACGGTTGAAAGTACATATATGGGAAATAACTCTACTCACTTCTACCTGAAGTTTCATTGACCAATTAAACCACCGTTAAAAAAGTTCTTTAACATGAGACACATTAGTTAAAGAGGTGGTTACATGCAATTTAGATTTCTACAGATGATCATGAACGACAATTATAATTAAAACGGTAATTATGTATAAGTGTAACAACATATATTTAAAAGGTAACCATGTTGCTTGTATAATCCTACGAAATGTCATTCTCACATACATATTAATAAAAATTATATACATGTGAAATAATCAAATAACGATGTTCTCACTATCCAGACATCCTCTTTGATCAAATTTAGGTGTATTTTTTTTTAACATGACCTAAGATCCCCTAATTGGGTGTGAAGGTCAAAACACGTACTTTAATTACTTGGAGTGCACACTAGTGTGAATATTGATCAATATTTACGTTACTGTTTACGCGAGTATCAATCACGAGTTTGATGCCGGTTGTATTTATCTCTCTTATGCAATATGAAATAAGCGATGGACCCTCTCAACATGAATCAACATCTCAACCGTGTTTCCCTTAATTATACCGCGAGGTTGGCTGTCCATGCACGTAGAGATCAGCACCTTTGTATTAATTCTCCTAAAGGGACTTGGGGACTGTGAGTTATTTCGCTCTTGTTGTGTGACTCTTAGGGTCACTTTGGTAACGGGTTAAGTTATAGGTGGGTGGTTTACTCAAGGTGGTTCACTGGACCCCTAATCTTAAGTTAGGTGGATTAACTCGATCATTCCACTTATTTATTAGGAACGAGTTAATCCACTTTAACCTTATCCGACTTGGGTTAAGAAAAAAAATATCAAACAAATATTAACCCACCCGACCCCAGTTGACTCACCTTAATCTAATTTAACATGTTACCAAAGTGACCCTTAGGGAACGATAATCATTGGGGAAAACTTAGTGACGTCCGCTTCCTTGTTGCACTGGAAATTAACCAGGGTTACGTACCCAAACGAAGTAGGACATCCCCACTACGTAGAAGGAAAGTTGCACGTAATTTGAAGTTTTGCGCTGTACGTAGACTTTGAGATAAGGAGCATTGTCCTGGTGAGGCACGTAATTTGATCTTGCGCTGTACGTAGAGTTTGAGATAAGGAGCATTATAGCAAGGAACAGAGATAGATAGATAGATAGATAGATAGATAGATTATCACGAGTTTGACGTGGGAAGGGAACCGTAAAGCAAGGAAGGTATAGATATACTAGTGCCCTAATACGGCCTAATCATCCCGTCTGGATAAATATGTAGGACTGCTTAATTAAGAGGCCGTGGAAACTATGAGAAACCTTTCCAACGCTGAGGTGGCTTCACTGGGAATCCTTGTCCGACAGAAATTGAGAATGTGCATGGCCGGGGCGTACTCCAATTTGGCCGGCCTCCCGCATCCTTCTGCTATATAAACCTCTCGCAGCCGTGGCTGCCATCACCCTCAACTGTACCAAGGCATCCAGAAGGTGTCTGGTGTTGCCTGTATATGTTCACATGGTGGCATCCATCATGGCTTCCAAGGCACGACGACCTTCTTCTGTGGCCCTGCTCCTCTTCCTCAACCTCGTCTTCTTCTCACTCGTCAGCGGCTGCCGCACATGTTTGCCCACGCCCAGCCCCCCAACGCCATCAATGCCACCCGTCAACCCTTCCTCATCCATCCCCCCACCAAAGCCTAAGCCAGCCCCCAACCCGCACACTTCAGAGGACAGATGCCCCATGAACTCCTTCAAGTTCGGTGTATGCGGCGACTTGCTCAAAAATCTGATCGGCATCGTCATCGGGGATCCGCCGGAGACATCTTGCTGTGCCCTAATCGAGGGTGTGTTGGACGTTGAGGCCGCCGCGTGCTTATGTGAGTCAATCAAGAAAACCTTCCTGGGCATTCCCATTAGCATCTCCATCTCCATCAACGTGCTGTTCAACTTCTGCGGGAAGACCCCGCCTGAGAGATTCGAGTGCAGTTGAGGACTCCATCCGCAAGATCGATCTCTCTCTCTCTCTCTCTCTCTTACCCTTTTCTTCCGCTGTTTGGCACGTCATATATATATATAGGCTTCTAGCTGGTGGGTTTACTTAATTTCTTCTGATGTGAGCTTTTCGTAGGATCCATCATTCTTTTTTTTTTTTGAACATTACCATGATGTTAATTTTTGGTGTTTGGAGGCTGGTAGCTCGTTAATAATGGCCACCGTACGTCATCCGTTAGATTATTTTTTTTATGCAATGAATGTTAATAAACTACAGGTGCAGAAAACATAAAAATATATAAGACTTTATTTCTCATTGTTTGATCCATGAACGTTGGCGTTCCATGGGGTTAACTAAATTAATCCTGCATGCGAACCTCGCTTCACGTAGGTGGTGTTTATAATCATCAGTATGTGTATTTTCCATCGAAAGGAATTAGAGGAGAGAAAGGTCATCAATTGTTGTTCCTGGAGTTCAGGTTTGGGTTAATTACCATGCACGTTGATCCGCACATCCACAAACTAATCCCACGCTGTAGCATGCATGCCAAGGAATTGGATAAGCAACGGTATGAGAAATATGCACAACTTAAAAAGTTGAACATTCTTCGACAAAACTATATATTTGGACTTTCGGTCACGAACGCCCGATCGAGGACCCATGTCCTCTCAACCCAGATAACGGAGAGAAGGCATATGTATTAGCTAGGGTTAACTCGATCGATCGCCAAGATGCTAAGAAGTAATTGCAGACGTTCTACAGTTGTTCTGCCCCAAATATATCTAGATTGTTGAGCCATACATGTAATTAACGCGTACAAACCGACCGAGCTGAAGTTGGGTTTATCATGATCGAGGTCCCCCGGAAAATGTCTTTCAGTACTCTTCCTTGTCAAGTACTGGACGTTAATGTATACGTCGCTTTTACTCCTGGGGTGGTAGTGAAATTATATGGCGACTCCAGGGTGGGGGTGAGAAAATTAAGGGAGCCAAAGCTCTCCGTTCCTGATCTCAGGAATTCCGCAATGGAAACAAAAGCAGATGAAAAGTACGAGAATATTGCAAACGTACGTAGGGCCTGTTTGGTTGTAAGGGATATATATATAGATGTGTAATTAGGTTTATTGGAATCAGGCTTAAAAAAAGAAACGTTTTACTGGGGGTTTTAGGATAAAAATAAGGAGACTACATCTCTAAGAGATTTTAAATGAGACAAGCTTATAACCATTTCCAAGATTCATTCTCCATTTGTTTACCTTTCAGCCATTGATCATATCTTATATGCCATACTTTCTTGCCTGTTTAAAAATAGAACCCCAGCTGTTACCTTTTTCTTTCCCTTCTTTTGGTCTTATTACGAAGAAGTTCCAGTTACATATATATTATCCACCATATTACTTGCCTCATTATCCACATGCATGGCTCTCTTAAACCTTGTTTCTCGTTTACTTGTTTAATTATAAATCCTCATTTCTCACGCTTAATTTCTGTGGGCTACCTAAATCTAGCTACGATTCGAGTAGACTTTTTCTTTGTTTTTTTCCTTAAGAGGCAACGTACGTAAGGAGGAGCTTACATCCATCCGATCATCTAATATTTATATGTATAGGAATTTATTCATTTCCCATTAATTATAAGGAATATTATAGATACAAAAACGAATACATACTGACAAAAAACAAGGGAAAGAACGTGACTACTTTCCGGCCCAATCGATGGGTGTCCTTTAAACAAACATGGGTTGAGTTATAATGAGTCAGCATGACCTCACCCCTCTACGAACAAAAGCGAGTGAAGTCGTCTCTCTTACGAAACCACTGGAAAGAAGTCATCCCCTCTGGGCCTTTGCATGCATAAGAACGGGAGTGCGCTTCCAAACGTAAAACAAACAAAGGGCAGCCGACTCACATGACTCCCAAGTCCCAACGTCAACATTAAGCAAACGACCCCCCAATAACTGTGATGCAGAAAAGACAACGGTTCAAGACAAGATAGATTTGGCCACAGAGTTCGTCCCTACTATATATTTATTATAACTTTTTTACCATTGCCATCACGGGTTCTTGATTATATATAGTTTCTTAATCCAAACAGGGCGTACGCGGGGTGAGGTGAAAGAGTGTAGTTCGAGGGTCATTTTGATTCGACACCATAACTCAACATAAAATAAAAAGAGTTATATTTTGTGCATCAAATTCGATGTATAAGATCACGTCATGTTATAACGATTATTCTAGTTGACCTCTCAAAAGTTGAGAAGACTCTTTTTGTGTAAAAAGTGCATCTCAGTCGTATCTATATGTCGCGTTTTTTTTTTCACATTAAAGATCGAGCTCGTTCGACGGAAACATGAAGGATTGAAATATTTTATAACACTAAAATATTTTGTGACAGAAATGAAATATTTTAATATCGAATTGAAATATTTTATTAGATTTCGTTCTTATAACAAAATATTTCATTTTTGTAGTATTCTATCTTTATAACAAATGTTACGTTCATGTGATAAAATGTTTCATTTGTATGAAATATTTTATTGACTTATTTCTAAAGTCAAATAAAATATTTCATTCCTATAATAAAATATTTTATTTGTTTACAAAATATTTCAATACTATAAAATATTTTTCGGTCTTGTATTTTTTCATCGAACGGGTTCGATATTTAATAGGCGAAAAAGCGCGCCGTACAGATCTGACGGGGGCATATTTTTTTGCACAGAAAGGGTCTTTTCACCTTTTGGGAGGGGCCAACGAGAATGGGCGTTACAATGTGACGTGGCTTTGTGCACCGGATTCGGTGCACACAGTTTTACTCAAAATAAAAATGACATCGTGCGAGATCTTTAATTTGGCATTTTACAATGTTTTACATCAAATCACATGATTTATCTTTCACTATAATTAAAATGCAGTAAAATAGTGTAATTTTTCATCCTACAGACTTCTTGATCGAATATATACTGGAATATCTGATTTTCAAAACATGTACACTGGCAAAATAAACCAGGAGATTCAGATTCGAGTTAGCTAGCGGGTCTTAAACTGATTAGAAGGCCATTTAACTCAAATTTCATTATAATTCTCAAATTCGAAACAAGAATTTTGTGTCCCCGTTTGTAGTCTCATGTGAAACCAAATGAAGATAATTCAAAGTGAAAATTTATGTGAATTAATTGAATTAGGTTGAAATTTGCGGACTTCACTGACCCATAAAAAATGTGGAGTCAGAATGACCCTGCAGGCCAAAAACTTAGCTTGCTCAATAAGTATTCTGGTCCCAAAGAGCCGGGGGGAATTGAAGGGGGTGCGGAGGGGATCGATCGATCCAAGTGTATTGGCAACGTCGTCTCTATAAATATGCAGGCCTCCCTACCAGCACTCTTCCATCACAAACACAATATCCAATAGAAGCAGCAATAGGGCAGAAGGTTATCGCCTCTATACCCACTATTATGGCTTCCAACACACCTGTATCGGCAGCACTGCTCCTCTGCCTCAACCTCCTGTTCTTCGCCCTGGCCAGCGGCTGCGGCACCTGCCCGCCCAAGCCCAGCCCCACCCCGTCAACCCCCAGTACCCCTGCCTCCAAGGGCACGTGCCCCGTGGACGCACTCAAGCTCGGCGTCTGCGCCACCGTGCTGAGAGGCTTGATCAGCGTCGGCATCGGCAAGCCGCCTAAGTACCCCTGTTGCTCCCTCCTGGAGGGCCTGGTCGACCTCGAGGCTGCCGTGTGCCTGTGCACCGCCATCAAGGCCAACATCCTGGGCATCCACCTCAACATCCCCCTCTCCCTCAGCCTGCTGCTCAACTACTGCGGGAAGAGCGTGCCCAGGGGGTTCCAGTGCCCTTAAGCAACTCCACGAGACGTCTACATATTCCTGCATATATGCATCTGCATCTTTCACACTGTTTATGTCTTCATGTGGAGCTTCTAATCGTTTTCCTCTGATACCATTATCTGTCGTAAGCGGTTTAAGGGATCTGAGGTCGTCCTTTGTTGGGTTGGAGTACTGTCTAGTGCAATAATAATCGCCAGCCTCTGGTGTTAACGTACTTTGTGCATTGCGTATGTTAAAGAAAGGGTTAGCCCTCATCTTTATAGTCTATCCACTGTACTGTCATGATACTTCTATTTCTCCTTGTTCAAACATGAACTAGCTTTTGCTGAATCGCGCATGAGATTGATGCTTCAGTTAAGCGTGGACTAGCTAGTATGTATGTATGTGTATGGAAATGAATCAGTGGGCATGCTAGCTAATTGCTAGGCCAAGGCGGATCCTGAAGGTTTGACTTGGGCCAGCACGTACGTTTGATCGATCACAAACCCATGGTCAGCGTGAAGAACCGGATTAAAAACATATGGCTAACGCGGGCAGTACATAATTTCGCAGGTAGAATGATCGAGCTCATGAAGCTAATGAGATCACTGCTACTAACCAGAGAACGGAAGGGTAAAATGAAACTCATTTGCAATGGGGCAGACAATAGATAAACCATAAGTTGAAAAGAAGGCAAAAGCAAGTAGTGAGAACCCATGATAGGACAAGATTCTATGAAATTAGGCTGTGGAGAGGCCCGCATGCAGTTTAGCAATGGCGACGGCCATTTTTTTGTTCCTCAGAAAAATGAAAAGCAAAAATTGCGGACTGACATGATTGATCATATATATATATATATATATACCTTTTCTTGTTGTAAGTCACCTCAGAATATAGTGAACTGCGTCTATAAATCCGTATTTAATTGAGAAGTACTGTGGCATGATTGTCTCGAATGCATGCTTAACGGATCTGCGCATCTATAAACTATGAGCGAACTCAATCATGTTCCTCACGCTTGGACCGGCCGGCTACGCACACTCAGACGATGAGAAGAAAGTATATATTAGAATTTTCCATGCATACATTCAAGTATTCGGATCGAGGTTTAATTATATCACAAGAAAAATAAAGCTTAATTAATTTACGCATGCACCAGAAGGTGTATAAATGGGAAGTATAAATTATGTGCCAGGAAGTGGATAAGGGTCCACAGAACAGTAGGTTTGTGGCTGCGTACCCTAGAATGAAAGTTGTTAACTAGGAATATTTGGCTTGATGACATTAAAAAGGAAGCCACGTGTTCATGATCTCTAAAAGTCCAATTTGATAACCAAATAAGGTCGATTAGGGTAAGTTGTTTGAGTCAACTGGTTTGAGCCGCGGGTTAGGTTGTTCATGCTCGAATAGGGTTAAGGAGGGTCAAGGTTCTTATTCGATGAACAACCCATTCGACCCGACGTGGTCAAATGTCATAACCAAGAAAATAGATTTGGGGTGAACGACGGCCATGCGGTCCACAGCGGCGGTGGACGTGGGCCCTACGACAGTTTCTGGCGGTGTCTCTGGCGGCTGTTTCATGGTTGTCTACAATGGCCGGTGGCATCCGATCGACTCACAAAAGTGCGGTTCACCGTTTGACAAAGTGGTGGTTGTCTCGCTAAGCACTGGCATCCGGCATCAATGACAGATAGGGGTCGTATGGCTCCATCAGGCAACATCTTCGGTGTCGTCCGACGTCATGTCTAAGCGGTCGAACGACATCCGATCGGCCTTCTTCCCTGCATACGGCATCGAGCAAGAGACCCTCTGTCAAACCAGAACACACGTATATTAGGTCGAGCATGCAACCTTGGGTCAGTTGTTCGCCTTTCCCTAACTGGTTATCAGACCAACCAAGTGTATTGGTGGTATCTGATTAGAGATAGGAATTACTTCGTATAAAAGAATGCAATTAATTAGTGGAAATAATTTTGTAAGTTTTTTAATATTAAATTTATTAAGTCATCTAACTCAAAATGAAATGTAAAGGGGGTTATATACATTATCTTAGACGTAAGTTACTTTTATAACTAATAATAGAATTTGGAGAGAGGGAAATTCATGGCCCATTATTTAACTACCCAATAGTCTATAAAGATCTGCTTGACCCAATAAGTGACAGCTCAACCTCACATCGAGGGCCCATTCATCATAAGGCCGAAGGTCAAGGGCCCAAAAGAGAGCCATCTAGTCTCGGCACACGGTCACCCATGCGAAGGACTCCCCTACGCTTGGGAGGAACTCCGACGCACTATGGACCTGAGCCAGTAGAAGGCCGCTAAGTCACTCCCTCGGTGACGTCCATGACCGAAAGGGTATGTTATAAGCTCGGACTTCATGATGGAAATATCCCTTATCCATAGATGGGTCAATGCATCATCGGGAACCTCGCCTTTCTCAAAGTCCAGAGTGGATCTCATGTGGTCGGGCATTTATCCCTTATAACCGAAAGCGAATTTCTTGCTAACATCTGAGAGCGAGAAGTCCATGAAGGGATAAGGGGAGAGTAAGAGTCCTACAAGGTTAAAAGTACACACCGCGGACGTAACGCCCCTACCAACAAACCCTCAAGATTTTCGCTACTCCAGAGAGGGAGTCTGTAACTATTTAATCTGGCCCAGGGTCTCCTCCGAAAAGATATATTCTGATCCTAACCTCCTCAACCGGTGGAGTAGTCTCGTACCCCCAATCTACGTTGCCTCCTTTTGCCCCTTGCTCTTGCCCACATTGACTTAAGCATATCGCAGGGTTTTCCCTTGGATCACAATCCCATACCCCCTGATCATTTGTCTTACCTTTCGCAGTAATCTTTCTTGAGGTGGCTTCGAACGATTGACTCGAGAGTCGTACTATCCCGGATCCGACGGTCTACAATTTGGTACGAGAACTCGCCTCTTCATAATTATTCTAATTAAGACTTAAGTTTGAACATGCCTATATACATGATTGTGGTATAAGTTCAAATCCCAACAACTAGTTTAGAAGGTCCAAAGGAAGCCATGAGTCCGCGTTTCGTATGAAGTTCATATTACCTGTTTTGTAGGTGGAAGAACGTAGAAACTTATGTGACTAGTAATTTTCTATGTGCAATCATATGATTTTTGACAAAATGGCGGACGTTGTGATAACTGATTATATATCTGGAGTATTTCTCTCACGTTTGATGGAAATGTTTGCCTTCTCCTCACGAGAAGTATATAATCTTAGATGAAGAATTGAATTAAGCAATAACTCGTGTTCGATATATAGTAATTGCATTTGAATCCGGCAATTGATGCGCGCTCTTCCCTCTGATGACTCCTCTATATTAATTTGTGTCTCCTCATTTATTCTATTTCATCAAATTTCCCTGATTCCCTGACTCTAATTACTGAAGGCTAGCTAGTTCCTGAGGCTGATACTTGTAGCACAAGGAGATGCGGCTTAAAATCCGGGAACCTTCCCTTTCGCACTTGAACGTTAACACTCCATACTAATTTGACGGCCCATTCGCCCACTAGTCTATGGAGCAACCTCCTCGGAAGACGCGTCAGTGTTCGTTTAGTCAACAAGTTATTCCTATCGTTAATTGTTCGTGGATGCATGACATGCATGCCAGGTTTCGCATTCAATATTACTATTTTCTATCGAGTTCATTACGCGCATCAACATGGCATTATCTTCAATCGTTGGAAAGAACAAGGAATCCCATGCATAGCGATATGTCACTTTGAAAATAGTGGCGGAAGAGGTGAGATCTCGCGCGAGTCTTGAGCGGATGAAGGATCATCGGATCGCGAATTGTAAGAAGGGGAAACGGATCAACAGCTTTTTAATCATCGGTCCATGAGCCGACAGCTTTTCAATCATCGGCCCCTGAGCCGACAGCTCTCTAATCATCGGCCTTCGGGTCGACAGCTTTTCAATCATCGGCCCCTGAGCCGACAGCTTTCAATCATCGGCCCTTGAGCCGACAGCTTTTTAATCATCGGCCTTCGGGTCGACAGCTTTCCAATTATTGGCTCCCATGCCAACAGCTTTCAATTATCAGCCCCTGAGTCGACAGCTTTTAATCATCGGCCTTCGGGTCGACAACTTTTCAATTATTGGCCCCCATGTCAACAGCTTTCAATTATCGGCCGCTGTGTCTACAGCTCTTATATCATTGGCATCCACGCCAGCAGCCACTCGGAGTTCTTCAAAAAAAAAAGAGAAAAAAGAAGGGAAGAAGAGAAGAAAAAAAACAACAACAAAAAGAGAGAAGAAAAAAGAGATGACAAAAAAGGAGAAGAGAAGAAAAAGAAGAGAAGAAGAGAAATGAGAGAAGAAAAGAAAGACGAAGAGACAAAGAGACCAACAAACTAGGTCGGCTCCCGGTGCCCTGTCGGCACTGACGAAGAGATAAAGAGACCAACAAACCAGATCAACTCCCGACGCCCTGTCGGCACTTACGAAGAGACAAAGAGACCAACAAATCAGGTCGGCTCCCGGCGCCCTGTCGGCACTGATGAAGAGATAAAGAGATCAACAAACCATGTTAGCTCCCGACACCCCGTCGGCACTGATGACGAAGAGAAGAAGAGACCGACAAACTATGTCAACTCCCGACACCCCGTCGGCACTGACGAAGAGAAAAAAGGGACCAGCATACCATGTCAGCGCCCGGCACCCTGTCGGCACAGACAAAGAGAAGAAAAGACAAATAAACCATGGCAGCTCCCGACACCTTGTCGGCACTGATGAAAAAGAGAAGAAGAGACCAACATGCTACGGCAGCTCCCACTACAAAAAAATAGTTCTATAGCGACCAAATCATTAGCGACCAATTAAAATTGGTCATAGAAAAGCTATATTCACGACCAAAATAGTTCAATGGTCGCTAAAGATTTGATGTACAGCTACCAACACAACATTGGTCACTAACGGGTTGTAATAGCGACCATTTTATGATTGGCCGCTATGTGTGGTTGCTAATGTACATCACGGGCCACCATGCATGTCAACAGCGATGGAAAATTAGTCGCTATAAAATTTTCATTAGCGACAATATGTTAAATGGTCGATAAACCTTAAGAAAATCCAGCGGCCAAGGCACCATTGGTCGCTAATGGTGTCAACACAAATAGTAACCACCATATAGTCGTTGAATATTTATTTTAGTGACAAATGTTTTACGTTGGTCGCTGTTTAGTTGCAACTTAACAGCGACCAATATTTATGTGAGTTGCTAATGCCATATTTTAAATTACAATGTAATTTTTGCCTTAAAAAATTATAAATAAATAAATAATTAATATGAAATTATGCATGAAATGCAATCACTTAATGGTTAAAAAGTAATTTATTAGTTCATAGTTCATAAGATTTAATAAGAGTAGTTTGAACTACTGCGAAGTGGGGTTCTTTATTCCCATTTGCGATATTTAACCCTACCCACTTTAAACTATATCTCCTCCTCCTTTGCAATATCTCTCTTCCCTTTTTCACTCCACATCTACTATATATGTAGACTTTGGATCGTCTAACTATAAGTTTTAGATCGTGTTTTTGTGAACATTTAGATCTCGAATAATGGACTTTCCGATCCAAAATGATGAATGCCGAGTTTTCTAAATTTTTCGTGGCATATTAAGAGAGATGAGCGGATTTTAAATGACATTTTAAGTTAATTAAGATTTTATCCTATTTTCATAAAAATTAAAAATTAAAAATTAAAAAAATAAAAAAACAAAAAGGAAAGATAATCCCTGCCATACCATAACCCCCCCTCTTCTTCATCCCAATTCTCTCCCCTCTCTCCCACGATCTCTGCCCCTCTCCCTCGTTATCCCTCTCCCTCACCTCTTCCTCCTCCTCCCCTCCTGTCGTAGGCGCAACGACGACACCGGCGGGACGAGGAGGTGGCCGCGGTGGAGGGCGATGGTGGCACAGGCGTGGACGGAGACAAGGAGGGCGGCGCCGACAGCTCCGCAGTAGGCAGGGTGAGTAGACGGCGCTGGCGGCAGCGACGTGTGGCAGAGGGAGAGCGAGCAGGTGATGGGGGCTAACGTCGGTGGAGATCTTGTGGCGGGTTGCAGCGGCGGTGGCAAGCAGCAGCCGGCGGCAGCCGGCTGTGATGGTTTCGCAGCGGCGGGGGCGAGCGGGGCAGCGGCTTCACGGAGAGGGCAAGTGACGACGATCGACCGTGTAGGGCGCCGATCGGGTGGGGGTATTCACCCTCGGAGGTAGGGGGAACGAACCCTACACTTTTCGTTGCGAATTTCCTTCGATTTGAGCTTGATTTGGGGTTTATTTCATGCTTTTGGAAATGATTTCGTATTAAGGTGTAGGGTTTTGATTTAATCTAATTTAATATTCTGGTTTCAGAAAACACTCCACAGGTGTGTCCAATTTGATACAACACGAGACCATTCTCTGGTGGCTGGCCTTCACGAAGGTATGCAGAGGTGAACTCTCAAATTGTCATCATGCACGGTGGGGGACACTTCATTTGTTTCTTCATTTTTTGCAAGCGAAACATTATGATCCATGAGGTTTCCTGGGGTGCGAAAGAATCATTGATAGCCGGATATGTATCCAGGCACCAGGAACATGGAGGTGGATGCTTGGATTTGCTGAAGTTTCAACTTTGGTACGATTCATCTTGCTGCTATTTCTCTTAGAATCACCTCGGTGGCTGTACATAGAGGTCCTGCCTCACCCTACCATCTCTCTCTCTTTTACATAAAAAATATAGATATATTTGCTGCACTTGCATGTCCAAAATGCATCATTGCAAAGCTAAGCTCACATCGACATATGCATAATTACATTGTCATTTAACTACATGTTTCACTAATAACATCAGGCCTCAATGCCTTGGGATCCATTGTGAGCATCTATTTCATAAACAGGACCGGGAGGAAAAAGCTCCTGGTCATCAGCTTGTGGTGTTATTCTGTCATTCGATATTCTGTCAGCAGTTTACCATGTGACAACATCTAACTACCCCCAAGTAAGCAAGCAAGAGACAGCTCATTTTGCTGCCTACACTTGTCCAGACTACCAATCAACTGTCACAAGTTGGGATTGCATGAAATGCTTGAAGGCATCATCCCCAGATTGTGGCTTTATTCCATGTAATCATATTAGACATTCACAATTGGTTTTGAGGTGTTTGTCCATCTGAAAGATTAATTGTTATTCAATATATATATATATATATATATATATATATATATATATATATATATATATATGCATAATTTTAGGTTTGTGGAGCCACTTGTTTATCAGATAGACCAAGAAACTATATAGTACAAGCAGAACATATGCCGTTAATATCTCTTGAGAACAAGTAGAAGATCACAAAGATTCTTGCTGGAACATGTCACCTTCACACCAAAAGTTGAAGGAACCGTGGAATTGGGGGCACATCCACATCCACAGATCCTTCCAGCATCTTAACAACCAGACCCACATATTATGTATACATCCTTGGTATTCATCTTCTTCTATATATGAGTGTGTATTATGTATGTGTTTACATTCCATTCTTGGTAGTCATCTTGATTGTAAGTCTCGGTTTGTTGTTTAAGGTATAGTTTCAGTCCATTTTCTTCATTTTTAAGACTTACAATAAGAGGGAAGGTGCTTCCAATTTAACTTTTTACTGTTATTATTTTTTTCGGTAGTTTGGCGAATGCGGTGCTTGCATGGGTTCCTGAGATGTGGAATAAGGAGTCAGGAGTAGATGTTTCAGAAGGTTGACCCCAAGTTATTATGTTTGTGTTTATTGTATGGATCCGAAAATGGATCTGAATTTAAACTTTTAAATGTGTATTGTTTGTATTTATTGTGTGGATCGAAAAACATCTAATTTTTCAAGTGTAATGGTTGTCTACTCTCTAGATCCGAAATTAGATCCATTGGGTTTGAAAAGTTTTGGATATAATATGTAAATTCAGAACCTTTCATCAAATTATTCAACAAATTGCATCCAAAAATCAAGATCTGACATTGAAACCCATATGTGAGTTGGAGCACAAGAATGGATCCAAAAAGATCAATTGGATCTTTAAAAATGTAGATCCGAATATCCAAAATCGCATCTAATGGGCCCTCGACTATAAAAAGTGTGTATATATATTTTTGTGATTGACGTTAATATTATAATAATAGTGACTAAAAATATTTATTTATGACCAAATTTGATAGCTATTAATATTACAAAAATAGCGATAAAAATTATTTAGTAACTATAAAAAATGATAGCAGCTAAAATTATAACAATAGCGACCAAAAAATATTTAGTTTCCACCAAACATGATGGTCGTTATTATTATAATAATAACGACCAAAAAAATTTTAGTTGCGATCAAATATGATCGTTGCTAATATTATAATAATAGCGACTAAAAATATTTATTTGTGACCAAATGTGAGTGTTGTTAATATTATAACAATAGCGACTAAAGAGATAGTCACTAATATTGTCGAAACAACGACCAACAATTATCTGCGACTAAGTTCATGTTCGTCACTATACAGAGAGTTTTAGCGACCAACAAAATATAGTGACCAATATTTATCGTTAATTGCGACAGATATTTTAGTCGCTATTGGGGCCATCTATAGCGACCAAATTAGTTTTCGTCGCTAATAGTCCAAGTTTTAGCGACCATGCATAGATATTGGTCGCTAGGAGCATTAGCGACGATGATATTACGACCACTGATCAACGACCAATTTGTGGTCACAAATTCATATAGTGACTAATTTTTATTATTTTACGACCAATTATTTAGGTCGTTGTAGACCAATTTTCCTATAGTGTCCCGACGCCCTGTCGGCACTGATGAAAAAGAGAAGAAGAGACCAACATGCTACGGCAGTTCCCGACGCCCTGTCGGTACTGATGCAAAAGAGAAGAAGAGACCAATACGCTACGGCAGCTCCCGACGCCCTATCGGCACCGATGAAGAGGAGAAGAGACAAGCATGCCCCGTCAGCTCCCGACACCCCGTCGGTGCCGACGAAGAGAGAAGAGACCAGTACACCCGCGGGCACCGCCCGGCTCATCCTTCGCATGCGCTACCCGTGGGTGGGGGGCATTTGTGGACACCAAAAATTACACGCACAGATATCCTGCTCGGCCGAGCATCAACAACGGGACCGAGTGAAGAAACCCCGGAGAGACTAGTCACCCAGACTCCCCAAATATGCACACTATCGTGAAGCCGTCTCCGGAGTCACGACAGTGAAGAGAAATCAACCACCAAGAGCCCCACAATCCATGGGCCTCGAAGAAAATCAAACGGGCGACAACTCGTGCGCACACCGGGCTCAAAACTCCCCATTTAGCCGTTCAACGGCACGCTGAAGGCCCTTCAGCGGCACGCCCCTGGCCCCTCTCAGCGGCACGCCCTTGGCCTTCAGCGGCACTCCCCCAAGGTCCCTCAGCGGCACGCCCTTTCGGCCCTTCAGCGGCACAGCCTTTTGGCCCCTCAGCGGTACACCCCTTTGGCCTTCAACGGCACGGCTTTGGTGGCCTTCAGCGGCACACTTTGGCAGCCCTTCAGCGGCACGCCTTTAGCCCTCTTCAACGACACGCTTGCTGTGTCTTCCAGCGGCACAGTGTCCAACCCGTTCAACGGCACATCCTGGTTATTCTTCACCCGGCGCAACCGACAAAATGACGTGATGCCCACGCCCTACGGATTCTTGGCGCGCAATGGGGTTGCTGAGGTGTCGCCCGGGGAGAAAGACACGCTGCCTACTCCTCCTATCGCCGAGGACGGGGAAGTCAAATCCCCATTAATGCCGGTCGCTTCTCGCCTCTACCGGTCGCGTTCGGGCGTTCCCGCCATGTGGGGTATAAAAACCCCTCCTCTCCGGTGAACAAAAGGGGGATGAGGAGGGACACACAGAGAAGCAGACACAACAGAAAGAAGAGAAGAAGAGGCTGGGGGCTCCCCCTGGTGCTCCACTCACCATTGCTGGAGTGAAGAGAAGAAAAAGGAGAAGAGAAGAAGAGAGAAAGAGAGAGCGCTGCTCCGTCCATCGTCCTCCGTGCGAAGAGAAAGAGAAGAAGAGAGGAAGGCCTGCTGCTTCATCCACCACCGCCCAAGTGAAGAGAAAGAAGATTGAAGAGAAGAAGAATGGGTGGAGTGAGGTCCGGGAGTCTAGGGAGTCAATGCTCCTTTCCCCTCCCCATTGTAGCTTGTTCTTTCTCCTTTTCCATCCATTTCTTTTTGTTTGTGTTACGATGTATCAGCCCCTTTGGGGCATTCCTCTTCTGAGAATAGAAATAGAGGGGCTTGCAAAGGTTTTGTATGTCTTCTTACAGACGTTCCTTCTGTGTTTGCATTCCTTGTCGTTTTACCCCTTCTCACGACTTTTTTCCAATTACTTCCGAGCACCATAGTTTCCCTCAGGGGTTTCACCCCGCTGGCCACCCCTGCTCAATACCCTGAACCCATCCGCCAGTCAAAGCGCTCCGCTACCCGGCACACCCGTGCCCCGTTCCACCGGCACACCCTGTGCCACCTTACCCGGCACGCTTGTGCCATCCTGCTTCACCGGCACACTCGTGCCAACTTACCCCAGCACACTCGCCTGCCGCCTCCAACCCTTGCCCGGCACACCTCCCAGCCTACCTTGGCCGGCACACCCTTGGCTCGTTCTTGCCGGCACACTTAGCCCGTTCTAGCCCAGTGTCACCCGTTCGTTGATTTCTTCCAGGTTTTCCGAAGTTTTCTCTAAGGTGCTGCTGCCTCTGGCACCCACCTCAATTGTTGGGTCATGCCACTCCTTGTGGGCACGTCCCTTGTTATCCCCTTCCATCTCTGGTCAAGGGGAGATGCTGCCGAATTTTTGTCAGAATTAACACAATAATAGTAATAATAAAGGAAAAGTAATAATGCAAAAAGAAACAACAACGAACGGAACAAACACTAATGCAACGGCTTTGCCGAAATAATAAAGAAACCCCGGAGCTCCCGAATAACCGAATACGTGCATCATCTACGGACTACCGAACATAACTACGAGCATGATCTACATGAATAAAAGAAAACCAAATAAAAATTCCACATATGCATTTCATGAATAAAAAAAAGGAGAAAAATTCCTTGCATGCATTTCATGAATAAGAGAAAACCCCTCACTAGCCTTGGCCTGCACACCCTAGCCAGCCTCTGCCCGGTGCACACCCAGTCCGGCATAGTCTACCCCACTTTGAACCTGCCCCTTTGCAGCCCCATACCCTACTCAAACCTCGCATAGACCTTGTCTGAACCATGCACCGACCTTGTCCCTTGCATGCATAGAACCTGCACAGACCTCACTCCCCCAACTGCACGAACCTCATCTCTCCCTCACTCTCTTTCTCTCTCTCTCACCATCTCTCTTTCTCTCTCACCTCTCTCTCTCCCCATCCGTCTCTCTCAATTTCCCTCACCGTCTCTCTCTTTTTCTCCCTCTCACCATCTCTCTTTTTTCTCTCTCACCGTCTCTCTTTCTCCCTCAGCGTCTCTCTCCCCCACCGTCTCTCTTTTTCTCTCTCATCATATCTCTTTCTCCCTCAGCGTCTCTCTCTCCCACCGTCTCACCCTCTCTCCCTCACCGTCTCTCTCTCTCACCGTCTCACTCTCTCTCTCTCATTGTCTCACCCTCTCACTCCCACCGTCTCACCCTCTCTCCTCCACCGTCTCTCCCTCACCGGCTCTCTTTCTCCCTCAGCGTCTCTCTCTCATGCTCACCGTCTCTTTAGCAATGTATAGACTTTACATGAGGGACTGCACAAATGCAGATAGTGAAGTATGTATATTGGAAATGGATGTTCAGACATGCCGTGATCGAATGTATGGACTTAATGTGCTTGTGACAACAATGTACAGACTTTGAGTAAGGATGTACCGACTTATCAACAGTCAATGTACAGACTTTGTGTGCATGTAACCGGCCAATGTACATACTTCGTGTTGCAGCAACCAGCCAATGTATAGACTTTGTGTATGCATGCAACCAGCCAATGTACAGACTTTGTGTTGCAGCAACCAGCCAGTGTATAGACTTTGAGTTGCAGCAAATGGACGATGTACAGACTTTGCGTGTGTGCTAGCAGACGATGTACAGACTTTGAGTTTGTAGTAAATGAGGAATGCACCGGTTATGCATGGCAAGCTATGCAACCAATGTACGGACTTGTGTGTTTGCTAAACTAGTGAACGTAGGTAAAGATAGGAATGTATAGACTTCGAATGCACGAAGCACACGAGCTCAAACTTGGTCCGAGAATGTATAGACTTTGAGCCGATGGATGTATAGACATAGTGTGCATGCAACCAGCCAATGTACAGACTTTGTGTTGCAGCAACCAGCCAATGTATAGACCTTGTGTTGCAGCAGCCAGCCAGTGTATAGACTTTGAGTTGCAGCAAATGGATAGTGCACAGACTCTGCGCGTTTGCTAGCAGACGTTGTATAGACTTCGTGTTAGCCCGGCACGCCCGCGAACTCCCTCCCCGGCACACTCTCTTGGCGCTTCTCCGGCACCCTCTAACCTACCCGGTACACTCTCCCAGCCCCTCTCCGGCACGCTCTCCCTGCCTTCGCCGGTACACCCCTTTTTGCCCCCAACGGCCCACTTTTCCTTCCAAAATAAATATATATAAACATATATAAATATGTCATGATAATGATATTGATAATAATGATAATAAATTAATAAAAATTATGATAAATAAATAAACCTGAATATACATATAGGAGAAATAAACAAAAAATGTGAAACAATAATAATAATAGTAAAAAAAGGAAAGGGAAAATATAATAGTAATAATAATAAATAAAATGGAGAAATCATCCAGAATAAATACATAAAAGGGAAAAAAGTAATAAAATATATATGCACATAATTTAAAGCCCAGATAAAGAAAATGGTAAAAATCTATGTTGCAGCCCCGTCTCTCCCGTGACCCGATGCTGAAGGAACAACAATGCCGCCCTTCCAGGTTGGACCTGAGTCTTGGGAATTATCCCGAAATGGCCATGGCCCGACCTCGCCTCGGGCTGACATTCCGATTAAACCGGACTCGTTTCTCAGGACGGATCCCTTCCGAGCCACTACTAAAATTGCTGCACGTTCGGCAGACATTTGAACGGGTTCACCTCGGTTTTCGCTGTGTTTCTATTACGGACCTGTGTCTGAACATGAAAAGACCCGTGAACAACCAACATGATCGACGGCTCCTACCCCGACGTGGTCGTCACCCAGTATTGCTCCGGGCTGATAGCTCGTCAGATCGGATTCACCCTATCGGGATTCGTTCCCGCCCTTTCATTGAAATTACCGTAAACTCGGCATACATTTGTACGGGGCTGTTCCTATCTATGTCGCACCTTCAATATGGACCCTTGTCCGAATATCAGGGGGTCCGCAAGTGACCGACAGAAATCTGAATAGAACGAGATGGCTCCTGTCATCCCTGGACCCTATACATGGGAATATCAATAAGGCCTTTGTGGGCTGTGCTTGGACCTCGGGTCCGTCCCGATTAGGGTTATTGTCTGACCCACACCCTCGGCCTATAGCTCGCTTCCTTCGAACATGTTTTGGTTTTGGAATCTAGTCCCGGGACTCTTCCCCGTTGCCCTCCGGCACCGGGAACATTAATGATGCCCACGCAAGCCCCGTTTAGACCGTGGGAGGCGCCCCCGGTATGGTCCCGACTCGATCTCGCACCGGGCCAATAAATTCACTAGTTTCCTGCTACACTAACTGAGATTTAAGCGAATGTTTTCAGTGTCTCGGAATAATGTATTTGCTGTATCACGGCACACATATGTTCCATGTCCTTTTGCGAAGATTATGATATTCTCAAGCTGGACACCCGTTGTAAGGCCCGTGCCTTAATAGATCCTTAACGGATTTTGTTCTAGTACTTGTTCTGGAATTTCTAGCTATTTTTCTGGATTTTTAGGAATTTTTTGGTATTTTTTCGGATTTATTTAGAATTAATTGAGGGTTGTTAGAAATTAATAAGATTTTAATATATATAATAATTATATTATATATTTTTTAATTTTTTAATTTTCTTTTAATCCCTCACCCTCACTCTCTCTCTCTCTCCCCGTCGATCTCATTCTCACCCTCACACTCTCTCTCTCCTCCGCGGCCGCCCTCTTCCCCTCTCTTGGGTTGTAGGCCGAACGAGGTCGGATTGAGGCGTGGTTGGCGCCGTTGGATTCCTCGCGTCGAGAGGAACGCGTGGGTACCCATTTCGGCGTGGTTCAGTGATCGTGGGAGCGAGGTGGAGGGTGAAGGCTCCGTGACCCTTCCTCCTTGCATGCGGCCTTTTCGACCGTTTCGGCTCGCGAGAGGTAGGGGATGGAATCCTGAGCTTGCTAGGATCATTTCCTGTAACTCATTTCCTTGATTAGGCGCCTATAGCATGCTAAATGGTAGCTTTCCATTTATGGTGTTCATGCTTGATTTCTTGAGTTTAATGTTTTATAGGCATTGCATGTGATGTTTTTAGGTGTTATATTGTTGTTTGAGTTGTATGGATTGACAGGAAAACAGGTTTTTCGACGTTACCCGACGATTTCCATCGTCCGGGAGGGTTCCGGTTTTCAAATCGAACCCGCCCGTGTCCCAGGTGGTGTGACGGTCCTGCCAGGAACCGTCACACCCCTGACGGTCCTTGGAGGACGCGTCGCTTCTTTATAACGGCCCGTTGAGGGGGCGTTATTTCGAGAGTAACGGTGGGGCTCCCATCCGTTACTCTCTCGTTGGTTTGCGTTGACCCGGTCAGGCGGTTAACCCGACGGCCAGTCGGCCGGCCGTCAGGTCTACCCGACACGCCTAGGCAAGCGCGTTACTTCGCTTGCTGTGGATTTTTGACCGCGGCACATTGATTTTTGGCCTCGGGTGGATGTAACGGCGGTGATACAACGCGTTGCATCGATGTAACGCGCTGGGCCCCTACCGTTACATTCCCTTTTGGGCCCTTTGAGCTGGAACTCTGGTGGAAGTAACGGATGGAGACAGACGCGTCGTTTTGAATATAACGCGCCAGCCCCCGATCGTTACTTTCTTGTAGCGCGTGGGCAGTTGACCACCGCTTGCTTGTTGGGTTCAAAGTTGCCAGCCTTTTCGCTATGCGTTCCATTCTATATATATATGCCATGTTTACGTTATTGTAGTATTTAATGGCATGTTTCTATATCCCAATAGAGTAGCTTTTCTTTCCTTGCAATGGAGCCACTGTTGTTGCCCTAAGGTCTGTTGAGTGCCGACCCGCTTGGGGATAGCGGAGGGGTGTTTCCCGTACACGGTTTGTAAGCTAGTTCCGTGGGCTCCCAGCCAATGGTAGCGTCCTACCAAGGGAGAAAACTAGCTAGAGGGCCTGGCTCAGGCTAGAGTCAGTGTGTACACACGTGGTCGAAGACTGTGGACTGACACCGACGGGTGCCACTCCGACTGGTCACTTGGTTTGGTACTGTTTACGCGCTCAGCGTGTCGTTTACAGACTGCGAGTGCTTGAGACGCTGTGTAAGTCGTCAGTGGACGCATCTGGTTTTTGCTCCAGTGGTTGTCCTACTCCCTACTACTTGAATTAGTTAAGGCTTATTCTATTTGGTAGATTTAGTTTCAGTTGCTTGCATTTATTTATTATTGGCATATGTTAGCTGTTATACCTGCTTGGTTAGAGTTTACAGCTTTACTTGAGTAGTTTACTTATGCCAATGCGTGTTATTTTATTTAAATGCATGCTCTAATTGCCTTTACTTCCTCGTGTATGCATGTTTAGTGCGAGGTAGGGAGCCACGTGACCCCTACTGAGTCTAGCTGTGACTCACCCTTCTCCTTTCAGGTGAGCCGCACCCGCCGTCTCCAGGTGTTTCGTGAGCTGTTTCGGAGTCCGTGTCTAGCTGCCAGCTTTAGTCGAGCTACCTTTTTGAGGCTCGCGTTGTACTTTTACCGGGGTATGCCCCGAGTAGTTGTACCTTGTGGACTATTGCTCTTGTTTATCTGGACTAGCTTATATATATATCACTCTGGTTATTTTGAACTGCTTCCGCACTTGTGTTAATTTTATTACTTAATTGTAATGCGCGTCCCAAATTGCAATTCGTTATACATACCCCTCAGCACATCCCCACTAACCCTTCAGGGGCCTCATCAGCCTCTTGGGTGGCTTCCCCAGTTCTTGGTATCGGTGTATCGATGTTATCGGTATATCGGTATCCTGAACTCTGGGTCGTCACAGTTGGTATTAGAGAGTGAGTTGAGGAATGGTGTAAGGAATTGGAATTTGCTTTGTCCAGAGCTAGTCCTTGGTGTTGTCTATTGCTGGCTTAGGGTGTTTTCTGCGTGTCTAATGTATTTACTGTTGATTTATGTTTTCGGCAGTGTAATTATGCCGCCTCGTCGAGGAAGACCTCCTCGAGTCCCTCGTGCTCCTCGAGATGCGCCCAGGGAAGATAGTGGTTCTACACCTCCTCCTGCAGTTCCTGTTATTCCAGTTGCTCCTCCAGCGCCGATTGTTGCTTCTCAGGTTGAAGTGCCTGGCAGTAGAGGCAAGGCTTTAAAAGAATTCCTGATGTTTAACCCGCCTACTTTCGATGGTCAAGTTGACCTAGAGGTTGCGAGGCAATGGTTGGATGCGATCGAGCGCGTGTTTGTATCGATGGAATGTGCTGAAGATGAGAAGGTTATGCTTGCTGCTTTTCAACTCCAGGGTACAGCCATCACTTGGTGGAAAGCCGAGTGGCAGATCGCTTTTCATTCTAGACCTCTTCGGCAGATCACATGGGCAGAGTTCGTAGCTGCTTTCGAGCGTGCCTACACTCCTACCTGTTTGCAGATGGCCAAGATGTATCAATTCATGGAGCTGACTCAAGGCAGTATGACGGTGCTTCAGTATCGGAATAAGTTTATGGAATTGGGTCAGTATGCGCCCCATGTGATGGCTAGTGAAGCATTGAAGACACATCAATTCTTGCGAGGTTTGAGGCCAGAGTTGAAGATGCCCTTGATTGCAAGTCGTGTTGCAGATCTAGATGGTGCGTGCCAGACAGCTGTGGCACTTGAGCTGGAGATGACGAGACCGGGTGGGTATCCTCAGGCAGGGTCAGTTCAGCCGGCAATGCAGTCTCAGCAGGCTTACCAACCGCCAGTGCCAGGCGTTCCCCCAGTCCAGTCAGAAGTTAGCAGTGCTTCCTCTCCTTCCAAGACCAAGTTCAAGAGATTTAAGAAGAAGAAGAAGTTTTTCCAGCAGCCGTCCGGTACAGATTCTATTCAGCAGCCGACAGCACCTTCTACTCAAACTCGTTAGAGCTCAGCTGTCAATCAGCCATGGACGTGTCGGAGATGCGGTGGTCAGCATAAGGGCCAACCGTGTTCTCTACCTGTTGTGTGCTTTCGATGTGACCAGTCGGGTCATGTGGTTCGGGATTACCCGCTGAGGCCGAAGCAATTGCAAGCTCCTCAGTTTTCTCAACCTCAGCAGTCGCAATTCAGACCTCCTCCCGCACCGCAAGCTCAACAACAATTCTTTTCTCAAGCATCGGCGTCTTCTCAGCAATCCTCAGCCAGATCGAAGAAGCAGAAAGGCAAGGTTACTCATATGACTAGAGCTGATGCTGTTGCGTCCCATCTTGTGGAAGGTACGATTATGCTTTATGGTCATTCAGCTCGTGTCTTATTTGATTCTGGTGCTTCTCACTCTTTTATTTCTGAGGATTTTATGGCATGTATTGAGGAACCGACTTCAGAGATAACTTGTGAGATGTATGTTGAGATGCCTTCGGGAGATTTCATGATTACACCTCTGTGTTTGGAAGAGTCTCCGGTGATGATTGATAATCACCAGTTGCCGGCGAGATTGTATGCATTGCAGCTGGCAGATTATGATGTTATTCTGGGAATGGATTGGTTGGAGCATTATGGAGCTGTGGTTGACTGTAGATCGAAGAAAGTCTATTTTCAGCCACAGGGAAAATCAGCTTTTTATTTCCAAGGTATTCGATCCCGATCTTCTCGTGTGATTATTTCTGCTATTCGAGCCTATAGGTTGCTTAGTGCAGGTTGCCAGGGGTTTCTTGCTTCTGTGGTTGCTGTTGAAAAACCATGATGGGAAGTCAGTGATATTCCTGTTGTTTGTGAGTTCCCTGATGTATTTCCTGACGAGTTGCCAGGCTTTCCCCCAGAACGAGAGATAGAGATGGTGATTGAACTGATTCCAGGTACAGGCCCGTTAGCAAAGGCACCGTACCGAATGGCTCCAGCTGAATTGAAAGAACTACGAGCACAGCTACTTGAATTGCTGGAGAAAGGTTATATTCGCCCCAGTTTTTCTCCGTGGAGTACTCCAGTGTTGTTTGTGAAAAAGAAAGATGGAAGCCTGAGGCTTTGTATTGATTACAGGCAGTTGAATCAGGTGACTATCAAGAATAAATACCCGCTTCCCAGGATTGATGATTTGTTTGACCAGTTACAGTCTGCTACTGTCTTTTCACGGATTGATCTCCGGTCTGGCTATTTTCAATTGCGAATCCGGGAATCTGACGTGGAGAAGACGGCTTTCAGCACTCGATATGGTCACTTTGAATTTCTGGTGATGCCGTTTGGTTTGACTAATGCCCCAGCAGCTTTTATGGACCTAATGCAGCGTATCTTCCGTCCATTTCTTGATCAGTTCGTGGTGATCTTTGTTGATGACATATTGTTCTATTCTGCCTCTGATAAAGATCATGTGCAGCATTTGAGGATCGTTCTGCAGACTCTAAGAGATCACGAGCTCTATGCGAAGTTCAGTAAATGTGAATTCTGGCTTCGGGAAATTCATTTTCTTGGTCACGTGATTTCTGGCGATGGAGTGACAGTGGACCCTGCAAAGGTTGAAGCTGTTTTGAGTTGGCAGAGACCGAGGTCTGTGACAGAGATAAGAAGCTTTTTAGGTTTGGCTAGATATTATCGAAGGTTCATCCAAGACTTTGCAAAGATTGCAGCCCCGATGACTAGACTGACTCGTAAAGATGTACCTTTTGTCTGGTCGGATCAGTGTGAGGCTAGCTTTGTTGAGTTGAAAAGGCTATTGACTTCTTCTCCTGTGTTGACTTTGCCTTCCGACTCAGGTGGTTTTCTTGTTTGTACTGATGCTTCTCGAATAGGTTTGGGTGCAATGCTGATGTAACATGGAAAAGTTATCGCATATGCATCTCGGCAATTGAAACAACATGAAGAGAATTATCCCACTTATGATCTGGAGCTAGATGCAGTTATTTTTTCCTTAAAGATCTGGAGACATTATCTGTATGGTGAGAAATTTCAGATTCTTACTGATCACCAGAGTTTACAGTATATATTCTCCCAGAAAGATCTGAATCTCAGGCAGCGTCGATGGATGGAATTCATGAAAGACTTTGACGTTACACTCTCCTATCAGCCGGGCAAAATGAATGTTGTGGCTGATGCTCTGAGCAGGAAAGTGCAGGTCAGTCATTTATTGCTTCATGAATGGAAATTGTGAGAACGGCTTCCGAGTGAGGCATTCAGTGTTGAGATCCCTGCCGATCCGAGGATGGCAGTCTGTGCTAGCTTGGTTTTGGGTTCACCTTTATATCAGCAGATTAAAGAAGCTCAGCAAGCTGATTCTGATTTGGCCCGTGTTATATCAAGATATGATGTGGAATTTGATGACGAGCTGGTTGCCAGTTTCCAGGGTAGTTGGTATGTTCCCGCTGATGATGATTTGAGGCATGAGATTCTGAGTGAAGCCCATGGTTCCCATTTTACTATTCATCCCGGTGTCACCAAGATGTATCAGAATTTGAAAAAGCAGTTCTGGTGGCCAGGTATGAAGAAAAATGTGGCTATATTTGTTTCTACGTGCTTGACTTGTCAGCAGGTTAAAGCCGAACATCAGAAGCCAGGTGGATTGCTTCAGCCATTGGAGATTCCGATGTGGAAATGGGACCATGTTACTACAGATTTTGTGGTGGGTTTGCCTCGGACTTCTCAAGGTTTTGATGGTATCTGGTTGCTTGTCGACAGATTGACTAAAACTGCCAGATTGTTGCCAATTAAAGTTGCCTGGAATGTGCAGAGGTTGGCCGACCTTTATGTGCAGAAGATCATGCCACTGCATGGGGTTCCGGTTTCACTTGTGTCAGATCGTGACCCACGTTTTACCTCCGGCTTCTGGCGTAGTTTCCAGAAAGCTTTGGGCACTGAGTTAGCATTCAGTTCAGCGTATCACCCACAGTCAGATGGACAGTCGGAGAGGACTATTCAGACTCTGGAGGACATGCTGAGATTGTGTTACCTTGACTGGCAAGGTTCGTGGAGTCAGCATTTGCCACTTGTTGAATTTGCTTATAATAACAGTTTTCACTCCAGTATTGGAATGGCTCCTTATGAAGCACTGTATGGTCGTCCTTGTCGTACTCCGTTGAACTGGTTTGATGTCGGAGACAGATTGTTGACGGGACCTGACATGGTACAGCAGTGTTCGGATGTGGTTCGTCTGATCAGGCAGAGATTGTTGACGGCTCAGAGTCGACAGAAAAGTTATGCAGATCAGCGCAGACGTCCACTACAATTTGAGCCAGGAGATATGGTGTTTGTTAAGGTATCTCCGATGAAAGGTGTTTCCAGGTTTGGGAAGCGTGGGAAGCTTAGTCCGCGGTATGTTGGCCCTTTTCCGATCGTTGAAGCTATTGGTCAAGTGGCTTATCGTCTGCAACTACCAACGGCCATGCAAGCTATTCATGATGTATTCCACGTGTCTCAGTTGAGGAAATATGTGTCTGATGCTTCTCATGCTCTTGATGATTCAGTATGGCCTGTGGTGACTGCTGATTTGTCTACGCCAGAGTTTCCTCTCAGAATTGAAGACCGTCGTGAGCAGCGGTTGAGGAATAAGGTTATTCCTCTAGTAAGAGTTGCTTGGCAGCGTCACTCTGGTAATGAGTCTACTTGGGAACGCAAAGATGAGATGCGTCAGCTTTTTCCTTTCTTTTTCCAGTAAGGTATATGTCCTTTCTCAGTTTTCCTCCTTATCCTTAGTGTTGTAAATTTCGAGGGTGAAATTTTTATTAGGAGGGAGGGATTGTAAGGCTCGTGCCTTAATAGATCCTTAACGGATTTTGTTCTAGTATTTGTTCTGGAATTTCTGGCTATTTTTCTGGATTTTTAGGAATTTTTTGATATTTTTTAAGATTTATTTAGAGTTAATTGAGGGTTGCTAGAAATTAATAAGATTTTAATATATAAAATAATTATATTATATATATTTTATTTTTTTTATTTTCTTTTAATCCCTCACTCTCTCTCTCTCCCCGTCGATCTGATTCTCACCCTCACACTCTCTCTCTCCTCCGCGATCGCCCTCTTCCCCTCTCTTGGGTTGCAGGCCGAACGGGGTCGGATTGAGGCGTGGTTGGCGCCGTTGGATTCCTCGCGTCGATAGGAACGTGTGGGTACCCATTTCGGCGTGGTTCGGTGATCGTGGGAGCGAGGTGGAGGGTGAAGGCTCCGTGACCCTTCCTCCTTGCATGCGGCCTTTTCGACCGTTTCGGCTCACGAGAGGTAGGGGATGGAATCCTGAGCTTGCTAGGATCATTTCTTGTAACTCATTTCCTTGATTAGGCGCCTATAGCATGCTAAATGGTAGTTTTCCATTTATGGTGTTCATGCTTGATTTCTTGAGTTTAATGCTTTATAGGCATTGCATGTGATGTTTTTAGGTGTTATATTGTTGTTTGAGTTGTATGGATTGACAGGAAAATAGGTTTTTCGACGTTACCCGACGATTTCCATCGTCCGGAAGGGCTCCGATTTTCTAATCGAACCCACCCGTGTCCCAGGTGGTGTGACGGTCTTGCCAGGAACCGTCACACGCCTGACGGTCCTAGGAGGACGCGCCGCTTCTTTATAACGGCCCGTTGAGGGGGCGTTATTTCGAGAGTAACAGTGGGGCTCCCATCCGTTACTCTCTCATTGGTTTGCGTTGACCCGGTCAGGCGGTTAACCCGACGGCTAGTCGGCCAGCCATCAGGTCTACCCGACGCGCCTAGGCAAGCGCGTTACTTCGCTTGCTGTGGATTTTTGACCGCGGCACGTTGATTTTTGGCCTCGGGTTGATGTAACGGCGGTGATCCAACGCGTTGCATTGATGTAATGCGCTGGGCCCCTACCGTTACATTCCCTTTTGGGCCCTTTGAGCTGGAACTCTGGTGGAAGTAACGGATGGAGACAGACGCGTCGTTTTGAATATAACGCGCCAGCCCCCGACCGTTACTTTCTTGTAGCGCGTGGGTAGTTGACCGCCGCTTGCCTGTTGGGTTCAAAGTGGCCAGCCTTTACGCTATGCGTTCCATTCTATATATATATGCCATGTTTACGTTATTGTAGTATTTAATGGCATGTTTCTATATCCCAATAGAGTAGATTTTCTTTCCTTGCAATGGAGCCACTGTTGTTTCCCTAAGGTCTGTTGAGTGCCGACCCGCTTGGGGATAGCGGAGGGGTGTTTCCCGTACACGGTTTGTAAGCTAGTTCCGTGGGCTCCCAGCCAATGGTAGCGTCCTACCAAGGGAGAAAACTAGCTAGAGGGCCTGGCTCAGGCTAGAGTCAGTGTGTGCACACGTGGTCGGAGACTGTGGACTGACACCGATGGGTGGCACTCCGACTGGTCACTTGGTTTGGTACTGTTTACGCGCTCAGCGTGTCGTTTACCGACTGCGAGTGCTTGAGACGTAGTGTAAGTCGTCAGTGGACGCATCTGGTTTCTGCTCCAGTGGTTGTCCTACTCCCTACTGCTTGGATTAGTTAAGGCTTATTCTATTTGGTAGATTTAGTTTCAGTTGCTTGCATTTATTTATTATTGGCATATGTTAGCTGTTATACCTGCTTGGTTAGAGTTTACAGCTTTACTTGAGTAGTTTACTTATGCCAATGCCTGTTATTTTATTTAAATGCATGCTCTAATTACCTTTACTTCCTCATGTATGCATGTTTAGTGCGAGGTAGGGATCCGCGTGACCCCTACTGAGTCTGGCTGTGACTCACCCTTCTCCTTTCAGGTAAGCCGCACCCGCCGTCTCCAGGTGTTTCGTGAGCTGTTTCGGAGTCCGTGTCTAGCTGCGAGCTTTAGTCGAGCTGCCTTTTTGAGGCTCGCGTTGTACTTTTGCCGGGGTATGCCCCGAGTAGTTGTACCTTGTGGACTAGTGCTCTTGTTTATCTGGACTAGCTTATATATATATCACTCTGGTTATTTTGAATTTCTTCCGCACTTGTGTTAATTTTATTACTTAATTGTAATGCCCGTCCCAAATTGTAATTCGTTATACATACCCCTCAGCACATCCCCACTAACCCTTCAGGGGCCTCATCAGCCTCTTGGGTGGCTTCCCCAGTTCTTGGTATCGGTGTATCGATGTTATCGGTATATCGGTATCCTAAACTCTGGGTCGTCACACCCGTCCGAATATTAAACGGTCTCCCGAGTGACCGACACGTTTCGAACGTTCGCTTCCCTAGACACAGGGCTTTTCAGCCGACTCAAGGGATATTCCCTCGTTGCCCCTTGACACCGGAAATATTAATGACGCTCATGCAAGTCTTGTTTCGACTGCGGGGGGCCCACCGCAGTATGGTCGTAGCTTGCTCTTGCACCGGGCCATCAGATTTACTAGTTTTTGACCGCTCCAACCGAGGCTCAGCCGAACGTTCTCCGCTCTTCCGAACAATAAATTTGTCGTACCTCGGCATACATGCGTTCCGATTTTCCCTCGACAACCGCGATCTTCTCGAGCTGGACATTCGTCCGAACATTAAATGGTCAGTACACAACTGACATGACCGCGAATGGTTTTCTTCTCGCCCTCGCGCGAGGATTTCAATACCTCATAATAGACCTTCCATGCAATTGATTTCTTGGCTATGAGGCGCTGAATCCCGGCGATTAATCAAGGGTGTTCCCTCGTATGGGGGATGTAAATGACGCCGTGACCTTTATGGCGCGGCAGGTTTTGGTCCCGACATGAACCACACAATCGTCTGACCGAGTCAGATCGAGCGCACCAAGTAACGCGGCGATCCGTCACCGTAGGGGTAGGGATGCTCGAGTACTCCGGCAGATCCGTCACCGTGCCAAGTAACGCGGGTACGCTCCACTCCAAGTGATCGTCACCTGCTCATTCCATATATACTGCTATGGGCTAAAGGTGGACACTCCGGGTGGGGCACTCTCAAAAGGGAAGGGAGCAGCTCGAAGACTCACTAGGAATCACCGCTGAGTCCCTGTAAGTGACTGATCCGGGTAGATGTAGAACCGATCCCATACTCATCAAGTGAGTCCAATCACCTATTACTCATAAGAGAATGACAACGAGCTTGCACAAGACACATGCAGACAGACATACCACACAAAGAAAAAGCACGCCGACTCATCTATGACCCTAGACAAACCTAATGTTAGTCCGACCCGTACATGGGTGACGGCGGACCTGGACACCCGAATGTGTGCCATGCATGCATGTTATGTAACCAGTGATGGGTGGTATGGGGAACACCTAAACATCCAAGTATGACCCAGTCATGTATGGACGGCCCTTTAGATTTAGGAGACTTGAGAGGGCTAGGAGGGCCGAATGTTGTTGTATCGTGGACGGACTTGGTGGGTGTAAATGACCCGGCCCGTGGGGTAGGAGTGTGATAGTGGACTCCCTTGAAGAAATGAACTATATAAGGTGGGTCATGGGGTCCACTAAGGAATGGGTCAAAGGGATCGAAGAAGGTATGACCCCTTGTGGTGGGCTCCCCCAAGTCACGGTCCCACGTGTAGAAGTTTTGAAGGTGTGGATAGTCACCTTCTTGCATTGTGATGGGTGGGACGGGGACCGTAAGCAAGAAGTATGATTCCTCCCTCGGACAAAAGGGTATGGATTCGGGCTCGGCCGGTAAGGGAAGGAGTAAGAGGATCTCCGTGGTGACACAACCCACGGTGCACTCGGAGGTAATTGACCCATAGGCCGGATGGGTGAAGCTAAGACTAGCGGGTTGGTCGAAGCCTCGGGCCAATAAATGTGTAAAGGTCAACTGCCGGTCTAACCCTTTAAGAAGGTCGTCCAATGTGTCCACATAGTGACGAGACCGGAAGGTGGTATGAAATGAGTTGCTTGACACTAGTGGTAGTGTGGGGTCCATTGATGGGAAGGGAGGTGGGACCAAGCCATCCTTGAGCCAACTAAGAAGCGGCTCGGCTATGAAAAGCGTACCCGTTAGAAATACGGGTGGCTCGGGCCTTGGTGGTTCCAAATGAGAGGATTCCGAATCAAATTCGGAAATAGAGATGGATGACATTGGAACTCTCTCGAGTGGTGAAGGCCATGGTGTAGGTGGTTGGGAGGTGGATGCTTGTCGAAAGCCACCATATTGAGAAAAGTGTGACTCAAATGGTTCGACCACTAGAGCGACCGAATAGGATTCCGCTAGAGAGAATGCATTGCGGATAAGACATTCCAATTAGAAGTGAACGCGAAAACCTCTCCGGAACTGAAATGCGGCCGTGTTGCTCTCCTCTCCCAAGCCATGTTCCAACCAATACTTATGATATGCCCGAATGTACTCGGACACGGACCTATCACCTTGGACGGGTCGACATGGGTTGGCCATAGTTGCCAAAATACGGGAATGGATCCCTAGGAATGGATATGCAAGGCCATTTGGGCAAGACACTAGACACGACCCTAAGTAATGCAAAGTTGGAATGCATGCACACTAAGGACCCTAGACGTAAACCAAGACTTGATACGTGGCGGAGATAATTGACCCGAAGGTCACTCGCGCAAGTGTGCGACCTTCCCGATAGGCGTAACCTAACTTTCGGACAACACCTTTTGATATACCGAGTAAAGGGATGTAAATGCAAAAAGACACTTTTTTTTGTTTGTTTTAAAACAATGATGACCCTAAACACGACTTTGACGTAAATGACTAATGAATGACACTTTTTTTGGACACCCTAGACTCAAACTCGCTCTGATACCAAATTGATGCGGGACGAGACCACGGACACGACGAGCTCGCGGTTGTCCCTTAACGAGGGAAGCGTCGGACGTGCGCGGTTGAGAAACCGGCAATGAACTAGGGTGATCGGCTCTCTCGTGTGCCCGGATCGGGTCACGGGACGATCTCGCACTCTCTCGCAGCAGCGGTGAATGATAATATAGCGAGCTAACGGACCTAAAGTATGCTCTCTAGCAGCGGCATAAACAAGTATATATATGAAAATAAGCAAATGTCGAGTGTAGGGAGCGAGAACTATACCTCCACGCGCTCGGCGTGGGGAAGACGGACCCGGCCGAAAACCCGTACTCCCGGGAAACTTAACACACAATAATTACAGCAATGGGAACATGCCCACTCCACGCAGGGAGGTAAAGGGCTATACAAATGGGCCCGGGAGGATCGAATTCAGGTTGACGGGCAGCTTCGTGTGTTGATTCGGCTACATGCGTGTTCACGACCGTGGGGCCCACGTGCTGTCCGGAGGGGCCGTGTGGGACCCGGTGGTACCGCTGTAGTGGAGACACTTGGAGAAGCGCTCCCCGGGCTGGCGGCATGCTGGTTCGCCGGCCGGAGGCCGGGCGGCTCCGTTGGGCACCAGTCGGAAAAACCGATCGGAAATCTGACGGTTCTGTATTTCAGCGCGCGCTCCGGCGAGAACGGACGCTGCGATCAGCACCAGTGTCGGAATGCGACGAGATCAAAGCCGTTGGAAAGCTGCTTCGAAGTACTACAATTTAGTGACCTTCAGAAAAATTCACCAGATTTGTACTTTGTGTTGGCGAATTTTATATGCTGCTGTTGTACAGTAACCGAAGACTCAGATCTGCAGAGAACTTTCCTGTTGATTGCCTTTGACCGTGAAGTAGATGTCCGAATGTGAAGATGTGTTCTTCAGCACGGTTGTAGGAAATCAAATAAGGAAACTAGGACTATTTTTGGATTTGGATTTGGAGGTGGTGGTGATTTCTTCTGATTTTGGAAGTGGAGGGTGGTCGGATCTGGGATCTGACTAAAAATACTGTATCAGAGGAAGAACACGAATTGCTAAAAATAGATAGAAGGCTGATAAAAAATTAATAAAATTTGTGGAGATAGGGGGTGATGGACAGAAATCCCAGTAAAATTGGGAGGGTTTGGACAAATCAAAAAGATGGTCGGAGGGGGAGAAATCAGAGGTTCTGTCACTATAGACAGAAACCTGGGAGATCTGGGATGACAGATTGGACGAAAATGTAAAAATACTAAAAGATGGAATTATGGCGTGAAAATTTAGGTGGTTCTTGGGATGCAAGGGCTGAAAACACCATAAAAAATTCAGATCAATCCAAGCTCGTGGCTGAGACAGACAATTCGTGGAAGCTGCTGTGGTCGGACGAAGATAGAACTGCAGAGGCGGCTCGATGGCGGCACGAACGGCGGCGGCGGCGGCACGGACGATCATCGGAGGTTGAGAGGAGATGATAGAAGGTAGAATCACTCTAGAACTTGAGGTTGGAGGAGAGAAACCAGAGGGAGAGAGGAGGGGCTCAAGAACACTCTTGATTTTCCAACAATTTTCTCTTCATTTCTTCATTAATTTCTAATGACACTATACATAGGCTTATATAGAAAATGGCAAGGGGTGGGGGGCTGAGAATTTCGTCGGAAATAAGTCATTTTCTTCCCCCATGTGGTCAAAACTCAAAAAAAATAAATTACATATGAATGGAGCACTCCTTTGACTAGGTAGGTAAGGTAGGTGGCCAACCTTTGAAATTTTAACCCCTTTGTCTCCCATGTGGTCAATTAGCATTCAAACATTCTAGATGGCCACCTAGGATGGTTGACCAGCCCCACATGGATGAGGTGGACCAATGGGGAAGGGGAGGGGGCCCCCTAGCTGGACCTACTACACATTTGCACAAAAACCCACACAATCCATGGGAATGACACATTGGCTTATAAAGCCTTACATTTGCGTACATACTTTCCCAAGGATATAAACACAAACTAAAAGGACATAAATGTAAAAGAAAAAGTACATGCTCGGCATCGAATTCCATCAACACCCCGCCTTGGGGGCATCAAAAGCAGCAATACACCCCACCTTGGGAGCACAAGAAGTAAACATTCCCCCCGGTGTGTCTGGGAAGAAGAAAAGAATTCACCTTGCCCTGGGGACACTTGAAGAAAGAAGCACATCCCGCCACGGGGGCACATGAAGAGAACCCCTCCCGCCTCGGGAGTATAAGAAAGAGAAGAATACACCCTAGTCTAGGGGCTTTTGAAGAAACAACACACCCCCTCCATGGGAGACAAAGCTACACCCCGACCCGGGGACACATGCAGAGCATCCACCCCGCTTAGGGGGCACAAAGAGGTACACTCCGCCCTTGGCGCATACGAAGCAGAAGTATTTATCCAGATCCGGGGGGGTAAAGAAGCAAAGAGGCATACATCCCGACCTGGGAGCACATGAAGAAAGAATATACCCCGACCCAGGGGCGTCAGAAGAAGAAACATACGCTCCGATCCAGGGACATGAGAAGCAAGAGAATACGCCCTGCGAAAAGGGTATGAGAAACATGAAGAATGTACCCCAGCCTAGGGGCACAGAAAGAGACACACTCCGCCCTTGGCGCATAAGAAGTAGAAGCACCTACCCCAACCTGGGGGCACAAAAAATACACTCCGCCCTTGGCGCATAAGAAGCAGAAGCATCTACTCCGACCCGGAGCACAGGAACGAAGAGACATACATCCCGATCTGGGAGCATAAGAAGAAAGATATACTCCGCCCAAGCGGCATTTGAAGAAATAGCATACCCTACTTCGGGGGCATAGAAGCCGTAAAGAGATACACCATCGTGCCGGGGACATATGAAGAGAAGCACTCCTCCACCTTCAGGGGTAGAAAGAGAGCAGAATTCACCCCGCCATGGGGGGGGGGTATAAGAAACAAAAGACACGCCCCGTACCAGGGGCATATGAAGAAGAAACATACCCCGCCTGGGGGCATAGAAGCCGTGAAGAGTATATCCCGACTTGGGGGGGGGGCATTTGAAGAGAGCTACACCCCGTACCAGGGGCATATGAAGAAAAAACATACCTCGCCTCGAGGGCCTAGAAGCTATAAAGAATGCGTCCCGGCTCAGGGGCATATGAAGAGAAGCCCACCCTGGCTTAGGGGTATTTGAAGAAGAAACATACCCCACCGGGGGGCATAGAAGCCGTGAAGAGTATACCCCACCGTGGGGCCATTTGAAGAGAGCTACACCCCGCCTCGGGGGCATTAAAAAAAACACTCACCCTGGTCTGGGGACATAGAAGCCAAAAAATACACCCCGCCTGGGGGCACAGAAGCAAAGAGGTAAAACACACCCCTCGGGGGGGGGGGGGGGGATGCACACCAAATGAAGCTACATCCCAACCTGGGGGCACATTAAGAGAAATACACTCCAGCGCGAAAGCATCAATGAGAAAAGAAGAGCAGAATAAAGAAAGAGACACGCATGAGGCAGACGTGATCTTCGAGCCTGCCTCATCACACATAGAAGAAGAGAAGAAAAAGAAGAAGAGACACATGAGGCAGACGTGGTCCTCGAGCCCACCTCATCACACAAAAAGAAGAAAAGAAAAGAAAGAAAAGATACATGAGGCAAACACGGTCTTTGAACCCGCCTCTCCACACAAGAAAAAAAGGGGGAAATATGAGGTGAACATGGTCTTTGCACCTGCCTCTCCACAAGAGAAGAAAAAAAAAGAGAGTCACGAGGCAGACGCGGTTTTTGCACCCGTCTCTCCATATGAAAGAAGAAGAGAAGAAGAGAAAGAAGAGTCGTGAGACAAACATGGTCTTTGCACCTGCCTCTCTACAAAGAAGAAGAGAAGAGAAAAAGAGACATGCGGCGAACACGGTCTCTGCACTTGTCTCTCTACAAAAGAAGAAAAAAAAAGGAGAAAGAGTCACGAGGCGAACATGGTCTCTGCACCTGCCTCTCTACAAAAGAAGAAGAGAAGGAAAAAAAAGAGAGTCACGAGGCAGACGCGGTCTTTGCACCCGCCTCTCCATAAAAGAAGAAGATAAGAAGAGACAGAACAATCACGGGACGAACACGATTTTTGCACCTACCTCTCCATAAAAGAAGAAGAGAAGAAGAGAAAGAACAATCACGGGGCGAATATGGTCTCTGCACCTGCCTCTCTACAAAAGAAGAAGAGAAGAAAAAAAAGAGAGTCACGAGGCAGACACGGTCTTTGCACCGGCATGTCCATAAAAGAAGAAGAGAAAGAACAGCCATCGGGGCGTTAAACCGAAAAATATTCAGCCATCGGGGCTTCAAGCTGACAGATATTCAGCCATCGGGGCTTCAAGCCGACAGATATCCAGCCATCGGGGCTTCGAGCCGACAAGACCTTCCGCCGACGGGGCATTAAACCGACTAAACCTTCCGCCGGCGGGGCGTTAAACTGACTAGACCTTCCGCCGATGGGGCGTTAAATCGACTAAACCTTCAGCCGACGGGGCGTTAAACCGACTAAATCTTCCGTTGGCGGGGCGTTAAACCGACTAAACCGTCCGCCGACGGGGCGTTAAACCGACTAGACCTTCCGCCGACGGGGCGCTAAACCGACCAACTTTCAGCCATCGGGGCTTCGAGCCGACAGCTACCCCTTTATCGGCCTTCGGGTCGACAGCTATTTAGTTATCGGCCTTTGGATCGACAGATACCCCTTCATCGGCCTTCGGGTCGACAGCTATATAATCATCGGCTCCTAGCCGACAGCTACCTCATCATCGGCTCCTAGCCGACAGCTATCTCATCATTGGCACCCCAGCCGACAGCTTCCCAGTTAAAAAAAAATAGACCTCTCACTTTGGTTCGGATCCTTCCCCGACCAGAGAATCAAAGAATAAACCTTCCGTTTTAGTCCAGATCCTTCCCCGACCAGAGAATCAAAGAATAAACCTTCCGTTTTAGTCCAGATCCTTCCCTAGCAAGAGAACAAAAGAGACCCTTCTCTTCGACTCTCACGTCCTGCTACCCGACGCCCCTCGGCTTAGCCATTTCGGCCGAGGCCTACTGTCGGGATTAACCCATCTGTCCCACCGGGCTTCCTGATTCTGGCTCCCGCGGCCCGCGTCCCAACATCTTTTAGCCCTTATGGCCCACTCCCCTAATGTCCCTTGAGTTCTATAGCCCCTTCCCTAATATCCTTCCAGCCCTTTTGCAGTCTGCCTCCCTAATACCTTTACTACCACTACCCTTATACGTAACAACAATATTTTCCTATGCAAAAAAAAATTAACAAAAATAACAAAAAAGAAAAACAACAACAACAACAACAACAAAAACAAACAAACAAAAGAGAATGCATGATTGCCCCGCTTGCATGGTTGCTTAATATAGAATAATACACCTCCTTGGAATTTTCTAGGACCGTGTTTTCTTGCTAAATAATATCGCCCCAATTCCAGATGCACGGGCGTCATGGCACGCGCTCGAAGGGAACCCAATTATGGCGGGTGCACACGTCAAGGGGAAGCGTCATGGCTGAATCGCTAAGTCAAATTCACAAAATAAACCTGAGACAACGCTCCTACACTTAGCACTTAACGTGTTCAATAGCTTTCAACCATAGGGATTACCCGAATTTCTTCTTAGTACTTTATGGAGACTTGAATTCCTGCACTCGCGTGAAAGGTGATAGTGAGGAAAAAGCTGCCTACCCCCACTGTAAAAAAGAGAGAGAGAGAGAGAGAGAGAAAGAGAAAAAAAAGAGAGGCGCGTGAATCCGAGTAGCCAGGAATCTCCATTGAGACACATGAGGAGACTCGCGCGAAATGGTGAAGCGAATTATAATAAGGACGAATCCTAGTAGTCAGGAATCCCCATTGAGACACATGAGGAGACTCGTGCCAAACGGTGGAATCCGTAATAGAATTATAATAAGGACGAATCCTAGTAGCCGGGAATCCCCATTGAGACACATGAGGAGACTCGCGCCGAACGGTGAAATTCGCTACCAAAATAAATAGACGGGGGCTGTGCAAAGCTACCAAAATCGAGAGCCGGAAACATATGTATAGGCGCTAGAGTGATCCTCGAGTGTCACCAGGAAAACCTGCATATCCCTATGGTTAGGGCTCTTTGTTCACACACTTGCACTGCCATGCCACAGAGAATTGCTTCGGGTGAAATGCGTGAATTTAGGCTATGCATGCAAGACATGCGATATCCTCTTGATGGGTGCACCACCCCTCAATTGTGCCTCGCGGACCGCACCGCATCTACGAATTACGGGCGATGTCCCTATCCTATCCCCTATAGAGGGAGCTGCCTTACTTATATCTATATTATGCCTGCTAATGAATGCTTGCATGTTTGAATAAATAATAATAATAATAATAATAATAATATAATATAATAAAAAAATAAATAATAAAAATGTGTGTATATAATAAACTCAACTTCGGCTACCGCAGCCTACTTTCTTAGCTCCGGCTCGTAGAGCCCAATCTTGGCCCCCATGGCCTACCTCTTGCCCTCGCGACCCGTTAATCTCCCAACTTCGGCTCCCGCAGCCCGCTTCCAGCCATGGCTATTTTGGCCTCCCTCATCGGCCCCTGAGTCGACAGCTATTCACTTATCGGCCCCTGAGCCGACAGCTATTCACTTATCAGCCCCTGAGCCGACAACTTTTCAATCATCGGCCCCTGAGCCGACAGCTTTCAATCATCGGCCCCTGAGCCGATAGCTTTTCAATCATCGGCCCTTGAGCCAACAGCTTTTAATCATCGGCCTTCGGGTCGACAGCTTTTCAATTATTGGCTCCCAAGCCAACAGCTTTTCAATCATCGGCCCCTGAGCCGACAGCTTTTCAATCATCGGCCCCTGAGACGACAGCTCTCTAATCATCGGCCTTCGGGTCGACAGCTTTTCAATCATCAGCCCCTGAGCCGACAGCTTTCAATCATCGGCCCTTGAGCCGACAGCTTTTTAATCATCGGCCTTCGGGTCAACAGCTTTCCAATTATTGGCTCCCATGCCAACAGCTTTCAATTATCGGCCCCTAAGCCGACAACTTTTAATCATCGGCCTTCGGGTCGACAGCTTTTCAATTATTGGCTCCCATGCCAACAGCTTTTCAATCATCGGCCCCTGAGCCAACAACTTTTCAATCATCGGCTCCTGAGCCGACATCTTTTCAATCATCGGCCCCTGAGCCGACAGCTCTCTAATCATCGGCCTTCGGGTCGACAGCTTTTCAATCATCGGCCCCTGAGCCGACAGCTTTCAATCATCGGCACTTGAGCCGACAGCTTTTTAATCATCGGCCTTCGGGTCGACAGCTTTCCAATTATTGGCTCCCATGCCAACAGCTTTCAATTATCGGCCCCTGAGCCGACAACTTTTAATCATCGGCCTTCGGGTCGACAGCTTTTCAATTATTGGCTCTCATGCCAACAGCTTTTCAATCATCGGCCCCTGAGCCGAGAGCTCTCTAATCATCGGCCTTCGGGTCGACAGCTTTTCAATCATCGGCCCCTAAGCCAACAGCTTTCAATTATCGGCCCCTGAGCCGACAGCTTTTAATCATCGACCTTCGGGTCGACAACTTTTCAATTATTGGCTCCCATGCCAATAGCTTTTCAATCATCGGCCCCTGAGCCGACAGCTTGTCAATCATCGGCCCCTGAGCCGACAGCTCTCTAATCATCGGCCTTCGGGTCGACAGCTTTTCAATCATCGGCCCCTGAGTTGACAGCTTTGAATCATCGGCCCTTGAGCCGACAGCATTTTTAATCATCGGCCTTCGGGTCGACAGCTTTCCAATTATTGGCTCCCATGCCAACAGCTTTCAATTATCGGTCCCTGAGCTGACAGCTTTTAATCATCGGCCTTCGGGTCGACAGCTTTTCAATTATTGGCCCCCATGTCAACGGCTTTCAATTATCGACCGCTGTGCCGACAGCTCTTATATCATTGGCATCCACGCCAGCAGCCACCCGGAGTTCTTCAAAAAAAAAGAGAAAAAAGAGAGAAAAAAGAAGGGAAGAAGAGAAGAAAAAAAAAACAACAAAAAGAGAGAAGAAAAAAGAGATGACAAAAAAGGAGAAGAGAAGAAAAAGAAGAGAAGAAGAGAGAAGAGAGAAGAAAAGAAAGATGAAGAGACAAAGAGACCAACAAACCAGGTCAGCTCCCGGGGCCCTGCCGACACTGACGAAGAGACAAAGAGACCAACAAACCAGGTCAGCTCTCGGCGCCCTGTCGGCACTGATGAAGAGATAGAGAGACCAACAAACCAGGTCAGCTCCCGGCGCCCTGTCGGCACTGACGAAGAGACCAACAAATCAGGTCGGCTCCCGGCGCGCTGTCGGCACTGATGAAGAGACAAAGAGATCAACAAACCATGTCAGCTCCCGACACCCCGTCGGCACTGATGACGAAGAGAAGAAGAGACCGACAAACTATGTCAGCTCCCGACACCCCGTCGGCACTGACGAAGAGAAAAAAAGGGACCAGCATACCATGTCAGCTCCCGGCACCCTGTCGGCACTGACAAAGAGAAGAAAAGATAAATAAACCATGGCAGCTCCCGACACCTTGTCGGCACTGATGAAAAAGAGAAGAAGAGACCAACATGCTACGGCAGCTCCCGACGCCCTGTCGGTACTGATGCAAAAGAGAAGAAGAGACCAACACGCTACGGCAGCTCCCGACGCACTGTCGGCACTGATGAAGAGGAGAAGAGACAAGCATGCCCCGTCAGCTCCCGACACCCCGTCGGTGCCGACGAAGAGAGAAGAGACCAGTACACCCGCGGGCACCGCCCGGCTCATCCTTCGCCTGCGCTACCCGTGGGTGGGGGGCATTTGTGGACACCAAAAATTACACGCACAGATATCCTGCTCGGCCCAGCATCAACAACGGGACCGAGTGAAGAAACCCTGGAGTGACTAGTCACCCAGACTCCCCAAATATGCACACTGCCGTGAAGCCGTCTCCGGAGTCACGACAGTAAAGAGAAATCAACCACCAAGAGCCCCACTGTAATGCCCTGGATCCTTGGTAGGTCTTGCTGGATCTTCATTGGATCTTTTGGATTGGTTTCGGTGAGTTTCGGTTCACTTTGGTGGCTTCCGAGTTGAGCTTTACGAGCCGTGTGAGTTTTTCTCTCGTACTAGTTACGGAACCCTATGGTGAGTTTGCTTGTCAATTCTCGAACTCGTGGATGCTACAGCGACGATGTACTCTTCGAGCCGGCCGTTTCGACTATTTTTACGTATTTTTATGAATTTATGCATTTTTGGCGCATTTTCAGAATTTTCAGAAATTAGCAAAATTTCCTAATTTCTTTTCTTTTTCTTTCCTTTCCTCTCTCCTCCTTCTCATTCGCCGCCGCCGTCTCTCTCTCTTCCGTTCTCTCTCGTTTTGCCTCCTCGGCTCCGGCTATAGACGGGGTGCCTAGGGGCGTGTGCTGGGGACGTGGTGGAGCTGGCTAGGTGCGCGATGAGGCGAGGATCGGATCGATTCTGGCGCGATCCCGAACGGTGGATTCAAAGCCGACGTTCGAGCTCGCGAGTGATTTTCGGCGTGGTTTAGTCCCTTCGGGGCACGGTTTCTTCGGTGGAGCTAGGGTGACTGATCCTCACTTCTTCCTCTCTGCTTTCCCTGCCATTGCACGTCGTTCGGCAAGGAAACGGTTGAGTTTGGGCTTGTTTTGCCTAAACGTTGATTTTCGTGGTTTGTAGGGTTTGCCGAAAAACGGCGACCGTTTGCGGTGTAGTTAGTTTTAAACTGACCGCAGGGATGTTAGGATCCCATCCACGTTAGTTTTGTGTTGATCGGTGGTCATTCGAGGCCGGTAGAAGCCTGGGAACCTCATTGACTCTTTTAGGGTGGATTCGTTAGAATCGCCCAGATCTTGAGTTTTTGAGCGTGCATGTGGGGTTTTTAGCCCCCTAGTGTTGTCTGTCGTCGTTTGGGTTTGTTTCCCCTGCGTTTCGGCGTGGAACGGGCCGATTTGGCCATTCCTCTGTTTTCCCACCGTGACCGATGTAGCAGTCGTTTCAGTGGCCGTTACTTGGCTCTGACGGCCCTACAATAGACCGCCACTTCGTTTGGCGTTTTTGAGCTTTCTGGCTTCTGGGTGCGTGACGGCCCTGGGGTGGCGCGTCACACCCATGTAACACACCTAGGCTGAGGCGTTACATTCGTTTTGTCGTTTTGTTTTGGGGTTAAGTCGGTTCCTCTAACGCGCTTGACCCAGCACGTTAGATGGATGTAGTGCGCCTGCCCCAGGCCGTTACATTCCATTTGACCGATGTTGACCATTAGAGGCGGTGCCTCTAACGGTGGTGCCCCTATGCATTAGGTGAGTGTAACGCGCCTGCCCCTGGCCGTCACACTCTGTTTTTGCCGAGTTAGGGTGGCTGCGTGCTGTTCTGTTTGTAACGGCCCCTACCCTATGCGTTAGGCCTGTGTAACGCGTCCTCTCTGGACCGTTACTTGCTGTTTTGCCTGAGTGGGGTGGTTGCGCCGTTGGATGTAACGGTGGGGACCCTGTGCGTCAGGCGTTTGTAACGCGCCCTGTGTTGGCCGTTACATGCCTCTCAGCCGTGATTTGTGCTTTTGGTTGTGGTCGTGTTGGCCCTGACGCGCCTAGCCTTGTGCGTCAGGTGGCTGTAATGCGCTCGCTCCTATGCGTTAGTTCGTTGTAACGCGCCCCGTCTAGCGCGTTACTTGCTTCGTGTGTTTTGTGTTTTGAGGGTTGTTGGCCCTGACGGCCCCGGTCTGGCGCGTCAGGTGTGTGTAACGCGCCCGGTGCTAGCCGTTACATGTTGTTTTCTGTGTTTAGAGTTGGTTAGGGTGGTGTGTGACGGCTTGTCGCATGACCGTCACTTTGTGTGTAACATCCCGGGTCTAGACCGTCATATGTTTGTAGCGGTCTAGGGGTGGTGCGTTACATGCCTTGTGCTCCGATTTCCGTGATTGCGATTTCGGATTATCTTGGCTTGTCCTTGTGGTCTGCCCGTTGTCCCGTGGATGTCTTCTGACGTCCTATGAGGGTTAAGACTACGTTGTAAGGTGGCCAGGAGTCTTCTTGCTTGAGGTAGGATTCTCTTTCCTACTTTTTGAGCTTTGTTGTTGGGTTCTGGTCAACCCGGTGTGACCCAGTGGTTGACATGTGACCTAGTGTGTGTGTGTCTTGGCGGTTCTGTCCGGCCCGAGACACTGGTTCTGGATGTCTCGGGGTGTTGCCTTACCTCGGTTGGCGTGTCCAGTTATACTGAGGGTTTTCGGTGTTTTCCCTCAGGTCTCCGTGTGTTGTTTTCTGCGGAGCGTGGTTTCTTGTGGCTTAGGATTAGACCGATTGGCGGCTTGTTCCGCTGTTTGTGACGATCTTGCCTTTGAGTCGTTCGACTCGGGATCGTTACGTGGTAGGTCTAGTTGCCTAGTCCTGAGTCTGTCGGCAGTGGTTGTACTGCCAATGGTGCTTCGTAGTACGTGTGACAGGGCTTCAGTAGACTGTCTGTACTTTAGCACTTGAGTTTTGGAGTCCGTGCCTTGTGAACCTCCACTAGTCGTAGCCTGTGGCGTAGGCTTTTTAGTACGTCACCCACCGGGAGTGGTGGACGGGCAGTTTCCCGTTACACGATTTTTAAGCTAGTTCCGTGGGCCCCGGCCAACGGTAGCGTCCTACCGAGGGGAATACTAGCTAGTGGCCTGGCCTAGGTAGTGGTCAGTGTGTGCACACGTTGTCAGGGACTGAGGACTTGCGTCGACGGGCGTGACCCTGACTAGTCACTCGCAGCTTGGTACAGAGGTCCTGTGTCCGTAGTTGCCGTTCTTCCTTGGAACGTTGTTGTTCCTTGGACCTGGTTCTTAGTGTGTCTAGTCTCCTCCGTGCTGCACACGGCCTGGTAGGCGTGACACTTGAGGCGCAGTGTAAGACGTCAGTGGACGCATCTGGCTGTTCTTCTAGTGTGAGGGTACTCCTATCACTTGACCAGTGACTCTCGGCGTTTCTCGTGCGTCGTGACCTTTGTGAGTGGCCCTCTTGTGGCTGTACTCGAGGTCAGTGCCCTGTTGTCTGCGCGACGTCCTGGTCATGCGTGGGGCTACGTGTACGGCGTTTTTGGTCGTTATGGTCGTCGTCCGTCTGGGTCTTTTCTAGACTTTTTCCGTTTGTGTAGTTGGCTTTTGCCCTCTTCCCGGTTTTGGCCGACGGACTGGTGTACCCTACCGTGTGAGTTTAGGGTTGACCGTCTGTTGCCTCTTGGAGTAGCTTAGAGTGCCGAGTTCTCCTCGGTGGCCGTGTTCCATGTTTTGCGGCCTCGCTCTTTCTTTTGGTTGAGCTCCCCTTGCTCGTTGCCTGTTCCCTACTCCTGCTGTCCTTGTTCTGTTTACAGCTTTATAGTGTAGCTTTTCCTGCTTTACTGCACTTGTTGTTTGAGTTGCTTCCGTTGCATTGGGCATTTTTCAGTGGGGATTCGCGTGACCCCTACTGAGTTTCTGTTTAGAGACTCACCCCTGCTTTTCAGGTGGGTTTCGCCTTCTGCCTCTGCTGTTCTTGGAGGTGCGCGTCTGCTAGTTGCTGCCAGCTGTACCTGCGTCGGGCTTCCCCCGACTTCTGTTGTAGTGCCCCAGAACTTCATAAATAATAAAGGCCTAAATAAGTTTATAAATGGTTTATTTGATTAATAAGTCATTATAAGGCCAAGTAGTGTTGATCAATTAACCCAACCCACTTAATTAAAGTGTAAAAGGGATTTTAAACCAAGCCCAGTAAGTTTGGCCCATAATCTAGAAGGTATTTAAGCATATCCACGAATTTTAAAAGATAAATACAATTTATATAGGGATAAATATCTAGATAACTATCAAGACTAAAGAATAGGTATAAAAACCCCTCTTCTCCGGTGAACAAAAGGGGGACGAGGAGGGACACACAGAGAAGCAGACACAACAGAAAGAAGAGAAGAAGAGGCTGGGGGCTCCCCCTGGTGCCCCACTCACCATCGCTGGAGTGAAGAGAAGAAAAGGAGAAGAGAAGAAGAGAGAAAGAGATAGCGCTGCTCCGTCCATCGTCGTCTGTGCGAAGAGAAAGAGAAGAAGAGAGGAAGGCCTGCTGCTTCATCCACCACTGCCCAAGTGAAGAGAAAGAAGATAGAAGAGAAGAAGAATGGCTGGAGTGAGGTCCGGGAGTCTAGGGAGTCAATGCTCCTTTCCCCTCCCCATTGTAGCTTGTTCTTTCTCCTTTTCCATCCGTTTCTTTTTGTTTGTGTTACGATGTATCAGCCCCTTTGGGGCATTCCTCTTATGAGAATAGAAATAGAGGGGCTTGCAAAGATTTTGTATGTCTTCTTACAGACGTTCCTTCTGTGTTTGCATTCCTTGTCATTTTACCCCTTCTCATGACTTTTTACCAATTACTTCCGAGCACCATAGTTTCCCTCAGGGGTTTCACCCCGCTGGCCACCCCTGCTCAATACCCTGAACCCATCTGCCAGTCAAAGCGCTCCGCTACCCGGCACACCCATGCCCCATTCCACCGGCACACCCTGTGCCACCTTACCCGGCACGCTTGTGCCATCCTGCTTCACCGGCACACTCGTGCCAACTTACCCCGGCACACTCGCCTGCCGCCTCCAACCCTTGCCCGGTACACCTCCCAGCCTTCCTTGGCCGGCACACCCTTGGCTCGTTCTTGACGGCACACTTAGCCCATTCTAGCCCGGTGTCTCCCGTTCGTTGATTTCTTCCAGGTTTTCTGAAGTTTTCTCTTAGGTGCTGCTGCCTCTGGCACCCACCTCAATTGTTGGGTCATGCCACTCCTTGTGGGCACGTCCCTTGTTATCCCCTTCCATCTCTGGTCAAGGGGAGATGCTGCCGTATTTTTGTCAGAATTAACACAATAATAGTAATAATAAAGGAAAAGTAATAATGCAAAAAGAAACAACAACGAACGGAACAAACACTAATGCAACGGCTTTGCCGAAATAATAAAGAAACCCCGGAGCTCCCGAATAACCGAATACGTGCATCATCTACGGACTGCCGAACATAACTACAAGCATGATCTACATGAATAAAAGAAAACCAAATAAAAATTCCACATATGCATTTCATGAATAAAAAAAAAGAAGAAAAATTCCTTGCATGCATTTCATGAATAAGAGAAAACCCCTCACTAGCCTTGGCCTACACACCCTAGCCAGCCTCTGCCCGGTGCACACCCAGTCCGGCATAGTCTACCCCACTTTGAACCTGCCCCTTTGCTGCCCCATACCCTACTCAAACCTAGCATAGACCTTGTCTGAACCATGCACCGACCTTATCACTTGCATGCATAGAACCTGTACAGACCTCACTCCCCCAACTGCACGAACCTCATCTCTCCCTCTCTCTCTCTCTCTCTCACCATCTCTCTTTCTCTCTCACCTCTCTCTTTCCCCACCCGTCTCTCTCAATTTCCCTCACCGTCTCTCTCTTTTTCTCCCTCTCACCGTCTCTCTTTTTTCTCTCTCACCGTCTCTCTTTCTCCAACAGCGTCTCTCTCCCCCACCGTCTCTCTTTTTCTCTCTCGCCGTCTCTCTTTCTCCCTCAGCGTCTCTCTCTCCCACCCTCTCACAATCTCTCCCTCACCGTCTCTCTCTCTCAACGTCTCACTCTCTCACCGCCTCACCCTCTCTCTCCCACCGTCTCACCCTCTCTCCCTCACCGTCTCTCTCTCACCGGCTCTCTTTCTCCCTCAGCGTCTCTCTCTCATGCTCACCGTCTCTTTAGCAATGTATAGACTTTGCATGAGGGATTGCACAAATGCAGATAGTGAAGTATGTACATTGGAAATGGATGTTCAGACATGCCGTGAACGAATGTATGGACTTAATGATCTTGTGACAACAATGTACAGACTTTGAGTAAGGATGTACCGACTTATCAACAGCCAATGTACAGACTTTGTGTGCATGTAACCGGCCAATGTACAGACTTCGTGTTGCAGCAACCAGCCAATGTATAGACTTTGTGTATGCATGCAACCAGCCAATGTATAGACTTTATGTTGCAGCAACCAACTAGTATATAGACTTTGAGTTGCAGCAAATGGATGATGTATAGACTTTGCGTCTGTGCTAGCAGACGATGTACAGACTTTGAGTTTGTAGCAAATGAGGAATGCACCGGTTATGCATGGCAAGCTATGCAACCAATGTACGGACTTGTGTGTTTGCTAAACCAGTGAACGTAGGTAAAGATAGGAATGTATAGACTTCGAATGCACGAAGCACACGGGCTGTACAGACTTGGTCCGAGAATGTATAGACTTTGAGTCGATGGATGTATAGACTTATTGTACATGCAACCAGCTAATGTACAGACTTTGTGTTGCAGCAACCAGCCAATGTATAGACCTTGTGTTGCAGCAACCAGCCAGTGTATAGACTTTGAGTTGCAGCAAATGGATAGTGCACAGACTCTGCGCGTGTGCTAGCAGACGTTGTATAGACTTCGTGTTAGCCCGGCACGCCCGCCAACTCCCTCCCCGGCACACTCTCTTGGCGCTTCTCCGGGACCCTCTAACCTACCCGGTACACTCTCCCAGCCCCTCTCCGGCACGCTGTCCCTGCCTTCGCCGGTACACCCCCTTTTGCCCCCAACGGCCCACTTTTCCTTCCAAAATAAATAAATATAAACATATATAAATATGTCATGATAATGATAATGATAATAATGATAATAAATTAATAAAAATTATGATAAATAAATTAACCTGAATATACATATAGGAGAAATAAACAAAAAATGTGAAACAATAATAATAATAGTAAAAAAAGGAAAGGGAAAATATAATAGTAATAATAATAAACAAAATAGAGAAATCATCCAGAATAAATACATAAAAGAGATATAAGCAATAAAATATATATGCACATAATTTAAAGCCCAGATAAAGAAAATGGTAAAAATCTATGTTGCAGCCCCGTCTCTCCCGTGACCCGATGCTGAAGGAACAACAATGCCGCCCTTCCTGTTTGGGCCTGAGTCTTGGGAATTATCCCGAAATGGCCATGACCCGACCTCACCTCGGGCTGACATTCCGATTAAACCGGACTCGTTTCTCAGGCCGGATCCCTTCCGAGCCACTACTAAAATTACCGCACGTTCGGCAGACATTTGAACGGGTTCACCTCGGTTTTCGCCGCATTTCTATTACGGACCTGTGTCTGAACATGAAAAGATCCGTGAGCATCCAACATGGCCGACGGCTCCTACCCCGACGTGGTCGTGACCCAGTATTGCTCCGGGCTGATAGCTCGTCAGATCGGATTCACCCTATCGGGATTTGTTCCCGCCCTTTCATTGAAATTGCCACAAACTCGGCATACATTTGTACGGTGTTGTTCCTATCTACGTCACACCATCAATATGGACCCTTGTCCGAATATCAAGGGGTCCGCAAGTGACCGACAGAAATCTGAATAGAACGAGATGGCTCCTGTCATCCCTGGACCCTATACATGGGAATATCAATAAGGCCTTTGTGGGCTGTGCTTGGACCTTGGGTCCGTCCCGATTAGGGTTATTGTCTGACCCACACTCTCGGCCTATAGCTCGCTTCCTTCGAACATGTTTTGGTTTTGGAATCTAGTCCTGGGACTCTTCCCCATTGCCCTCCGGCACCGGGAACATTAATGATGCCCACGCAATCCCCGTCTGGACCGCGGGAGGCGCCCCCGGTATGGTCCCGACTCGATCTCGCACCGGGCCAATAAATTCGCTAGTTTCCTGCTACACTAACCGAGATTTAACCGAATGTTTTCAGTGTCTCGGAATAATATATTTTCTGTATCACGGCATACATATGTTCCATGTCCTCCTGTAACGATTATGATATTCTCAAGCCGGACACCCGTCCGAATATTAAACGGTCTCCCGAGTGACCGACACGTTTCGAACGTCCGCTTCCCTAGACACAGGGCTTTTCAGCCGACTCAAGGGATATTCCCTCGTTGCCCCTTGGCACCGGAAATATTAATGACGCTCATGCAAGTCTTGTTTCGACCGCGGGGGGCCCACCGCAGTATGGTCGCAGCTTGCTCTTGCACCGGGCCAATAGATTTACTGGTTTTTGACCGCTCCAACCGAGGCTCAGCCGAACGTTCTCCGCTCTTCCGAACAATAAATTTACCGTACCTCGGCATACATGCGTTCCGAATTTCCCACGACAACCGCGATCTTCTCGAGCCGGACATTCGTCCGAACATTAAATGGTCAGTACACGACTGACATGACCGCGAATGGTTTTCTTCTCGCCCTCGCGCGAGGATTTCAATACCTCGTAATAGACCTTCCATGCAATTGATTTCTTGGCCATGAGGCCCTGAATCTCAGCGATTAATCAAGGGTGTTCCCTCGTATGGGGGATGTAAATGACGCCGTGACCTTTATGGCGCGGCGGGTTTTGGTCCCGACACGAACCACACAATCATCTGACCGAGTCAGATCGAGCGCACCATGGGCTCTTTGAAGCCCGAATTAATTGTCACTCAATGACTGGCACGCCCACGCACTTAACAGACGAACCACCTGAACAAGCGAATTTTAATGCGTCCACAGAAGGTGGTATCCCCGAGTGAACTTTTATTGGGCTTTCAGTCCGGAGTGGGCCCAGTGGGCTGTCACTCGGGCGAGCGGGGCCTTGTTGGGCCCGGATGGGCCTAGTTCGGCTGCTCTTCAAGTGGGCTACAGAAATCTCCCTCTCCACTTGTCCCCCTCCTACTCCCGAGCCAAAGTAGGCTCGGTAGAGTAGTTCATTTAGGGTTTAGGACCAGTGTGGCTCGGGTGGGTGGAGATCTGGCGATGCTATGAAGCCACGTGTCGTGGTCATTTGGGCCCGTAAAAATTGCAATCCTGACAGATTTGAACTGAAGGGGCCCCCTTTTCTCGGAGGTCGGAACGACGCGCCACCTCCCGCGCGGGTTTATAGGTGTTGGGCGCTGGTTGTCATCCCAGACTCTTTTCGTCGTTAGGGTTTTGGCTCTCCTTCGCTTCTTGCTTTTGGGGCTCTTCGATACGCCGTGAGGGCACGACAGAGGAGCAAAAACTTGCGGCGGCGTTTGAGGAGTTGGCGGAGATAACTGCGGAGGCGGTCCGGCAGCTTCCTCCTCCCCCGGAATCTTTGAGGTCTCGAGAGAGTTCTTCTTCAAGTTCTTCCTCGAAATCCATGGCAGACCAGCGTTCGGGTGCCGAGGAGTGAGGTGACGAGCCGGCGGTGAGAGCGCCGGTCCCGAACTGCAGCGAGTTGGGGGAAGCCGAGGTGAAGAGGCTAGAGCATTAGCTTCGCATGCCTCACAAGTATAGCTTCGTCCCGGCTGCTCCGCACGAGACGAGTTTGGATTCTCGTACTGGCCATATTTGTACCTTCCTCCCGGCGTGAAAGGGCGGATTCCGCCTTCCCTTCGAGCCCTTCGTCCTCACGCTCCTTGGTTTTTTTCAGTTGGCGCCCATCCAGCTGGTAGCCAACTCCTATCTCCTCCTTTCTGCCTTTCGTATCCTTTGCCGCCAATGCGGGATTCCCCCTTCCTTAGACCTCTTCCACTATTTCTTCGAATTGAAGGTGCATCCGTCAGCCGGGAAGGGTTTTTACTTTATCCAGGTGAGGAGAAACATGAGTTGCATCTCCTTGGAGGCGAAGGATTCTTCGCATAAGGGGTGAAAGACCCAATTCTTCTGGGTGGGGATAAACTCGGTGGCGGAAACCAGGAGATGCCAAGTAATCCCCAATTTCCACCCAAATATCACTCCCAGGTAGGATGAGTTTCCCCCACACGTGGAGAAATATGCTGCCATCTTGCTGAAGCACCGCCAGTCCACCGAGGAACTGGTCACGCCGGATAATATTGAGCGGTGTCTTCTTACGTAGCTGCACCCGTCAGGCTCAGGTGCCTCAAGCTAGGTTCTCCTTCGGATGTGGGGGGTCATTTTTCTTCTTCTGACCGTATTTTTCTCTTGCGCAGACACCAGGCGGTCGCCGTTGGAGGATCCCGCTGAGGTGGTCGACCTTTGCGATGATTCGGCTGCCGACGAGCCGGGCGTCCCTGAGGGTCGCCCCCAAGCCCGAGATAAGGGCAAAGGGGTGGCCTCAGGGGGGACTTCCCGACCGCGTAGAGCGATGCGCAAGGACCCCGTCGAGGACATGTTGCGGGACGCCGTGAAGGCCAAGAAGCGGGCCAGGAAGGCTGGGACCGTCCCCGCTGCTGGAGGCGATTCTGGCTTCGGCAGTGCTCCCCTCTCCAGAGCGAGATAGGGCCGACCCTATCGAGTCAGCTCTCCCACCCGCCGAGCAAGAGGGGGCCGAGGAGGCCAGGGGCGCTCTGGGGGGTGATGGTGTTGGATCGGCTCTCCCCTCGGTGGGAACAGAGGGGGCCGAAGTTGAAGAGGCCGCAACTGGAGCTGGGGCGTCGGTCGGTACCTCGGGCGGTGGCGCGCGAACTGGGTCGGTCGAGGTCGGGGGTTCGCCTGCGGAGGCGTCGTAGCCCCAACCGACCGTGGTGCGTGGAGCGGTCGAGTTCGCAGCTCGATCTGGGTCATCTGACGAGGCGTCAGATGCAGATAGGGTTCCCATGCCGTGGCTCTGGAAAGGCTCGGCATCTCGAGCACTTTGTACCATATTTGTCGCGGCATAGCCGCGAGGGTGGAAGGGAGAAACAGACGTCACCCCCCGCCCGGGGTCCTCGACATAATTATGGAGGGTGGCCTGATCATGGCCCAGATGGCGGCTACGATGGCGGAGACCTACGCTCGGTCGGAGTCAGAGCGGTCGAAGCTTGCTTGGACCCTCGGAGAGTGCGAAAGGAAGCTGGCCCGACTCACTAAGGAGCATGAGGGGCTCCGGCGGGAGTTCTCCGCAATCAGAGAGTTGTCGCGGTCGAGCCGGCTGGAGGTTAGAGCGCTGACCGAGCATCTATCCAAGGCCCGAGAATCGCTCGAGAGGAAAAGTAGACTCCTTGACGAGCAGCGCCTTCTTCATGCCGAGCTGGATGGCCGTTGGGAAGCCGAGCGCCCCGAGCTGGTGGATCGGGCGGAGGCAGCGGAGCGCCTTCGGTTGGAGGCCGAAGTCGACCGAACTGAGGCGGAGAAGCGATCGGCTGAGGTCGAGGAGTGGGCGGCCGGAGCCGAGCAGAAGTTGGCCGAGGCGGAGAAGCGATCTGTGGAGGCCGAGGAGCGGGCGGCCGCGACCGAGTGGAGACTAGACGAGGCGGAGCGGGAGAAGGTCGAGCTCGCCGGTAGGGTGGGACTGGCCGGGGCGGAGGCGATCGAGCAATACAAACTCTCAGAGGCCTACCAGGTCGACCTGCAGGAAGCCGCCCTTCCCTACTACGAGTCAGCACTTCGCCGAGGCATCCGCAAGGGGTTCAAGCAGGGTTACCACCGGGCGGTAGCCTATGCCGGGGAACAGGATTCTGGGATCAACTTCCCCTCTGGCCAACGTTATGACACAGACTTGTCGTCTTCCAGCTCCTCTACGTCGGGCGAGGGAGATCGGGAGGGCCCTTCTCCTGAGGGGTCACCAACTCTGGCTGCCTCGGGAGGGCTCGCGACCGAGGCAGTTCCCGCCCAGGCGGGGTCAATGCCAGGGTCGGCCGTCACCGAGGGTATCGGGGGCAGACCACCCGTGCCTCCCACCTCCGAGCTTCAAGAGGGGCCGGAGGCCTGATGTATCGTCCTGTTTTATCTCCTTCCTTTGTTTGACTCTTTCTCTTTTCAAAAAAGGACTTCCTCTTTTTGTAAGGCAATAAATAAAATCTTACTTGCTTCTTGCTGTCCTTGCCATGATTTGATCAGCGTATCTGTAGTAGTTGGAAAGGACCGATACTTTCTGCACAGATCTCGCGTGATGGTTGGGTGATCCCCTGATAGGGTGCCCTTCCGTTTTCTCATGCTTTGAATGCCTGGCCGCTTCATGTATCCCGCTGGGGCGGAAGATGAGAAGTTTGAGGTGACCGTTCATAGGGGGAAATTCCTTTGGCGTGTTTTCGAGGAGAGAATCATTTAAGGCGAGTAGCCTCCTTTTGCCTATAAAAGGACTGAAGGGCGTCCCTTCCTCTCCACCGCTTAGGGTTTTCCCTAACAGTCTTTCCTCATTCCTTCTTCACGTAGCGTTGTGCCGTTGTATGCGGAGCATGGAGGACGTTCCAGAAGATGAGGCTACCGGCGATGGGGGGGCAGAGAGTTCTTGCTGCTTCGGATTTGAAGAGGGTTCGACGGCCGATGTTCGGAATTGAAGAGGGTTCGACGTACGGAGGCACGTCGTCTTCCTTCTATCAGTTCGGGCGGCGCTTGCAGGGGGGCGAGACGGAGGACGGATGGGGGCATCAGACGTCCCTACCGCCCGTCCCTTCTTGCTCGCTTCACGGATGGGAGGAGGAAGCCAACCAAGCTCCCTTCCTCCGGGCCTTCCCATGCCTCCTCGTCCAACTCTGCTGGTTTCTTTTTCTTTCTTGCAGCCACTTTTTCCCTCTTCTGCTCTGCTCCTCCTTTCTTTTACTCTTCGGAGGGTGTCTGCGCTCTCTTTCTTCCAAAGAGTTGACAGTTTGGCGGGGAAGATGCGCATTCCCTCTCCCCCTTCTCTTCCAAGTTCAACTTGGAAGGTAGCCTTCTCTTTCCTAATCTCTCTATCACCTTTGTCTCGAGCTACCCGAGCCAACGGGGTCAACTATCCTTTATCCGAGCCAGTTTCTACACGAGACAGAGTCAGTGGCTGGACACAGGAAGGTCATCCGAGTCAGCTGAGCGATGGGCTCATATGATGGTGGCAGATGGACTTTTTCTTTTTTGACATGTATTTTCTTGGCTTCGGCCTTCCTGATGTACGAGCGGGTTGTTTGAATAAAGGAAGGGGAATTTTTGTTTATTTTATGCTGCTTACACAATGTTTGGTATTCAGAAATAGAACTTACGTAACGTAGTTGCGTTCCAGGTCCGAGGGATGGGTTCTCCTTCCATCGTAGATAACCGGTAAGCTCCCTTCCCGAGCGTCTCGACCACTCGGTAGGGGCCTTCCCAGTTAGGGGATAGCTTGCCCGCCGCCTCAAGTGGTCGAGAGGCTTCGGCTTTCCTGAGGATGAAGTCTCCCGGATGAAAGTGTCTGTCTCGGACTTTGGCGTTGTAGTATCGAGTGAGGCGGCGCTGGTATTCCGTTGCTCGGATGCTGGCAATCTCTCGGATTTCATCTGCTAGGTCGAGGTTTTCGAGCAGTTTATGCTCGTTTGCCTCGGGCGAAAAGCAGACGACTCGGAGGGAGGGATTGGCGATCTCCAACGGAATGACGGCCTCGGTGCCGTATACCAACTGGAAAGGACTTTCACCGGTTGCCGTTCTAGGAGTCGTTCTGTGCGACCAAAGCACGCTAGGCAATTCCTCAAGCCAGCTGCCCTTGGCCTTGCCGAGCCTGGTCTTGATGCCTTTTAAGATAGTCTTATTGGCATTCTCGACCAGTCCGTTAGCCTGAGGGTGGGCGACCGAGGTGAAGTGATTGCGAATGCCTAGGTCGGCACATCTGTCTCGGAAATAGCGAGAATCAAATTGCCGACCGTTATCGCTCACTATCACCCGGGGATGCCGTAGCGACAGATGATCGACTTCCAGAAGAAATTCCAGACGACTGTCTCGGTGATCCTCGCCGTGGCTTCGGCCTCGATCCACTTGGTGAAGTAGTCGATGGCGACGATGACAAACTTCTTCTGGGCCTGAGCCGTAGGGAACGGCCCAAGGATGTCGATCCCCCACCGAGCGAACGGATATGGTTCGGCTAGGGTGATGAGCTCCGTTGCCGGCCGATGGACCAAGTGGTCAAATCGCTGGCATCGGTCGCACTGTTGCACATAGGCTGAGCAGTCGCGCTGAAGAGTGGGCCACCAGTAACCCTGCCGCAGCAGGATCCTGGCAAGCGACCTTCCTCCCGAATGCGCTCCGCACAGGCCTTCGTGAATCTCTTGGATAGCTCGGTTGGCTTCGTCGGTGCTGAGGCACTTCAGGAGGGGACCGGAGAAGGACCTTCGGTAGAGAGTGCCGTCTAGGATGACGAAACGTCGAGCTTGGTACTTCAATCTGCGGGCCTCTCGGGAGTCGAGAGGCTCTTGAGAGTCCTGGAGCCACGACAGGTACGGGGTGCGCCAGTCGCTCGGGGTGGCCGGGTCAACAGCGAGGAGCTCCGAGTCAATGCTCGGGCGCTCTAGCTCTTCGAGGAGGACCGATCGGGTACCCTCAGGGTCGAGAGAGGAGGCCAGCCGAGAGAGGGCGTCCGCTCGGGAGTTTTCCTCCCGAGCTATTCGGACTACCTCAAATCTCTCGAATTGCTCGGCCAGGGCTCTGACCAATTGGAGGTATTTGATCATTGGTGCCTCTCGAGCTTCGTACTCGCCGTTGACCTGGCTAGCGACCAGCTGGGAGTCGGTGTGGATTTTGACTCGCTCAGCCCCCAGCCGTCGGGCCATGCGTGCTCCCGAGATAAGGGCTTCGTACTCGGAAGCGTTGTTGGACGCTTGGAATTTGAACTTCAAGGCGTACTGTAGCTCTGCCCTTCGGGGACTTCAGGAGGATTCTGGCACCACTCCCGACCGAGTTGGAAGACCCATCGACGAACAGTTCCCAGGTTGGCCCGGGTGCGGACGGAGGTCTTTCTTCAGTCGGGATGGTGCTCTCGGCGATGAAATCAGCGAGCGCCTGGCCCTTGATAGCCGAGCGGGGCCGATAAGATATGTCGTAGGCCCCAAGCATGATGGCCCACTTGATGAGGCGTCTTGAGGCTTCGGGGTGAGCGAGGATCCTCTTCAACGGTTCGCCGGTCAGCACGGTGATGGGATGCCTTTGGAAGTAGGGTCGAGGGCGCTTGGCCGAGGTAACCAATGCTAGCACGAGCTTCTCGGTTGCGGGGTACCTTCTTTCAGCCTCGTTGAGCACCTTGCTGGTATAATAGACCGGCCTTTCCCACTCCCGAGTCATTCCTGACTAGGACTGAGCTAACCATAGATGGGGTTGTCGAGAGATAGAGATGCAGGGCTTTGCCCGGGACGGGCTTAGAAAGCACCGAGGGTTAAGCCAGGAACTTCTTGAGCTCGGCGAATGCTATCTGGCATTCCTTGTCCCATGCGAACGTAGAATATGCCAATTTGGGCCCCCTCAATAGCTTGAAGAAGGGCAGGCATCGTTCGGCCGCATGGGACAGGAATCTACTAAGAGCGGCGACACGCCCGGTTAGGCGTTGGACGTCCTTGATGCAGGTGGACGGGCGCATGTCCAGGATGGCCTGGACTTTATCAGGGTTGGCCTCGATCCCACGATGAGTAACCATGAAACCCAGGAACTTCCCAGATCTTACTCCGAAAGTGCATTTGGCAGGATTAAGCTTCATGTTGTACCTCAGGAGAGTGTCGAAGGTCTCGGCGAGGTCGGTGAAGTGGTCTTCAGCCTTAGGGGTCTTGACGAGCATGTCGTCAATATAGGCCTCCACGTTCCGACTGAGCTACCCTTCGAACATATGGTTGACCAGCCTCTGGTACGTGGCTCCGGCGTTCTTCAACCCGAAAGGCATCCGGGTGTAGCAGTATACGCCGAAGTCGGTGATGAAGGCGGTCTTCTCGATATCTTCTGGATCCATTCTGATCTGATGGTAACCTGAATAAGCGTCTAGGAAGCTGAGTATTTCGTTGCCCGAGGTTGAATCAACTAGTTGGTCGATTCTCGGTAACGGATAACAGTCCTTAGGGGTGGCCTTGTTCAGGTCGGTGAAGTCCACGCACATCCGCCACTTGCCCGAAGCTTTCGGTACCAGGACGACATTGGCTAGTCACGTCGGGTACAGGACCGGTCTAAAGAGGACAGTCGCTTGCCCTTTGGTGACCTGCGCCTTGATGATCGCCTACTTTTCTGGTGCGCGCTTCCTCCTTCGTTGTTGCACGGGCTTCATAGTGGGGTTGAGGTTGAGCTTGTGCCTTATGGTTTCCCCTGGTATCCCAGGGAGCTGATCATCAGAACATGCGAAGACTCGGATGTACGCAGAAAGAAAACCTTTGTATTGCTTCTGAACCTCAGATGGTAGGTCAGCTCCGATCTTTACTGCTAGGGTCGGGTCGTCGTTTAAGAAAATCGCTAGCAATTCGCCTCCGGGTTCGGCAGTTTCGGATTTTTCCTCGACTCCCCGGGGGCCCTTATTATTCCCGTCCGGCCTTGAGGCTTCCACCGAGATGTTATAGCACTTCCGAGCCATGGCCTGGTTACCTCGGACTTCCCCCACCCCATTTTTGGTGGGGAACTTCATCTTTTGGTGATAGGTAGAAGGCACCGCTCTCGTCCGGCTGAGGATTCCTTGGCCGAAGATGGCGTTGTATGCTATGATACCTTTGATTACTATGAAGTCCACCATGACCGTAACGATTTTCGGTGGGGTGTGGAGAGTAACTGGCAGGCTTAGGGCTCTCTCGGGGTAGGTGGCCTGGCCATTGAACCCACAGAGAGGGGTTCGGATCGGGCGGAGCTTAGATGGATCCTCCCCCATCTTAAGGAAACAATCATAAGACAGCACATCAGGGGCACTTCCATTGTCAACTAGAATCCTATCTACGTTACAATGGTTTATTGTGGCCGATATCACGAAGGCGTCGTCATGCGGGGTGTTCATCCTCTCCAGGTCTCGGTCGGAGAAGACTATGACCTGGGGTTCACTCGGCGGGGCCTTGGGAGGCTCTATGGCTCGGCTCGCCCACTCGGCATGACGCTTCCTTCCTCGGCCGCTGTCGCCTCCTGATGCCGCTCCTCTGGAGATGACGTTGATGTGGACCCCTCGGGGGGCGTTGTCGATCTCCTCTGGGGTGCCTCGGTCTTCCTTACGCTCGGCTATGAACCGAGCTAGGTGCCCCTGACGGATGAGGCGCTCGATCTCGTCCTGGAGCTGGTGGCAGTCGCCGGTGTGGTGCCCGTGATCGCTGTGGAACAAGCAGTGCTTGTCACGATTACGGTTCTTCGACCTCATTGGCTCGGGTTGGCGGAGGAGACCCGAGTCTTTGATGTCTTCATAGATCTCATAGACCGGCGCAGCTAGTGGGGTGTACCGCTCATACTTCCGTGACGGTTCCTTGCGTTCCCCGTCCCGGTTCCACCTTTTTCCCGAACCTGAGCTCGGCTCGGATGCCCGCTTCTTGTCCCCCACCCGACCCGAGCCGGTTGCATCTCGGCATGCGCTGAGTACTTCTTCACACTCGGCATGGCGCAAAGCCAGAGTTACTAGCTCGGCAAGAGTCGAGGGAGGGTGGAGGACAAGCTCACGACAGAGATTCTGGTCCCGGGTGCCTCCAGTCAGTGCGGTTATGGCTGAGGCCACATCTAGGCGGGGGATTCTCAGGGCTTCCGACTTGAATCGATGAATATAAGCCCGGAGTCTCTCCCCTTGCGCCTGTTTAAGGGCTAGGAGCCCCGCTACCGACCTTGGGGGGGCACTTCCGGCGAAACTCTCTTTGAAGATTCGCCCAAACTGCTTGAAATCTCGAATGGATCCGGGGGCGAGGGCCCGGAACCAAGCTTGAGGGCCTTGGACCAGGGTGGTCACGAAGGCTCGGCATTTGATGGCGTCAGACGAGTGCCGGGTCATCAAAGCGTCGAAGCTGTCATAGTGATCGTCCGGGTTGCCTTGGCCGTCGTAGAGCTTGAAGGTTGGGATGGAGGTTCTGGGAGACACCTCTGCCTTCAAGATATACTCGGAGAAAGGGGGTTTCTCCTGATCCTCCGTGGGAGAGGCCTTCTGCAGGGCGCGCAGGGCGCGCTCTTGTTCTGCGAAGCGTCTCTTGAACTCTCGCAGTCGGAGGGATAGCTACGGCTACTGTTGTGCCGCGGGGCTGGGGGGAATGTCTTGGCGATCCTCGGGAACGTCGGTCTCCGGGTTCGGACGGTGCGCCCTTAGGTTTTTCCCGCCGCGGTGTGGAGGAAGCCTCTTGCTCCAGCGGCGGAGCTTGCGAGGGTCCTCCCATCCTGTTACAGATAATCTGCTGGCCGCGGATAGTGAAGCGGCCTCCGGCAGTGTGTTGGGATGCATTCTCGCGGGGAGGGCTTCCTGACGGGGAGGGCTTCCTGACGGGGCGCGCGACCTTCCATCCCTAGCTGCTTGGGTCCTCATGAGTTCCACGAGGATATCCAGTTTTCCGTTGAGGGCTTGGAAGGCGTCCGCACCACCGTTAAGCGGTAGCCCTACTGCCGCAGGGGGGTGGTGGTTCGTCGGCGGGGGCGCTGGCGTTGGAGGGGGGGTTTTGCGAGGCCCGAGAGGGGCCATCCCTAGCCGCTACCATGGCCTTTCCCCTGTTGCCGGCGGACCTCCTCCCTGAGCTCCTTCGCACCATACTGGCTTCTTGTACGTTTTCCACAGACAGAGCCAAATGAAGAGGCGAGATCTCGTGCGGGTCCTGAGCGGGCGGGGGATCACCGGATCGTGAACTGCAAGAAGGGGAAATGGATCAGGGGGCCCAGGGATGAGTCCCTGGGGAAAACCCTCCGATACTTAAGTCAGTAGAGCTATGGTGGGAGCAATAAAGGGGGGAAGTAGCTTCTGCGCGAGATCCCTCTCCACCAGAAGGGTGAAGTGGTTCCTGCTCAGGAGTTTTGAGCGTGTGGTTGCCCTTACCTTTCACCGGAGGGTATCCTTCATTTAAATAGTGCACCATCTTCAGGAGTTCTGTAAGTCGAGGGGTTTCAGGCGGAAGTTACGTCCTCAACGTGAGCTCTTAACTGTCTTATCGCGGGATCTTTATCCCCTTGGGGACGTGGAGTCCCTTATCCCCTTAAATTCATGCTTACAGAAAGCTCCTAACGGCTGCATGGATAAGCAATCGTCGGCCGTTCTGAGTTCAGAGATGCCAGCCCTTATCCTGGGCGGTAGGCTTAGCTCGGATGAAGATGGGTCGGATCGGTTGGCACGCGCCTTCCTCTCCCCGGCGGAGAGATGGCTCGGGCGTGGACCTTTCCTGTGACCTGACCGACGCTCGGGCCTCCCGAGCCTAAGGGCCGCCTAGGAAAGTGGTATCCCCGAGCGAATTTTTATTGGGCTTTCAGTCCGGAGTGGGCCCAGTGGGCTGTCACTCGGGCGAGCGGGGTCTTGTTGGGCCTGGATGGACCTAGTTCGGCTGCTCTTCAAGTGGGCTACAGAAATCCCCCTCTCCTGTGGCATATCACATTAAATGAACAGCCCATGCGCCATATATGATAACCATCATTTGTTTCTAGACGTTTCCTTGCCCCAGTTTGATAGCGAGTTAAATTAACTCGGATCAATTTAACCGGGCAATATATATATCTCTCATTTAACCCACTTTTGTTTTGACGACAAAAAGAGTTAACTTAAATTATCTATTGATGTGTGATATATAGGTAATTCAGATTAACACGGTTTAGTCTATTTTTAACCTATAGTTAGATAATCTGTCACATGCAGCAAAGTGAAATCGAAGTTAAAATCGAGTTAACCTATGTTAACGCCAAGATAATCCACAATCAAAGCGGGGTTTAAAATAACAAACTGGACATCCACGAGTCAAGAAGGTGGGAAAACATTAAAAAATAAAACTACTATACCCAGTGATCTAACGAGAGATGATCGCCATAGTTTTGACCACTTGCTGAAGCCACATATTCAAACAGCGCTGCTACGTCTTATCAATTAGCTAGCAAGGCATTCGCAAGTGGCACTGCCTTAGAGAGAGACAGGAGCCTTCGTTCACACGCAGTTAATTACCAACCCACCGAGAGGCATGCATTTTGGACAGAGCTAGCTCCACTTTCGTCAAGAAATTAATCTCCTTCCCAAGCTGACAACGGTTCCCTTGTTAATGGGTATTCTTTGAAAATAACCTGTAACTACCAGATGCATCTCTTTTGAATCACTATATATATATAGAGAGAGATATATATTAGCATATCTGTACCAAAGGAAAATAAGGAAAATGTGTGTTGGACACATTATATGGATTTCAGTGTATGAATAATATTTCTCTTTTTTGATAAATATATAATATATATATAAGATTTAGTCAAAATTGTAGCTCTCTCTTGAAATATTAACAGTAGGTATATATAACGCAAAGGCGCGATCGTTTTACTGCAAAATATTTCAATTTGAATATGCAACTAAATCAAATGCAACTCAAATATTCTAAAATAGAAAATCTTGGGAAGAATTCCTGTGACGGCATTTTGTAGTTCTGAAAGCATTGCATGTTCCCTTACTTATAAGCTTGTTTTGACATTGAAAATATATAGTTAATTGAAGGATATTTAGCTCTAGGTCAGTGGCTACCGAATGAAGGGAACTGCGCGCGATTATATATAAATATGCACCCCCAGGCTGGCAGACATACTATCTCATCCCGAGCAACATGCATCTGTAGACATTTTCACAAACCTTGTAACGATGCAAAACGTCTAACAGCTCTAATTTTCCATCTGAGAGCTACGGGGGATTAAAAATGACTGCAAATTAAATCCTGTCTTTCCTCGGGAAAAGGCATATGCTAGCGCCCTACATGAGTTACACTCCTCTCTGATGCTAGCTGTGATACAGCACTATCGATCCGGAACGGTACGTGGTTGCGGCCCTAGTTAATTTACAAGGGTGACCATAAACCTGCTGGTGCAATGTGGTCCGGCTTGCTTAATATTCCATGCATTTGTCACTGCAAATTTTCTATAGAGATCGGAACCACAAGCATGGTGTGTTTGGCTTCGCCATACGTACATCTGAGCCGCCATCATCTAGAAGAGCTATCTGGGTCAACATGAATCAACACCGTCCTGGAGATCCAGGATGGTGACAGAGGATCAGGAAGCGGCGCCGAGCGGCAATGGCACTGCTGCCATCACGATCCCACACGTTAGAGGCAGCAACTGCACAAGAACCCGTGAGGGAGGGCAGCCCACAGTGGCGGGCGGGTGGGTGCCGACATCTGATATTTGCGATGAGTGGTGCATGGGGCCGCGCCGGGCAGGGAAATCGTTCACACTTGCACACCATATCACTGCACACACAAGCCTCCAAAACAATATTCGGCCCATCCGACGTCCTTCACATGCTGATCTTTGCCAGCTCCGACGTCCACCCCACCACCACACCCACAAGCACACGCTGAGTAGCTCTCTAGGCGAACAAACAACTGGTTGTTACTGGCCGAGCCCGCCTTCCCTAGCTTCCCCTCTCTGCTCCCCCTATAAATGCAGGGCACTGCCTTTACCAACACCCACCACAGCCACGGCGGGCGCACCAGCGAGATAGAGTTCTAAATATCAGATCTAGCTAGTGAAGTAACGTCCTCCAGCGATGGCCTCCAAGGCCCAGGCGTCGACAGCCCTCTTCCTTTCCATCAACATCCTCTTCTTGATCTCCCTGGTCAGCGGCTGTGGCACCTGCGGCGTGCCGGTTCCCAAGCCACCGCCTCCGCCGAAGACCCCGGCGCCCTGCCCTCCGTCGACGCCCACCCCCTCTCCACACACTAGCAAATGCCCCACTGACACTCTCAAGCTCGGCGTGTGCGCCAACGTGCTCAACGGCCTGATCAACCTGGAGCTCGGCAAGCCCCCCAAGGAGCCCTGCTGCCGCCTGCTCCAGGGCCTCGCGGACCTTGAGGCGGCCGTCTGCCTGTGCACCGTCCTAAAGGCCAACGTGCTGGGGCTTATCAACCTCAACCTGCCCATCAACCTCAGCTTGCTCCTCAACTACTGTGGGAAGGGTGTCCCCACTGGCTTCATGTGCCCTTGAGGCTCCTACTACGTTCATCTCCGTCGTTTGCTTGCCTTCTTCGACGTCTCTCTCCGTATTCTGGCTTTCTCTGCATTTGCTTAGTTCTCGGACAGCACCGAGCCCCGTAAGAGGCCAAAAGTTTGTGTGGATTGTACGGCAACACGACCCGTTGTGTAGTCCGCTTATACCTAAACGCAGGTCATAGGCAGGGCACACTGTAAGTGACGATATCATATATCCAACCTAGTCCCAATATCTCAATGTGTGCATTTCTCTTTCTCCTCCTCCTTCCGTTAAATTCAATGATCCACTCTCCCATACACAGTAGTCTACTTGTTTCTTTGAGTGGATGGCTCACGAACTTAATTTATGAAAAAATAAATAATATTAATAATTGAATTAAAAAATAAGAATAAATTAATTATCATTTTTATTTTTTCTACATTCTTGAACTAGCTATCTGATTAGGGTGCCTCGTACAGATGTGCAAATTAATCAAGTGAGTCCAAAGTTTGAAATAATTTTTAAGAAAAAATTAAAAATATTTACTGTACATCAAAGATATGCAGCTACCCTCAAATATGCAACTGAATATTACTCAAATAAGAGAATTCAGTGATGCGGACTGAAATGAACAGGACCTTTTGTAAATAAGAAGGTAGAAAAATGTAGCAGGTAAGTGTGGGCGAGAAGCAGGAGAAAAAATTAGGGTTCGTCGACTCGCTGGGTTGTATCGGATCGGAATCTTTCTGATCCGGTACGATACGCATCTGACTCGGCCCTCTCTCTCCCTCTTCCCTACTCACCCCCTCCTCTCTCTCTCTCTCTCACACTGTGACTCGGCCCGACTCAGCCGATCTTGGAGGTGATCCGTAGGGTATCGGGTTTTGTCAGATATGGTACGGCACGTCCCAGTCAGCTCGAGTCGGACCGAGTCGACAAACTATGGAAAAAACTATGTAATTAACGTCACGTGCATAACATTGATTCTGGCCATGGGCTTATGTTTGATTTTGAGATTTAAAACGCGCCATCATGATCGGCCAGTGTAGCAGATCGATCAACTACCCCCCACGATACAAAAATTTGCAACCCTTAATGCATATGGTGGGTAGTTGTGCTACTCCACATGCGGTTTTTTCTAAGTCTACAATTTTATCACCTTTGGCATACTTCACTGTTGCCTATGAAAAGGGGTACCTGTGACCTCCTCCGGGTATTAAAAACATATCGAAACGAGGGCCATGCTAGCATAGCTCTTGCCCCACTACTCTTCTATCAGGCTGCTCTTACATGTCTTGCGTGCCCTCCATTCCATAGAGTTCTCCTTCTTTTCTCTTACTCAATTATTGAGTTAAGTATCGAAGGGTTCTCTCGGAGCACCCTCATCTCATAGAGAACTTTTATCTTATAGGGAGAAGCTTGACAAGTTATTCTCGTGACGTCAACTACCACGATCGGCTTGAAGGAGAAGCTCGATAAGGTACTCTCATGAGCCAGACAATCGTATTGAAACGGCCCTCCCAACTTCATCGACAATAAGAAGCTGCCCGATGTTGACACTTAAAATTAATGCCGAAGTGCAATGAATCGGCACCCTCAGGTTCAGCCCGAGCAAACACAAAAAAATCAAAAATACTCTGGGGGCTTTTATATAGAAGATTTCTAGGCCTATTGGAGTTAAGTAGGGTAATAGCAGAAGAGTGGGTGTCAATGTAAAATGGCGTCGGATCAGCCAAAAACTGAGATACAGTGCCAGATCAGTTGTCTAAAATTGACACCACGGTGTAGTGAAGTGGCTCTGTCAGATCCCACTTGAAAGGATCCTCTAGGCCTCTAGGGGCTACCTAGAAGAATCCTCAAAAGATAATTGAAGCCAAGATCAGGTGAAATCAACAATTTAATATGATGCCGGATCAGTTTAAAACTGAAAATGGCATTGGGTCAATACAAAATGGTGTCCCGAGGAATGAAATAAGACACAAAGTTGCGGAAGGTCAAAGTGTTCCTGAAAATGCATTGCTGAGGACTCAACCGTAAGGATTTAGTAGCGAAAAGGCAAGAAATCAAGCCGGGCAAAGTTAGAAGCTAAGGTTTTGGTGTCGGATTAGTTAACAGTGTCGGATCAATGCAAATTACTCCCGGAGGGACCAAATGAACCCATAGTTGCAGGACATCAAGGTGTTCATGAAAATATATTGCTACAAACTAAACCATGAGGACTAGACATCGAAAAATTAGAAGGTTAAGCCAAACCAGGTAAAGTTAAGAAGCTAAAGCTATAGTGCCTGATCAGTTAAAACTAAATGTGATGCCGGATCAATTTAAATTGCGTCCCGAAGGGACATAATAGGCCCAAAGTTGTAAGAAGTCAAGGCATTCCTGAAGAGTCACGGTTGCAGGCTCAACCGTGGGGACTCTGTAGCAGAAAAGGCGACGAAGCAATGTGAACCAATATCATATATGTTGTTGGGACACCTAATTTATGAATGTTTCAAAGTGAAACGACACGAGGATATATCAAATTTGGTGCCAGATGTCATCCACATTTTCTATGCGTACTCAGGTGCCGGTTCATTAACCGGTTCCGGTTCACCTGATTACACCCCATAAAAGGGACTGATCGTTAAGGCCGTCTTTGACAACGGCTTGGTCCCTCGGTTAGCCGACACTGACTAACCGAGGGGCCCCACCTCCGCTCGCCCTCCCCCTCACACAATCGGCTAACCGAGGGTCGATTATCTCAATCGACCCTTCGGGGTCGGTTAGCCGCCCCCCTTACCCGGATGTCAAAGCCGCCCTAAGAGATTGGGGGGAATTTTTTTTTGAACTTATGTGTGGGGTTTCTCTTTGGCAGCAACCAAGGAGGGTCCTTTTGAGTAGATAGTCCAAAGAGCCTTCCCTGTAGCAAATCGAGAGGGAAAGGAGAAGAAGAGTGATCTCTATAAGTGAGTGGGTATTTCGGCTGCCGTAGAGAGGCCCTGCTATGTGTTTGAAAATCCATGCATGATTCAAGAAATTTTCTTGAACATTTGTCTCTCATCTATATATTATTGTCGTTTTCCTTTTCTTTGATCCCCGTAATTGTCTCCATGGCCTCCTTTTTCTTCTTTTATTCTATAAACATAGTTTGCCGGATGATGGATCGTCAAAGGTGATCCGATGCTTCCTAAAAGAATATAATCGTGTCGAAAATAAGAGAGGACTTCTCTCACAGAGGCCCACGCTTGGAATCTATCCTGGACTATAGGCTTGATCCCAAGGTGGACGTTCCCCTTCCTCTGAAATCTCTTCATGCAGTTTTAATCTAGTCACATTGTCATCGCCTTTCCTCCTGCACTTTTCTTTTCTTTCTTTTCCCGAACGGATAAGAGCCCTAGGAAATTGTAGAGCCAGCAGGGTTTCATTTCATCAACACACCAGGCCCGTCTGCCCACAGACTATCATCGCAGTGTAAGCTCCATGTTGAGCTCTGGAGCCTCTATTCCGGTTTCTACTTTTCGAGTAGAAGTTGAGGGCTACTAAGATTCTCGTTTCTACTAGTGTTGTGATTAAGGGTCGAATGATGCGTGATCCCAATGGCTAGTCGCACGGTATCTGTCGTCCCCTTTATGTTTTCTTCTTCCTTGATGAATGATCCGGCACCATAACACCAACCATCATCTGTTCCCCTTTCTCTCACCCGGTTCTCAGTTCGTTGGCTCTAACCTATTTTTGGCCAGTCAGCCCGTTTTCGAGCTCTAGATCCTCGACATGCAATGAAGCTAAAGGGCCCAACGGGGTGTTTTGTTGCGTTTTTTTCTCTCTTCCTCTCTCAAATTTAAAAAAGAGATAGAGAACTCACTTATGAAGTGTTTGGTAAGTATTCCCTAATTTTTAAAAAAGAACTCAACTCTATTCAAATCTCTTTCTAAAACAAAACAACTCTTGAGTTATTTTTTTTTGAAATCATCTCTCTCTCTCTCTCTCTCTCTCTCTCTCTCTCTCTCTCTCTCTCTCTCTCTCTCTCTCTCTCTCTCTCTCTCTCTCTCTCTCTCTCTCTCTCTGTGTGTGTGTGTGTGTGTGTGTGTGTGTGCAAGTGTCGGGGGTGCCGGCACCGGAGGGGAAGACCCCCCTCCTCCGGCGACAGCCCCCTCCCCCTGCGGCTCCCCCCTCCCCCTGTGGCGCCCTCCCATCCCCTGACGGCTCCCCCCTCCCCTCCCCCTGCGACCCTCTCCGCCCTCCTCCGGCGGAAGCCCTCTCCCCCTGCGGCCCCCTCCGGTGGCTCCCCCCTCCCCTCCCCCGCAGCCCCCTCCTTCAACGGCTCCCGCAGCCCCCCCTCCGACGACGGCTCCCCCTCCCCCTGTGGTCCTTCGCAACCCCCTCCTCCCTCCTTCGACGTCAAAATTGAGAGTTTTGCCAAACAACACAAGCCTCTTTTTATTAATTTTAAAAATGAAATAAAAAATTGACGTGTCATAATTTTTAAGATAGAAAGAGTTTTTTTTCAAAAGTGTTCCCAAACACCCCATAATAGAAGAGCTGTACTAGAGAGGAACACTGACACTTTTTTTGTTTGCTCTGTTTTGAGTATCCAAGTGATCCTGACCCCTTAGCAGGCTACCCCTTGAAGATACGACATCACGGGCAATTATGAGTGTTATCGTTTCGTATGCACTTGAGTGTTCCCACTACATCACCCCCGATATGTTCCGGACCAGGGAAAGATGCTACCGAAATTTCTTTATAACCGTGAATTTAGAAAGGTTTCTGATAAACTTTATGCGGATGATTACATGTGCTTCATTCCTTTAGAAAGGGGAAGTGTTGCTACCTATATCGTGGCTGAATTGATTAGACGCGGGAGAAAAGAATGTTTCAAAGAACGGTGCCGTATCAATCGAATTTTTTGAGACAACGATCATTTATTAGAGTGCATCTTTAATATTGTACCAACAAATAAATAAATATAATCGAAACAACAAAATATGGCAATAATAAAATAATTACGAGCAATACAAGATCTCTTTCTCGTAAATCAAAAGGTCTCGTTACAGACAATTTCTATTCCTTGTTACAAATAATAAAATTTCCTCGCATATTCATACATGTGTTAATATAAACTATAGGCCAATCGGCCCTTTCTCTTGACGATTAATCGAGAGTTTTCTCCTTTCAGAGAGATGTAATTAACGTTATAATTTTTTTGGTACGACGAGTTTTGAGTCTCGACTTGATACCCCTTTTATTTGACCGGTTTGACGGCATACACGTACACCACTTCAAACTCTTCGGTCTATGGAGTCGAAATAATTTAGCACCCTGTGACTGGCACGTATGTATATATTAAATAATAAATAAATACAAAATATCCAACAAAAGAATCTTTATTTTTAAAAGAAAATTTTCCATCGCCCACGCCTGGTTGCATATCGTGGACGATGGCCTGACTCTCCGGTGGTTCCTCAGGGTTGAGCTCTGTGGCAACCCCCAGCTAGGCTAGCATGGCTGACACCATCAGCTACAGCCGACCTCAACACAAGACCCCCAACTTGGTCATAATTCCTCATAGGTTAATTTATTCCAATGGCAGCCTTCACTCTGCCATCTAGTGACGTGGTCACCAAGTCAGGGCATCAACAGAGGTAACGCCGGAGCGTCACGTTCCCCCAAACCTCGGTCCAAGTGTGAGACCGATCATACACGAGCATCTGTGAGCTCCGTTCAGAGATATCATACACGGTCCAAGTGTTAGACTCTGTCACTCGATTCGATACGAAATAAATTCAATTATTGTAACACACGTAATAGTTAGAGTCCCCCATTCATTTCTTGTCCCATCATCGCGTGAAACGAAAAGATAAGCCTTTTAGTTTCCCAACAACAACAAAAAAAAAGAGATCGACAAGGATAGGCCTTAGAAGGACGATGCATGTCCCGTTTCTTCAGCGGAGCAGCCAACCCTACGGTACTAACCCTACCATGTGAACTGCAATGGCATGCATGGGACCTTAATTATACCTGCAGTCGTACAAGGCTAGAAGCCAATATTTCGATTGGATTTGGGTTTTCTCACGTCAAAGTTAACGACATTTATATTGGATATTATAAGCAAAAAAAGAGAAGAAAAAGTGGTTAGAAATACAACACTTTGAACGGAAGAAACTTTGGATATAAAAAATAGAGAGTACACACATTTTTATTAACAATCAGAGATATAGAGAGTTAAAACTTACGCATAGACAACCTCTTAAAAAGTCGTACATATGTGATTAGATAACAAAATAACATGTAAAACATAAAACAGGGATAGTGGGATATAGGATCCACTATGGGCACATCTTGTCCCATACAACTTAGAAGATTCCTAACAAGAATATGTCTAATAGACTCAGCCCAATTTACATCATATTTCATCACACTCCCTTGATGCAAAGCTGGACACATCAAGCAAGGATCTAAACTTGACAAATTTGGAGTAATTTAGAGCTTTGGTGAATCCATCAGCAATTTGATCACTTGTACTATAATATTTCATTACAATCACACCTTCAGTCACAGCTTCACGAATGAAGTGGTACCGCAGCTCAATATGCTTGCTTCTCCCGTGAAACACTGGGTTTTTTGTCATAGCTAATGTAGCTTTGTTGTCGCAAAAGATTTCTGTTCCTTGAGCTTGATTTTGATGTAGATCTTCTAAAATTCTCCGCATCCAAATAGCTTGACATGCTGGGGCGGATGCAGCAATATACTCAGCTTCAGAGGATGATAAAGCAATACTTGCTTATTTCTTTGACATCCATGATATAGCTCCCGAACCAAAACAGAAAACATAGCCTGAAGTGCTTTTCCGGTCAATCACAGAACCTGCCCAATCACTGTCAGTAAAACCAACCAATTTAAAATTGGGAGTGGATTTATACCATATTCCGTAGTTGCTTGTGACACGGACATAGCGGAGGATCCGTTTTGCTGCTCCAAGATGAAGTATTGAAGGAGACTGCATAAACCTTGAGATCAAACTGACTGAGAACATGATATCTGGCCGTGTGTGAGTTAGATACATTAGTCTCCCAACCATGCTTCTATACAACTTGGCATCCGCCTTTACAGTACCATCATTCACTGTCAACTTTTCATTCGTATTCATGGGAGTAGAAAAAGTCTTACACTTCAGCATATTAAACTTTTCAAGCAGATCTAATGCATATTTTTTCTTGACAAATAAAAATACCATTGTTTGTTTGCTGAATTTGAAGACCAAGGAATTAATGCAGCAAGCCCAAATCAGTCATATCAAATTCTTGCATCATACTTTTCTTAAATTCTTTGATGAGAAAATTAGAGGATCCAGTGTATATAATGTCATCAACATATACACACACAACAAGCATATCTGTACCTTCCATTTTTACATAGAGAGTGGGTTCACTTTCACTTCTTCGAAAGTCATTCTTGTGAAGGTGCAGATCAAGTTTACCATACTACGCTCTCGGCGCTTGTTCAAGCATGTAGAGAGCCTTTTTCAGCTTGTACACTTTTTCCTCCTTTCTATCAATAATGAATCCCTGTGGTTGCTGAACATAAACATCTTCTTCTAAGAAACCATTCAAAAATGTAGATTTCACATCAAATTGGAAAACTTGCCATTTCATTTGAGCTGCTAAAGTCAAAATAAGTCTAACAGATTCAAATCGAGCTACAGGAGAAAATGTTTCAGAAAAATCCACACCATATTGTTGTGCATACCCCTTAGCGACGAGTCTTGCTTTGTACTTTTGAATACTTCCATCGGCATGATACTTCACCTTATATATCCATTTTACACCAATGGCATCTTTTCCCTGTGGCGGGTCTACAAGCTCCCATGTATCATTCTTTTCAATAGCAGCTATTGTAGACACCCAATTTTGACCGATAAGTTGAGCAATTTCTTTGTTCTCCTAGTTAATGCCCCAATTGATCTATAATTGGTTGATTTTTTGGGATTTCTCCCTATTCTTGGCCCCACAATTCAATTTTCATACCTTGGATCTTATCTCGAATTCGACATTCTCGCGCTATTCACTCACATCACTTTATGGACCTAATTGAATGATCATTTGAACAGTCGTTATTTCTTGACATTCATAGCATCCACTATGGATGTTATTCTTATTTAATATTTGATTGAACGACTACCCAATGGGTATTTATTCTTTTTCTAACCATTTGGTGAGCCAATTATTGTCGCGCTATATCGTCATAACGCGTTCATGAAGAACGCGCTATACGCTTGTAGCGCGTTCTCAGTCAGAAACCCAGTCCGACCCGGACTCCCCTTTTTCGACTTGGGTCCTTACTTTGATAAGTTTCCAATCATATTTCGTCAAAAGGAAGGTTCCTAACTCTAATAGGAGTCTTTCCCCCTCGTTAATTGGCAAGATTGCCTTGATTTGAGCCACCAAGTTATTAGTTTGGGATCAAACTCCGACCTAGGGTTTCATCTTGATCCTTCGCCTATAAATTGGACCCTTGGCCGTCGTTTTGAAGGGGATGCAACTCGAGATCTTGACGAGGAGGAGGCTGCTCTTCGTTCCACATCAATAACTCCTCACTCCTCACACATCCAAGGGAGTATTTAGGGGCATATTGTGTTCTCCCTCGTTCTTAATTTTCTCCCCAATTCGTTTATCTCAATCTTTGCATTGCATATTGATCTCAAAAATACTTCTTTTTACAAAATAAACGCATTCACACACACACCAAACCTATTTTTGGCCCTTCCATAGGGTTTAAAAATCACCAAACCCCTGGGTAATCGAGCCCTTCTTTTACATGCTTTTGACTAAGAATAGGGGCAGATTCTACTAAAATCTCGATCTAATGGGCCTTCTGTTTGTTATTTATGATTGTTTACAGGCACTAGAAGATTGATACGTGGAGCCCTTGCACCTTGGCTGGCCTTGGAGTAAGGAAGAAACGAATCCAGTCCATCCCGCTTCATGTCTGATATCGCGCTATAGGAACCTAGCGCGATCTTGAGAAGGCGCTAGGACGATATAGCGCGTTCATCCCCAGGCCAACTCTTGGCCCTCTTGAATTTCTGAGGTATGTAACATGCCCTTATCTTGATCTTCATATTATTTGGCATGCTGTTGGCCTCAGTGGCGATCACGGATTTTAATTATTACATGTGACCCCCCCTTTTTTATCATCGATTTTAGTTCTATATCTTGATAAATCATCTTTTATTAAATCATCAATTGGGGGTGGTCTAATTCCATAATCCATAGCTATATCCTCTTCCATGGAGTTCTCTCATTCTTCTTTTCCACATGCCTCCTCATAGCACATAGGCTCTGCAACTAGGAAGGCAAATGTACATGAATTATAAAAGTCTGTTAAAGACCGTATCTTTCTTGGAGGAGTTTCTATTTCAGATGTAGAATCAACATCATTGCTGGTTGGGCTTCTCATATGCACAGGTGATTGTATTGGAGAGGGGCTAGGTGGTGAAGAGGATTGAGATGTATCATTGTCTGTGTTGTCTTGTAGTGGTGGTGTATTAATATGCTGATTTTCTATATTTGTCCATTCCCAAGTGCTGTACTCATCACAAATAACATCTCTATGGATGATTAACTTTTTAGTTGTAGGATTATACAGCCTATAACCCTTTGTCTCACCACTATAACCAACAAATATACATTTCTCACTCTTCTTGTCCATCTTACTATGGTCATTTGAGTCAATTAAGGCATATGCAATACAACCAAAGACTCTTAAATTACTCACATTGGCATTTTTCTTCCACCAAGTTTCATATGGAGTCATGTTGCGTACCACCTTTGTTGGAGAAATATTGAGAAGATGTATAGCTGTAGCCACTGCTTCAGCCCAGAATTCTTTAGGAAGTTATTTCTCACTAAGCATACTTCGTGCCATCTCCACCACTGTTCGATTTTTCCTTTCGGCAACATCATTTTGCTCAGGTGTTTTTCTTACTGTCAACTGCCTGTGACTGCCATGCTGCTTACAAAAATGATCAAATTCATTAGATAAAAACTCACCCCCTCTATCAGTGCAAAGAATTTTGATAACATGACCACACTCTTTCTCAGCAAAAGTCTTGAACTCCTTGAACTTTTCAAATGCTTCTGATTTCTGAGTAAGGAAGAAGGTCCAACTCATACGAGAAAAATCATCAGTGAACAATAAAAAGTATCTACTATTGTTTAAGGATGGGGTTCTCATTGGGCCACAAATGTCTGCATGAACCAAAGCTAAAGGTTCTTTGGCTCTCCAGGCCTTTCCAACCTGAAATGGCAATCGATGTTATTTTCCATACACACATCCTTCACACACATTGTCATCACAAACAATAGAGGGCAGGCCACATACCATATTCTTCCGACTCAACAGCTTCAATCCATTGAAATGCAAATGCCCATATCGTAAATGCCATAACCGTGACATTTTATTCAAATTAGCAACTAAAGCACACTCATCAAGACATGAAAGCTCAAGAGGAAACATTCTATTTTCAACCATGTAAATTATCACATATGGTACTTCAGACCCTTCTCTTCTCATTTCACATACACTATCATGAAATGTAATCAAATAGCATTTCTGAAATAATTGCCCAACACTAAACAGATCATATGCTAGACCGAGTATATAATAAACATCATGAATCAACCTTTCAATACATGATTTAAATTTAACTGCAATTGTCACTTTGCCTTCAATTTGCACTTGCTTGTTATTTCCAAGCCGAACTTGCTGTTTCACTGATTCATCAATATGACGAAAGAGATTTCTCTCCCCTGTCATATGATTGCTGCACCTACTATTGAGAAACCACACATGATTAGTGTTATATTCTTTGAGATCTAAGTGAGTGAGGAATAAATTACCATCTTCTGACTTTTCTTCCATCATATTTGCTTGTTGCTTTTGCTTATCCCAGCAATAAGGTTCAGTATGCCCAGCCTTCTTACAAAAATCACAAAACCTATTTTTGTGGTTCTGATTTTGATTACCTTTATCACCATTTGCAAACTTGAAGTGATGATCATCCGACTTTCCACTTCCACGATGACCACCCCTGCCTCGTCCTATAGCTGCATGCTTTTGATCCAACATCATTTCACCCTTTTTGTGTTTGTTGCTAACCTCCATCTTGACCTGAAAAACCTGCTCAATGTTCTTTTCAACAGATCTATTTATCCTGTCCTCATGAGTCAAGAGAGATCCCATCAGTTCATTAAGACAATAAGTAGTTAAATCTTTTGACTCCTCAATAGCAGTCACAACATGGTCAAACTTTGGTGGCAAACTTCTCAATATTTTTCCACAATTTTTTGATCTGATATTTCTTCCCCAAAGATTCTCATATTATTTATAGTGACTGAAATTCGTGAGAAGAATTTTTGAATAGACTCATTTCCCTTCATGAATAAGGCCTCAAATTCTCTACGAAGAGTTTGAAGTTTCACAGTTCTTACCTTCTTGTCCCCATGAAATTCTTACTTCAAAATAGTCCAAGCTTCATTTGATTTAGTAGCACTTGTAATTCGGAGAAAGATGGTGTCAGTCACAGCTTGTTGAAGGGCAAGTAGAGCCTTTGAATCCTTCTTCCGAAGTTCCTTCAGATCTGATTTCTCTGCCTCCTTAGAACTCCAAACTTCTGCATAACCATTCTCAACTAGATCCCAAAGATCTTGAGACATAAAGAAAGTTCTCATTTTTATACTCCAAAACTCATAATTATCTCCATTAAAGATGAGTATCAATATTTGAGAGAGGTTGAGAGTAGTCATACCACTTGTCATGATGAAAACTCTCTAAGAAAACTTCTATCAAACACCTTATGTGCAAGACAAGTTTACCTCTCCAAGAAGCTTCACACTTGCAAGTTGCTATCTCCACGAGATACTTTGTTGCAGCAAGCACTTCTGCTACAGGATGACGCCCAGAACTGGTCGAACCTGGAGCTCTGATACCAAGAAATGTTGGAAATACAACACTTGAACAGAAGAAGTTTTGGACATAAAAAATAGAGAGCACACACACTTTTATTAACAACCAGTGATACAGAGAGTTAAAACTTACACATAGGCAATCTCTTAAAAAGCCATACATATGTGACTAGACAACAAAACAACCTATAAAACATAAAACAGGGATAGTGGGATATGGGATCCACCATGGGCACATCTTACCCCATACAACCTGGAAGATTTCTAACAAGAACAGGTCTAACAGACCCAACCCAATTTGCATCATATTTCATCAAAGGTATCACAATTAAACGATTGGAAAACTAGTCCTGCTGCAAGGGTTTTTCTTATATGTTTTATGGGTGCATTAGAATAACGTCTCAAGAAACTGATACCAAACCATTTTGCGTTCCAATTTATTCAGCTAATAGAGAATGACGTCCTTTGCGCTTTGAAAGTCGTTAACAACAGACAAATGAAACAGGAAGAACCATACTTCTCACGGTCCATGGTTAAAATCATGGCTTGCAGGATGGAACCCTGCCGCATCGCACCGGCCATGTTGGATCGTGCTTGTGTGAAATCAACACCGCAACACATCAGCACGGGCACGATTCGGTATTAATTAGGTGGAGAGAAGAAGAAAAGGGGAGGGTGGTGCAGTGGCCGTCATCGTCCGACCACGCGGGGGAGGGCAACAGAGTGGCCGGCCGATGTCGTATGATAGACGAGCGAGGGCTACGAGGTGGCCCGCATGCATCATCCACATCTTTCGGGAGGACCTCATTCTCTAACTGGAAGTAGAAGGCTGAAACCCAGAACCAGAAGAGAGAGGTTAGGGTGGGAACTGGGAAGCAGGAAGAAGAGATGTTTGGGGGTATTTTATAATCTAATCTCAGTAAAAGTTGGTTTCTTCTCTATTGAGATTTAAAAAAAATGCTCTTGATCTAATACGGTACGGTACTGTACAAGATCCTACGTCAAAATAACTAGAATGGCCGTGCGATCTGACAAATCTTGATTAAAAGAAAGATATTTAAAAAAAACGTTTACATCTATATTCTTGTAATCGATCATCTTCACATATGTACATTGATATACTCTTGATTTTTAAGGATTTTCAGAAATACCCCTGAAAACCTTCCGATTACATCTGTACGTATACGTGTCTAGTTCTTATATCGTCAACTTTGAAGAGAGACGCCTAAAAGGTGTTACAAAATAATAATAAATGTGAAAATTCAAAATATTTTTCAGACATGTATTTTCACCTCACCCTAGTAAACTCTAAGCGGAGGATGGATTCTTTATTTTGACCCTTAAAATCGCACTTGTGAGGGAACAGCGACGACTATTTACATGTATTCTCTAAGATTTTTGACGAGTCATAAAAGTCAGGAGTCTATATATATACAGGAGTATATATGTAATATGATTGCAGAGACATACATGTAAAAAAATTATACTTTTGAAATACTAATTATCTATTAAGATATAGCACTCCCTGCCGTGGCGGTGATGGGTCACCTCATTAATGAAATAGTGCACATCTCGAGTTCACATCAGTTGGTGTAACACGTACGTAGAGAGAAGAACGTGATTTTTTTTAACTAAGGTCATATTTGCAGGGGATTAGGGGAGATACTCGAACCCAATCAGTTAACAAGAAAATTTTATATATTAAGTAGGACAAAGAGAAAAGGGATATGGGATACAGAGGACCACGAAAGTCGGGGGGGCATCCTACTGAGGAAGGGACGAGCCCAAATACACCAGGTGGGCAAGGCCCAATACGCCAAACATAAAAACTAAAACAAAGCCCAAAAGACATGGGGCAATGGAACTCGGACGAAGAACGCCGTGGACGCCGGAGATAGCAGAGCGTGGCCGGTGGTCGGGAGCGCGGCTGGGATGGACGGCCCACCTAGAAGACGAGAGTGCATCAATAGGCAAAATCTCAAACGGGGGCAGGAGACAAGGGTGGTTGAGAGACCACGCCGGAGCAGTCGCAGACGGTGGCAGGCATGCGAGACGGGGCAGCAGGGTACTTGAGCAGCAGCAGCAGGCACGGGGGGCCGATGAGAGATTCCTCGGCAGAAGCCAGAGGAGCCGTCCGCGGCCAAAAGGAAGCGTTACCAGTAAGGGGGCACTAGCCCAGAAGACGAGTGCACAGCAGTGGGACAGCAAGCTGAGGAGCAACAAGATCCACAAGCAATAACGGGGGATGCCTCGACCTAAGTGGCAGCATGGGAGGGAGCATTGACCTGAACACCGCAGCAGAGGAAGAGGAAGATAGACCCTGGGGGCAGGAGGGCCAGACGGGGGAAGGGGGGCGGGGGAAGAGGAGAGCAGCTCGTGGGGGGGGGGGGGGGGGGGAGGCAGGAGGGGAGGGGGAGCGGGAGAGGCAGGAGGGGAGCGGGAGAAGAACGTGATTGACCTAGCTAGAGTATGGAGAGTAGAGCATCTCAATGCACCTACTGACCCAACTCAGTTAGTGCAGTACCGAAAAGGATTTGTAAAAGCATCCTTCATGTGGAACCGTTTAATTAGTTTCATAATTAGAAGGGATTTTTTTTTCACAAATGCTTGCAGTTGCCCCGAGAAGATCGGCTCTCGTGAAACTAATTATGTGATTATTTACATCACTGATTAGTTATTAATTAGTGACAGAGTTTTTTTTTTAAATTCATCACTAATTAGTGATATTTTTATGATGGATTTAAAGATCTATTTTTAATTAGTGATAGATTTTAAAATTCGTCTCTAATTTGGGACGTAGTTTAAATCTGTCACAAAATTCATCACTAATTAGGGATAGATTTTACGACGAATTTAAAAATTTGGCTGATGAGATTTGTGACAAATTTAAAAATTCAGATCAAATTAGTGATGAATTTGTGACAGATATAATTTTTTTGTCATAATTAATTTTTATCATTAATTCGTCGTAAATTTTATCCCTAAAATTTTAATGATGAACTTGGCGGCGAATTAGGGACGAAAATCGTCCATCTCTAATTCCACTGAAAACAAACAATCTATGCACGAGCATTTTGTTTGATTATTTGTTTATTTTCTCGGTTTGTTTAAGTTTATGAGTCGTCTTATACCCAAGGTTAATTAATTAAATATTAGAAGACCCTCGATCATCAAGACGGAAAAGAATTCTCAATAATAGAAAACATGGTCAAGATCAGAGTCAAGCTACTATATAGGTTGTTCAGGTACACCTTTGATATATATAGGCATTGAGTAATGCTTAGTGTAATATCTCGGACAATTACACATTGGGGTGTTGCACATGCAACACACACTATTCTTTTTTTGAATTTTTTTTGAGTGACCCCCACGTCTAATTAGGTTGGTGTGTCGGTCACAGCACCAGATGACGTGACGTGAGGGCTAAGTAAAAATAAATTTGTCCCTCCGTGAATAGTGAAATTGACTCAATGTCACTATTCATAGGGTTAAGATTTTTTATTTAATTGACTCTCACGTCACGTCATTCGGTGACATGAACGACATACCAATCTAATTAGACGTGGAGGCCAGTCAAAAAAATTAAAAAAATAATAATAAATGTTACATGTGCAACACTCCCGAGTGTAATTACTCGGGACGTGCACTAGGCATTACTCGTAGACGTTTATACACCTCAATCGCCATCAATTTAACGTGCGTATTCGAAAAGGTGCATTGTTAATATTTCCAAATGATATGTATCACATGCATGTCTACCACATATTTCCATGCCCTTCATACATTAGTCGACTTAGGTTGCGTTTGGCAATCAACTCAGGCGTGACTTTCCATCGATAATCTCTCGATAAATTTTAATCTCCCTCAAATGGTCACATGTGTTCTTGACTTCCGTGAAACTAAGATTTCAAAGAAGAGAGAGACCGGATACAACAAACTCCAATTCTCATAATCTCTCGAAACAGTCTCAGAGTTACTTTTGAGGATTTTAAATAATGGTAAATCTTACTTCTCCTGCACATTTGTACGGTGTGTGAATTATTTAAAAAATGAAAAACTTTCATGCTTTGTCAAACGCGGCCTTAATTGAGAAGGAAATATGCAAATTAATTAAAGATCTGCTTGTACGTCATCACAAGATATAATATGCATGTGAACTTATAACAACCTCCTTTGTGAACTTAAAACAACCTCCTTCGTGGTGTCAAAATCTTCAAGCAACTTTACAACAAGTTCGTTGTCTCATCCAGTTCCTGAATCCATGATCAGGACTCATGAGGTTGGGATTGGTGCGGCCGGTCACGTGCGGTTAGGCCTGGCGCCACTAGCCAAGGGTTAGCTTGTCCCCCAGTCGGCATGTCAGAACTGTGTGAATCCAATGTCTTCTTTCAACTGTAGATGACAATATTGTTGCAGCACAATTCCGGTTAATCCAAATAAAGATTCTGTATCGTAGATGTGATGCTCGGCGTACGTCTTCAACGGCGGTCCCGCAAATACCTTGTCCCCGTGTCGAACAGCTGGTGTGCACAAGATCGTTGTCATCATCCATGATTTCTTCTACTAATTAAGCTACTGGTCCACCCTCAGAGGCTAGCGAAATGTGTGATTCTGTCAAACATGAATGGATAATATCGCTTCTAGTGACTGTTTCCGCGATGTCTGGTAACCCACATGCTATCGAGAAGTACGTACCGATTCGTTTGGTTCACCATGAAATGATGCAGTCCTTGCACAACGGGATTGTAAGTTCTAAGCTGTTGGAAGAGAGGAGAGGGTTATAGAGTTGCATATCCCGATGGCCCCTTCTCCAATGATTTTTCATTAACCAAAAAATTAGGGAAAAATCCCTCACAAATAAATACTATTACAATACTCCCCCTCAAGATGGGGCAAAGATATCATGAAGTCCCATCTTACCTATTAAAAAAAAAAAAATAGAAGAATTAAGTCCTTTAGTCAGAATATCTACAATCTGACCAGAGGACTGAACAAAGGGAATGCAAATCTGACCACGATCAATCTTCTCCTTTATAAAATGATGATCAATCTCAATATGCTTGGTACGATCATGTTGCACCGGATTGTAAACAATCTCGATCGCGGCCTTGCTATCACAATATAGGCGAAGAGGGAAATCATTCCACAGTAACAATTCCTGAAGTAACTTTTGTAACCAAAGAAGCTCACAAACACCCAATGCCATCGCCCCGTACTCTGCCTTTGCTGTAGAGCGAGCGACCACTGACTGCTTCTTGCTCCTCCAAGCAACTAAATTACCACCAACATACATACAATGTCCAGAGGTAGATCGTCTATCATCCAATGAGCCAACCCAATTTGCATCAGCATACCCTTCTACCTGAAAGTGATTGTGTCGAGTGAATAACAGACCCCGACCTGGGCATCCCTTCAGATAGCGAAGGACCCTGTAAGCTCCCTCCAGTGTATGTGACAAATAGATCAATCGACCAACAAGTCTCCGGTATCTCTCTCTGTCAATAGGTGCACCACCGTCTGCCAGTAAATGGTGATTTGGGTCTATTGGAGTAGCAACTGGTTTACACCCCAACATCCCGGTCTGTGAAAGCAAGTCTAGGACATACTTACGCTGTGATAGAAAAATCCCTCTGGCTGATCTAGCCACCTCTATACCCAAGAAATATCTCAGTGGGCCTAAATCCTTCACCTCAAATGCCTGCTTCAATTTGGACTTCAACTGTTTGATCTCCTGGTGATCATCCCCTGCATGTAACAATAATATCATCAACATAAACAATGAGAATGGTCCTCTTCCCTTCATGATGCCTATAGAATAACGTGTGGTCTGCATTACTCTGCATGTACCCCATGTTTCTCACAGCTCTACTGAATCTATCAAACCAAGCACAAGGAGACTGTTTGAGGCCATACCATGATCGCTTCAATCTGCAAAGTTTCCCAACAGTCGCTTCACTCTCAAAGTCTGGTGGTATCTGCATATAGATCGACCTCCTCCTGAAGATCACCATGTAGAAACGCATTCTTCACATCTAACTGATGGAGCTCCCAACCAAAGTTAGTTGCACACGAGATCAGAACATGAACATAATTCATCTTTGCCACAGGAGCAAACGTCTCCTCATAGTCCACTCCATATGTCTGTGTGTAGCCCTTTGCAACCAATTGTGCTTTGTATCTCTCCACCTTACCTTCAGGTGTTTGTTTCACAGTGAACACCCATCTACACCCAACAAGACGTTTCCCAATTGGTAGAGGAACCAACCTCCCAAGTTTGATTTCTAGATAAAGCACTCATCTCTTCTAACATAGCCTCTCTCCATATTGGATCTTCCATAGCCACATGCCAGGTACTGGGAATGCAAATAGTGTCCAGTGCAACTGCAAAGCACTGATAGGAGGGAGAAATAGACTCATATGATACATAGTTAGCAATATCATAATGATAACGAGCAGGAAGAACAATAGGGCGAGTGCCCTTACATTGTGCAATAGGAAGATCAAGATCAGATACAAGTGGAGTAGGAAAAACAGTGTTACCATTATCTGATGTTGAAGAAGTGACCGGAGCTTCACCCGGGGAGGACACTTGGATGGCAGAGTGTGGATGCACCTGGCACTGGACTCTAACTTCCTCTGCAGCTCCATGTTCATGTCATTGATCCCCCTGAACACCATCACTATACTCCCCCCTGGGCACCGGGACGAGCAGGTATATACTAAAGAAGTTGCCTGGAAGAAGTAGAGCTGATGTCCCACCATTACATTGACCAGATGTATAGTAAGCCTCATACTCGCAAAAGGTGACATCCATAGTGTAATGCCCAGGATTTTTTGGATCCTTGTTCATGGATCCCGGATCTGGTTTCTCGGAGTGTCCTACTTCATTGTGTCCGAAATTTTGTTTCGGATATCTTTCGTGTTCAGATCGGCGCGATCCAGAGTTGGTTTGGAGGCCCAGAAGCGTTCTGCAGTCTTTCCGCGTGTGTTTTCCGATTCCCGGTGTGTGTTTCGGTAATTCCTTCGGAACCTCGTTGCGGGTGAACCGGGCCGTTCACCTAGGCGAGTGTGGTACCGTTACGATCGGTGCATTCCGAGGATCGCGGAAACGTGATTTTCCTATTTTTGGTATTTTTCGGAATTTCCAGATTTTCCTATATATATAACCCTTTTCTCTCCCTCCCCTCTCATTTCTCTCTTCTCTCCCTCTCTCTTCTCACGCTCTCTCCTCTCTCCCTCTCTCTCCGGCGACCAACGGGGTGGAGCGTGGGCGAGGTGGGGACGGCGTGGGTGAGGCACGGGCGAGGATGGGTGAGGATTGAGGCGGTGGAGGCGCAGTGAAGCTCGGCCATGGGTTCGTGGAACGACGAGGCTTCAACGGCGTTTTCTTCGTGGATCGACGTCCACGGTGCGTCGAATCTTCGGTGGAGGTAGAGAGATGGACCCTCAACCCGCGTATTTCATTTCCCGTGAGTTTTGTAGGCCGTGGTGAGCCGAGCGGGCTTGTTTGGGCGTTTTGGGGAAAATGCATGTCTTTGGGTGTGTGAGCCGAATCTTATGTTTTGATCGTGTTTTTGGGTTTAAATGGGTCTTCTCGGTGCTAGAGAGGTTGGGGTATGGTTTCCCCTTTTGTTTCCCCTTCACCTAGGGGTGGATGGGGTGTGGAATGGATTTTCCACCGTTTTCCCGTTCTTCCGGTTTCGAACTGAGAACGTGCTAGTCTCAGGTAGCACGTTCTTGAGGGCCGCGCCGCCCCGATAGGGCGTGTTCATCGGAGAAGATGAACAATTAGGCAGTTCCTATCGCGCTCTAGGGTCCCAGCGTGTTCTGAAGTGTCGCGCTATAGGATCATAGCGCGACCTGGTCTAGTCGCGCTATGGACCTGTAGCGCATTCAGGGTGAACGCGCTATGCTTGGATGGCGTTCTGCTTGAACGCGCTATGCAAAGATAGCACGTTCTTGGGGTGGCCTGCCCGGCTGCCCAGGGCGGGCAGTCTATGGCTGATCATGCTCCCTTTGGGCCGTGTGTGTCCCGGACACCCCGTGGAGTTCCGTGACAGTGTCTTTAAGTGTCTGGAGGTTCTGTTTACCTCGATAAGCGTGCCCGTGGGCTTGGTGGGTCTGGGTGACCCCAGGTGTTCCGGACTTCCGTGTTCTAGCTAGACCGAGTCACCGTGTGTCGGTGGGAGTCCAGTGGGGGGGAAACCAGCTAGAGGACCCGACCTAGAGCAGATGGTCTGTGTGTGCACACGTAGTTGGGGGCTTAGGACACACGCTGACGAGCGTGACCCCAGCTAGTCCTTGTTGTGGCACTTGTTGCGTGTCTGAGTCTCTCGCCCGGGGCGTTGTAGCTAGACACTTGTGACGCGGTGTAAGACGTCAGGGGACGTATCCAGTCGTTCTCCTTGTGGGTGGTGCTCCTGTCACGTGACGTGAGTCGTCGTGTACCGGGTTCTATTTCCGTCCGCGAGATGGGACTTTGTGAGTGGTTTTGGGAGTGTTCCTGGAGTCGAGGTCTGGGGTTTCCGGTGAGCTTCACCGAAGGCCTTTCCCCAGACAGCGTTGTGTTCACGACGGTGAGGTCGTGACCGTGTTCCCTGACCGTGTGGTTTTGGCTCGGGCCCTTTTTGAGGGCAGGCCTCCGTTATGAAGGTATCATGGCATTTTTCCTAGTAGCGTGGCTAGGCGGTTCGTGTCTGGTGGTTCCCGATTGTGGAATCGGGTGGTCGGATGCGTGGCTTGGTTGTCCCCCGACGAGAGACTAGGTCGTGTTTTCTGATACAGTAGGAGTAGCTATAGAGCCGAGGTTTTACCGGCCACCGTAGTTACTTTCCTGCTTTCATAGTTAATTCCTTCCGTGCCCCCGTTGTTTCTCAGTTGGGGTTCCGCGGGATCCCTACTGGGCCAGTGACAGGAGGCTCACCCCTGCGTTTCAGGTGCGTCGGTTCTTCCTCGGGGTTTGAGGGTGCTGCACGGAGGTTTTTAGTTGCCAGCTTGTCGAGCCGAGTGTTCACTTGGCATGTGGTACGTTTTACTGCTTTAGACCGTACTTTCTGTTGGACTGGACTCTGTTATAGTTGTTTATTTATTTCTGTTAATTGTGGAATTGTCATGCTTTGTTTCCTCTTTCTTTGTACCTCCACACTCCTTTTTAGCACTTTCGAGCCCTCTCGGCTCGTGGGCGGCGGTTCGAGTCTCGGATTATCGGGCCTTCCCGGTAATCAGATTCTCGGGTTATCGGGCCTCCACACATGCATTTTCCCCAAAACGCCCAAACAAGCCCGCTCGGCTCACCACGGCCTACAAAACTCGCGGGAAATGAAGTACGCGGGTTGAGGGTCCATCTCCCTACCTCCACCAAAGATTCGACGCACCGTGGACGCCGATCCATGAAGAAAATGCCATTGAAGCCTCATCGTTCCACGAACCCACGGCCAAGCTTCACTGCGCCTCCACCGCCTCGATCCTCACCCATCCTCGCCCGTGCCTCGCCCGCGCCGTCCCCACCTCGCCCACGCTCCACCCTGTCGGCCGTCGGAGAGAGAGGGAGAGAGGAGAGAGCGTGAGAAGAGAGAGGGAGAGAAGAGAGAAATTAGAGGGGAGGGAGAGAAAAGGGTTATATGTAAAGGAAATTCTGGAAATTCTGGAAAATACCAAAAATAGAAAAATCACGTTTCCGCGATCCTCAAAACGCACCGATCGCAACGGTACCACACTCGCCTAGGTGAACGGCCCGGTTCACCCGCAACGAGGTTCTGAAGGAATTACCGAAACACACACTGAGAATCGGAAAACACACGCGGAAAGGCCGCGGAACGCTTCTGGGCCTCCGAACCAACTCCGAATCGCGCCGATCCGAACACGAAAGATGTCCGAAATGAAATTTCGGAGACAACAGAGTCAGACACTCCGAGAAACCAGATCCGGCACCCACGAACAAGGATCCAAAAAATCTGGGGCATTACAGCCCTCCCCCCTTAAAGAAATTTCATCCTCGAAATTCAGGACTAGCACCCAGCCACAGGGGAAGAATGCCTAAACCAACTGACAACGCTGTCAGGGCCCCAGCATAGAAAAACCTCAATTCTCACAAAACCATGATCATGAGGGATACGGCCAGACCATAATCACGAACGACGCCTACGCTCCGCACACCACACACACATCGGCCACCAGAGCAAGCATCATACAAAGGCACAAGTCTGGTATCACCTCAGACACAATGGAAACCACTCACGGCATCGCTACCACCCTCTCGCTCACCGAGGGAACGTAATCCTCGCCACAAGAACCAATCCACTGGTCAACGCCCACGCTCGGCGGACCAGCCAAACACCAGCTTCTCTGCCAGCTGACCACCACAAATTTGTCTGCTCCGCGCCGAGGACCACTCCACACTCGGCAAGCCGAACGCCACAACAGCACGGGACCAACTCTGTCAGAACTCAAACTTCGACAAAGCTCAGATCCCATCTGGGAAAACACACCTCAGAAACGACCACCAAAAAGGCCTCGCTGGCACGCGACTCTCTCCATTCTTGAGCCCCTACAACCAGCATCTTCTGTCCATGAAAGACCATCCACTGGTCACCAGACATTCATCAACGGGAAACCTCCGCTTGCTCAGGTTCTTCCTTCTTTCCTGGTCCTCCACCAGATCCGAAGGGGACATTCCAAACCTCGACAAGCCATCCGTTGACTCTCGCACAGACCACCACCACATCCAGATGGATCCCCACGCCAACTCTACCCTTCAGGGGAGCACGGTGGAACCCAAAGACTCCATCTCCCCTCGGTCCTTACGTCACTCGACTCAGACTTACGGGGAATCCTCCCTTGCTGGCCGCAGACTGAGGATCAATATCCAACGCCAACGTCTCATCAGAGACCTCCACACACAGGCATCGACCACCGTCCTATCTCATCGAATCCTATCTCATCGAAACCTCCATCTCAATTAATCCAAGAGGACGCCTGCCAATCCCGACTCCCGCTCTTATCACAGAGCCGCGGGACACACATCCTTCTACAATCTACGACACACTTCTCCAAAACACGATCTCATCCACAAACGCAACCTCCAACGCAAGAACAGGGTACTCATGCGGCAACCTCGCCAGCATATTTCCCCAACTCTCCACCTGCCAGTGCCATAAACCACAATATCTCAAGCAACGGCATGGCAACAACACGTCTCACGCCGCCGGAGACAACGCACATCGATACCAATCCTCCGCTGCTCTGCACTTCCACAGAAATCCACCCGCAGCAACCAACGCTACGATCCACGCACTCTGATCCACACGCACAACCACCATAACGCGATAACTCGGGATCCACCAACTCGACAACCATCTGCAACCCCGCATACTCCGATCCTCCGCACCTCGGGAACCATAACACAACCGCAAATCTCAAAAACACCACCCAGCCGGCACTCGTCCTTCCGGAACAGCGCCAACACCCTTACACAACATGGGAATGGGCGCAACGCTTCTCACAGGCAACCACCTTGCCAAAACGCGGGACGCGTCTCGCATGGATTTCATGGCGCACGAAGGCCAACCAATCCGGACACACAGTGCAAGAAGATAAACCTTAACCAACCGCGATCTCCTCTAACCAAGGGAAGAACTCAATACACTTCCGACCAACGGGAGGAAAACTCTACACTCGACCTGACCTCGAGCCTCGCGCATGCTGGGAACAGCACCTTCCAGCACCTAGAAAATCATCACCACGTCAGGTCAGCGCCTCCGACACAGCAAGTGTCATGTCGGACCATGATCATAACATCTCTCAATGCACCACCGCTGTAATTCCTCGATTTTCAACACGCCACGCCAAGAGCCACAACACGAGCCATAATCGACAATCGTCAATGCTCATCCTCGAGCCCCAAACTCGCCACAGAACCTTCACATTTCGAGCCAAATCCTGGGCGAACACAACCCATTCGCACACAGAAGCGCAGGAGCGAGAACTTATTGGGACACCACAGCCCAATCCTGCCTCAAAATTCGCAAAAATAATCAGGACCGACACGTCAGTTCTGACGCCACAGAGCATGACAAGGACATCGGGCTCGACAAATCAGCAGCTCAACAGAAAACCTTCCGCTTACTCGAGCACAATTCTCGACCAGAGCACCCGCTCCAACACCTCAAACCACAACCTCAGCGCCTCAAAGGCTGGACAAAACCAATGCCAGAGTGGCCAAACGCAAGAACAGCTCCCTCAGAGCACGTTTACGGCCACTTAACCACGAACACTCCACACCAGCCACCTGACCTCGCTGAAAACACCTCGAACGCAACACCGCAGCGACGCACCTGCTGGCAACCTTTGCCCAACGCAACACAAGCAGGGCCACCACCCAAGGGAGAAAGCCCTCGACCTCGATCCGCAGACCCCACGCCGGCACGAAAGCCGCGAATCAGCAACCACCCTCACCGCGCCATACATCGCACTCAAGCTCTCAAGCGAGAAACAAAGCAAAAAATATGCACGGAACTCTATGCCAGCTGCCGACTGTACTGGACCTTACGGACTCTGATCACTGTAATATCTCGAATTCCTATGTACGTCCATAACTTGGCTCTGATACCAGCTGTGACGACCCGAGAATCCGATTACCGGGAAGGCCCGATAACCTGAGACTCGAACCGCCGCCCTTCCGAGCCCTCCCGGCTCGTGGGCGGCGGTTCGAGTCTCGGGTTATCGGGCCTTCCTGGTAATCGGATTCTCGGGTCGTCACACATAGTGATCAAGAAGCGCCGCTCAGGTGGGTAATAGCATCGATATCCTTTCTGAGTGGTAGAGTAGCCAACAAACACACACTTCATTGCTCGAGGATCTAGTTTGCCAATAGATGGCCTATGATCTCTGGGAAAACATACACAACCAAATACCTTAGGTGGAATGGTATAGCCGGTGGTCCCCATAAGACACTGAAGTGGAGACATAAAGTCAAGGGCCCGGAGAGGCATTCGATTGATAAGATATGCTGCAGTCAGTACGGCCTCTCCCCATAAGAACTTCGGAACATGCATAGTAAACAATAATGCTCGTGTCACCTCTAACAAGTGTCTGTTCTTCCTCTCAGCCACTCCATTCTGTGCAGGGGTATCTACACAACTAGTGTGGTGTATAATTCCGTGAGAATGAAGATACTCACAGAATTCTCTGTTAGTGTACTCTGTCCCATTATCAGACCGTAGCACTTTGATTTTAATATTGAACTGTGTGTCCACTAGCCGATGAAACTCTTGAAAGCACCTGAGGACTTCTCCTTTATGTTTCAGTAAATAAACCCATGTAACATGGCTGAAACAATCAATGAACGTCACAAGCCATCGATGACCTGTAGCAGTAGTAGTGCTACAAGGTCCCCATACATCAGAGTGCACAATCTCAAAGGGCAAAGAACTTCTATGACCAGTAGTAGGATAAACACTTCTTGTATGTTTGACCAATTCACAATGATCACAACTCAATGAGTTTTTATTGCACTTATTTGCCAAAGTAGGAAATAATCTAGCAAGAATCGAAAAAGGAATATGTCCCAGCCTCTTGTGGTGTAGCATCAGCTCTTAAGGAGCATCCTCAACAGTAAGAGCAAATCTCTCCCCAATATTAGAGCCCAAATTGCATTCTTCAGTCTTCAAATAGTAGAGTCCATTATGTATTTTTCCGCATCCAAGAGTCCTCCCCGTTTTCAGCTCCTGATCGAAGAAGACAATGAGAAGGCCAAAAAGTGACAGAACAATTCAAATCTCTAGTAATAGAGTTAATGGAAAGTAAATTGGTAGGAAAGGATGACGCGGACGGCGTCGGAGGACGGATCGACGGCAGCTCCGGGACGCGAACACGACGAGATAGTTGTTGTCTCTCACAGCTCGGCCTCACACCGAGCGATCTCTCACCGGGCGACACTCGAATCTCACAAAGGAGAAAAGAGGGAAGGGAAGCACAAGAAGGGGCCAAATGCACCAACGTGATTTTCATTCAAGCAATCTTTCATATGTGTACAACAACACCCTTAGCCCCCTTTATATATAGGGAAGGCCATAACATCCAAACCTTTAGACTTTACCTATTTGCATATATATCCTATGTAACGACCCGAGAATCCGATTACCGGGAACGCCCGATAACCCGAGACTCGCACCGCCACCCACGAGTCCGAAGACTCGGAAGGGTTAAAAGGATGGTGTGGAGACTACACAAGTATCACAAATAATTATAGAAATTAAGCAGTTCATATAATTAAGTAGGAAATAAACAACATTTTAATTAATACATGGTCCACAAGATAATAATAAAATAACAATAGTAGTCCACAACTAGTACAGAGATAAGAAAGAAAAGTACAGCTACACAGGACATACCCTGGCTCTGACCTCTGGCACTCACGCTGGGCACCTGAACCACGCTGAGCCTCAGATGCGCTGCCCTGAAGCCGCACCTCGCCTGAAACACGGTGAAAACACACAGGGAATAAGTCTCAGAACAAGACTCAGTAGGGATCACTCGAACCCTACCTCGTAGACGGAGAAATCGCTACACTAGCAGTAAGCGAGTACCTCGGAAAAGGAAGCCCTGCCATCTACAAAACACCTGTCTCAGGGCACGAAAATCGGCACACGTGCCACGGTGAAACGACCGAAACTCAACGGTCAACCCTACCAAAAACCCGAAGGTCGAAGTTGCAACGACTAACAGTGTGCCACTCCCGACTCGACAGGAGTACCTCCCACTAGAACAAGGCCGGATGCGTCCCCTGACGACTTGCACCGCACCGCCGGTGAACTGCCTAACGTGGTAGCACCTACCAGAGGCACGGACATCGTACAAGTAACCACAAACAAGTGACTAGCTGGGGTCACGTCCGTCGGCGTGGGTCCAACTTCCCCCAACCATGTGTGCACACACAGACCACGCGTCCAAGGTCTGGCCTCTAACTGGTTTTCCCCTGGAGCCGGACTCTGACTACCGACGAGGGGCCCGACAAAAACCAGTCTAAAAACCGTCCTCAGGGTAGCCTCTCCACCACTCCCTGGTAGGTCCACTCGCGTGCAGGCAGGCTATGACTAGTGGAGGGTCACTGAAGGAGTAGACTCTCAAGTCAACGGAAAATCACGTCTGCATCCGATGACGTACGGGAACCATCCCACGTACCAGCACCGTCGCACGGTGACCACGATCGGAAGAGAAACGGGACTGCGAACCACACGGTGCAGTCCTGAGCCTGGCGGTCTACTCTAGACGTGCCACAAGCTCTGACGGTCTAAGGCTGGACCGTCACAGCCATCTGACGGCCCAACACAGGGGCGTCGGACCCTCGGTGGAAAAACGACTGTGACGCGCCTACCCTGGTGCGTCACAGGCCTGACGCACCTAGCCTGGTGCGTCACAAGACACGAAGGAATAAACTGTGACGCGTGCCACTCGGTGCGTCCCAGACTGTAACGGACCAACTCTGGTGCGTTACAGGGTGGGAATACGTGTGCCCTAACGCACCCACACAGGGGCGTCATAAGGCTGTGACGCGCCAGGCATGGTGTGTCACAGGCCTTGACCCCCAATGGTCAAAAATCAACGGTCGAAAGTCAACGGTCAGATCGTCCCTGACGGTCCAACCCTGGCGCGTCATAGCACCGTGCCGGTCTATCGTGGGACCGTCACAGCCCACAGACCCCCAGTTGGCTAAAACAGGGCTGTAACGCACCCACCTGGGTGCGTCACATGGTGTGACGGTCACTGGAAGGACCGTCACACCGACCTGACGGCAAAACGGCATGAAACGCCCAAAAACATCAACCACGCCCCCATGCCTCCATAAGAGAGGGGGAAAACAAGGGGGAAGACCCCTGGGGACCCCTAGCATGATTCTAGACCATCAAAACGCAGAATCGCGGCTCAAATCTATAGATCGGGCGAACTCTCCCCAAATCATGGAAAACCCAAACCCGGCATGAAACCCCGCCTCTCGGCCTCCCCTCGGCCTACAAATCACGGGAAAGGAATGCAAGAGGCTAGGGAACGTCACCCTACCTCAATTTTATCCCGAGACGCGTCGGATCGCCCACAAATCACGATGAAAGCTTTTAGAAATCCAGCTCCTTCACGCTTCCCACGGACACCGCACGCGCACGAGCTCGCCTCGCCGCTGCCCACGTCGCCGCACCGTCACCCCGCCGCCGTCTGCAGTCGGAGAGAGGCCCGCCGCGTCGAAATGGGAGAGAGAGAGGAAGAGGGGGGAGCTCACAGTGGGAGGAAGAAGAAGAAGAAGAAAGAGAAGGGTGGGGGAGAGAGAGAAAATGAGAGATATTTATAGAAAATCCAAAAAATCTGAAAAATGCCAAAAAATTAAAAATTACATTTTCGGGATCCTCGGAACGCACCGATCGCAACGGTACCACTCTCGCCTAGGTGAACGACCCGATTCACCCGCAATGAGGTTCCGAAGGAAGTGCCGAAACACACATCGGAAATCGAAAAATACGCGCGAAAAAGTTACGAACGCACTCCAGGCCTCCAAAACAACTCCGGATCGCGCCGATCCGAACACGAAAGATGTCCAAAACAAAATTTTGGACATAACGGAGCCGGACACTCCTAGAAAGCAGATCCGAGACCAACGAAGAAGGATCCGAAAGGTTTGGGATATTACAGCCCTCCCCCCTTAAAGAAATTTCATCCTCGAAATTCAAGAGCAAAGCCCAGGGGAAAAAGAGGAAGACTCACTCGAACAAGTAAGGGAAATGCTGACGCATCTCGTCCTCACGCTCCCAAGAAGCCTCACCACCAGAGTGCCGCTGCCACACCACCTTGACCAAGGGGATGACCTTGTTCCGCAGACGCTGCTCTCGCCTATCCTCAATGCGGACGAGAAACTCTAGGAGAGATAGATCTGGTGTGACGACCCCGGGATCCAAGTACCGGAAAGGAACCGACACGTCTCGAATCTCGGCCCACCAACCCACGAGCCCGAAGACTCGGAAGGGTAAAAAGGGGTGGTGTAGGAGTACAAGAGAAGCTGAAACGACCGCAGAGATAGCACACTAATCTGAAATCAAATGCACAGCATGATATAAATAAAATAAACTGCTACAACGTCCATAGTGTGATGGGAATCGACGCCGAGCATGTACTTTTTCTTTTGCATTTATGCCCTTTTAGTTTGTGTTTATATCCTTGGGAAAGTATGTACGCAAATGTAAGGCTTTACAAGCCAATGAGTCATTCCCATGGATTGTGTGGATTTTTGTGCAATTGTGTAGTAGGTCCAGCTAGGGGCCCCTCAGCCCTTTCCTATTGGTCCATGTCACCTTGTGGGGCTGATCAACCATCCTAGGTGTACATCTAGAAAGTTGGACTAGTCATATGGACACATGGGTGATAAATGGGTCAATATTCCAATGGTTGGCCACCTACCCCATTCAACTCTTACCTTGGTCAAGGGGGCGCCCCTCTCCCCTTAGTATTTTATTAATTTTTGTGTGTCATTCACACTTAATCTCAGCCCTCCATTCCTCACCCCTAGATCTAATGGTGTAGATTAGATTTGACACATGGCATATAAAAGGGTTGTATTTTCCATTTGTTAGCATTAATGAAGAGAAAATTGTTGGAAAATCAAGAGTGTTCTTGAGTCCCCCCCTCTCTCCCTCTAGTTCCTCTCCTCCAACCTCCAGTTCTAGAGTGATTTCATCTTCTATCATCCCCTCTTCACCTCCGGTGATCATCTGTGCCGCCGCCGCCGCCGTTCGTGCCGCCTTCGAGCCGCCACGGAATCATCTTCAGTTTTCTGTTCTGCTGGATAGAGGTGTCTTCATGAAAATCCTGCTATCAGCCACGGCCTCTTCGTGGATTGAACTTTTGATGTGACACAACTTCGGACCTAATGCAAGCAAGCACATTCACATTCAAAATGGGCCTAGTTGGGCCACCGCTCTATCGTCACTCACCTAAGCCCGGGGTGACTTGATAATGCCAAGGGGAGGATGTGGGGTTGGGCCCTTGCTGGTAGAGGGCCAGCAAGGCCAAGAATTGATTCCCAATGGGTGGGGATGCCCAAGTCAAGGGGGCCGACAAAGTGCCAACGGCACCGGTTACAATATTCCCACGGTGATCACTCAAGTTTATGGGGCTTGAGGATCGGGCTCTCACTCGCATAACCAGCGGAATTAAGAACTAATATTGAAAGACAAGCACTAATTGGAGTGAAGGTTTGAGCACTTACTCGACCGGTTTGAAGAAACCGATCCCGGTCGGAGACGAGGGCGAGCGGGGAGGCGAGTGGATCCCCACACGCCGCGGCGGTGTCGCTTGACCTGCCCCAAACAAATTACACCACTACACCTCTCGCAGGAGGGGGAACTTGGGGTGGGGGTTAATGATATTACATCAATACTACCTCCACGCAGGGAGGGGCCTTCAGCCGGCCAAGCGGGGTGGGGAAACCAAAGCAAAGAACGAGGAACAAGGGTGGACGCCGAATCTGCCTGCTGTCAGCGAACCAGGATAGAGGGTCGGTGTTGCTGTTGTAGATCTTGCTAAAGAATTGTGCTGATGGCGAGACTGGTGGCGAAATCTTCGTAACAGGAAGGGGAATGCCTCAGAATTTTTGTAATTTCTTTTGGAGTCGCTGCTGGACGGGGCAGGAGCTTGAACAGGGCCTCTGTTTCTCGGACTAGTAGGGGTAGGTCACCAACAGTAGGATGCAGAGGCTGTCCTGACCGCTCCTGAACTCCAAATTTTATGCCATCAGCGTCGTTAGAACCGTGGGTGAGTCCTCTTTGCAGCAAAAGAAACGGGGACACCAGAAGAGAATGGAGACGATCTGTGGAGCCAGATAAGTGAGGAGGTGTCGATGCAGACTGGGGAAGGCAGAGCCGCGCGACTGTGGAAGAAAATTGGTAACTTCTGTTCCCGGATGCTGAATGGGCTTCTGCTTCTTGATTCTGAAAGTAGACAGGTGGATGAAGAACTTTGAAGAAGGACTTGAAGACTGATTCCTTCGGGGCTGGTCGTGGCGGAGCTTCTAAGCCGGCTCAGGTCCTCAGCCGAGGTAGAACCGCGCAGCTGTGGGAGAATGGAGGTCCCGGACAGCACCGAGCTTCGATGAGGATGAAACCACTTTCGTGACGAAGAGGACTGGCAGACGCTTCCGTGGATGCCTCTTATGCCTTCAGAATCGCAGGTAGTTGACCGTGATGGCTTCTGCAATCTACTGGTACCTTTGCAACATTTGGACAGCAACCTGCAGGCCTTGTAGAAGCCACCAAAATGACCTAAAGAAGAAGATGGAGGAAGTGTATGTGTGAAAGGGGTGAAGGGGGTGGAAGATGAAGTGTGTGGGAGGGATGGGGATGCTAATGGTGATAGGATAGAGATGGGAGAGGGCAGGGGGCACAGGGTCTCAGCTGGAGGCAAGGGAAGGTGGTGTAAGGGAATGAGAATGGAGGGAGGTGGGAGGGGCGAACCTAACTAGAAGGGAGGGGAGGGGGGCGGCCAAAACATGGAGGGAGTGGTGGGGAAATGGCCTTGGAAGTTGTGGGGTTGTGTGGGGAAGGGGTTGATTGTGTTGGAATGGGGAAAGTGGTGTTGGAATGGTGAGGGATCTCCTTGGGACTAGGGGGGTGGAGTAATGGAGGCCATGGGGAAGTGGAGGGCTTTAATGATGGTAGGTGGGGGTTGAGGTGGTTGGGAAGGGAGGAGAGAGAAGACAATTCGAAATTGGGTGTTGAGGAGAGAGAAAGTGGAGTGAAAAAGAGGGATTAAGAGAGGGAAGGGTGGGGAATCTCTCCCCTAGGGTTTCTCACCCAAAAAATGTTGGAATCACTCCACTAAACTAAGCTTTGGACTCTCAAATGGCATTTTTTTCATTGATTGATTCATTAAGTTGAAATGGGGGGAATGTGGTCCTATATATAGGCAACCCACATTTTACAATAAGTCCCTGACAAAAGACTCAATGACAAATAACCGAGGGGGTAGGGGGTGCACTTGGGCCAAACCCAATGAATTGGGCCCAATAACTAACTAAATAATATAATGACTCTCAAACTTAGGGAAATAAACACAAGACCTAGGAACATGACTCAAATAAAAGGGAAAATACATCAAATGACTCAAATAAAAATTACATAGGACTCGAAATTAAATAATTAGACCATGCCGGATGCAACCGGGGCGAGGAGACGAGCTGTGATCGTGGGCATGGGAGGTGATGTCCCCATCATACTCCCGGGGTGCGGAGAACTCGACTCCGTCGAGTAAGTGTCCTTTCCTCTTTGGAGGGTGTAGAAGTGGTACTGCCCTCAAGTCTTCCGAACGAGACCGATCCATCCACCTGCCGAGATAGCGCTCGTATACCTTGCTCCGAGTGGTAGTGACTTGTTCATCCAATATTTGTTCAATTTGTTCACGCTGGGCTCTCTTGGCTGGTGGTCTCTCCTCACGGGTGGGTGCTCTCTCAAGGGAAGAAGTAGGCTCAATCTCCTCACTAGGTACCACCGTGGGTCCCTTATATGGCACTAGGTCGGCAACATTGAATGTGGGACATATTCCATACTCCTCAGGGAGATCTAACTCAAAGACATTTGCACCAATGCGCCTCAGGACCGGGAAGGGACCAGCCCCACGTGGCCTCAATTTGGAGATGGCTCCCGGGGAGAGTCTCTCCGTCCTTACCATCACAAAGTCACCCTCATGGAATTCTTGGTGACGTCGATGAGAGTCGGCTTGCCTTTTATAAGTCACATTCTTCTTGCTAATGTGCTTGCGGATCTCTTTATGCAATGTTGTGAATGCAGACATTCTAGGGGTGATGGGTGGACCGGGGCAACCAAAAGTAGACCTATCGTGTAATGATGCAGTGTAGACTTTGGTTAGCCCAGGTGGGCCGGGGCACCCGTAGGTGGCCCTATCATGCAAATTGGTGATAAATATCGGGGGACCCGGACATCCGTAGATGCCTTTGACATGCTTAAGATCCATGATGAATGAAGGAGGACCATGACATCCGAATATGGACCACTCATACTTTCTACTTGACATGTGGGTGATATGAATGAATGGACCCAACATAGTGTTCATGCCAAGGGGTGTGGTAAGCCTAGACACATGCATACTTTTCCCAAATGTGACTTCCATGTGTATAGGTGTGGGACAACATTTGAACTCCCATTGGAAAGGATCGAATATATCTAAGAAGGTGGTCATCATGGGGTGGGGCACAACCTTATTACCTAGGGATATGTGGCCCAAGGTCATGGCTCCCAAGGTGTAACCCGGGTCATGGATGTGGTTGGTTTGGCCCAATATGGTGGTTGAGGGTAGGAAAGGGTGGGTGGTGGGTAAGATGGTTGGGCCACATGGGTATCCGTACTCCCATTGGAATGGGTCAAAGGGATCATGGTAAGGGCTACCTAGAGAGACGAACTCTATGTTCCCAAGGTCCTTACAAGGTGGTGAGTCATCCTCCTCCCAAGTAGTTGGTCCAAGGTCTCTAGTGGGTTGACCGTTCAAGGTACTTGGGATCTCAAGGGGTGGGGAGTAGACCGGGATGGGTTCTTCCTCCAAGGGGAGAAATAGGAGGATCTCACTAGTACAATGCCCACTTGTGCAAAGGGAGGTGATGGAACCGATGGATGGGTGGACAAAGTTGACGGTGCTAGGCTCCAATGGTCCCATGGCTAGTAGGCCGGTTAAGTGGGCTTGCCAATGTAGGCAATCCACAAGGTCTCCCAAGTCTTCCACAGAGTAGAAGTTTTGATAAGTGACATGGGGAGGTCGGGTGGGAACAATTTGGGATTTATATCCCAATGGTGGTGAGCTAGGGAGGGTGGGACATTGCTTGAGCCATTGGAGTATGGACTCATCTATGGTGAGGGTGCCATGTGTGATGGTGCATGGCCTTTGAGGATCCGGACCATGAGGGGTGGGGGAAGATTGAGACTCTTCTTCTTTATTGGTGGGATCTTGGGCTTCCTCTATGGTGATAGGAGGGTCCATATGGGCATAAATCTTCCTAAGTTCATTTCTCATCTCAACCCAAGAGTCGATTGGCTCTTGCCTTCCAACTTCCCTTAAGCCTACAATGTTTTGCCATTCATTCCTAGCTTGGCGCCATAGCAAACTTTTGGCATAGTTGACTTGCATAGACCCTGACAGGGTGAACCTCCCAAAGTGGTGATCTATGGAGCTTTCCCATTCTAGATAAAAACTAGGGTGGGATCCATCAAACACAAAGGCATCTATTGGGTCCAAGCGAGACGAGTAGGCTAAGTAGGAAGTGGCCATGATGATCGAGTGATAAATGCAATGGCCCTAGGACAAGACTTAGTAGAGACAAGTCTAGAACTTGCTCTGATACCACTTGATGTGACACAACTTCGGACCTAATGCAAGCAAGCACATTCACATTCAAAATGGGCCTAGTTGGGCCACCGCTCTATCGTCACTCACCTAAGCCCGGGGTGACTTGATAATGCCAAGGGGAGGATGTGGGGTTGGGCCCTTGCTGGTAGAGGGCCAGCAAGGCCAAGAATTGATTCCCAATGGGTGGGGATGCCCAAGTCAAGGGGGCCGACAAAGTGCCAACGGCACCGGTTACAATATTTCCACGGTGATCACTCAAGTTTATGGGGCTTGAGGATCGGGCTCTCACTCGCATAACCAGCGGAATTAAGAACTAATATTGAAAGACAAGCACTAATTGGAGTGAAGGTTTGAGCACTTACTCGACCGGTTTGAAGAAACCGATCCCGGTCGGAGACGAGGGCGAGCGGGGAGGCGAGTGGATCCCCACACGCCGCGGCGGTGTCGCTTGACCTGCCCCAAACAAATTACACCACTACACCTCTCGCAGGAGGGGGAACTTGGGGTGGGGGTTAATGATATTACATCAATACTACCTCCACGCAGGGAGGGGCCTTCAGCCGGCCAAGCGGGGTGGGGAAACCAAAGCAAAGAACGAGGAACAAGGGTGGACGCCGAATCTGCCTACTGTCAGCGAACCAGGATAGAGGGTCGGTGTTGCTGTTGTAGATCTTGCTAAAGAATTGTGCTGATGGCGAGACTGGTGGCGAAATCTTCGTAACAGGAAGGGGAATGCCTCAGAATTTTTGTAATTTCTTTTGGAGTCGCTGCTGGACGGGGCAGGAGCTTGAACAGGGCCTCTGTTTCTCGGACTAGCAGGGGTAGGTCACCAACAGTAGGATGCAGAGGCTGTCCTGACCGCTCCCGAACTCCAAATTTGATGCCATCAGCGCCGTTAGAACCGTGGGTGAGTCCTCTTTGCAGCAAAAGAAACAGGGACACCAGAAGAGAACGGAGACGATCTGTGGAGCCAGAAAAGTGAGGAGGTGTCGATGCAGACTGGGGAAGGCAGAGCCGCGCGACTGTGGAAGAAAATTGGTAACTTCTGTTCCCGGATGTTGAATGGGCTTCCGCTTCTTGATTCTGAAAGTAGACAGGCGGATGAAGAACTTTGAAGAAGGACTTGAAGACTGATTCCTTCGGGGCTGGTCGTGGCGGAGCTTCTAAGCCGGCTCAGGTCCTCAGCCGAGGTAGAACCGCGCAGCTGTGGGAGAATGGAGGTCCCGGACAGCACCGAGCTTCGATGAGGATGAAACCACTTTCGTGACGAAGAGGACTGGCAGACGCTTCCGTGGATGCCTCTTATGCCTTCAGAATCGCAGGTAGTTGACCGTGATGGCTTTTGCAATCTACTGGTACCTCTGCAACATTTGGACAGCAACCTGCAGGCCTTGTAGAAGCCACCAAAATGACCTAAAGAAGAAGATGGAGGAAGTGTATGTGTGAAAGGGGTGAAGGGGGTGGAAGATGAAGTGTGTGGGAGGGATGGGGATGCTAATGGTGATAGGATAGAGATGGGAGAGGGCAGGGGGCACAGGGTCTCAGCTGGAGGCAAGGGAAGGTGGTGTAAGGGAATGAGAATGGAGGGAGGTGGGAGGGGCGAACCTAACTAGAAGGGAGGGGAGGGGGGCGGCCAAAACATGGAGGGAGTGGTGGATTTCAAATTTGAAATGGCCTTGGAAGATGTGGGGTTGTGTGGGGAAGGGGTTGATTGTGTTGGAATGGGGAAAGTGGTGTTGGAATGGTGAGGGATCTCCTTGGGACTAGGGGGGTGGAGTAATGGAGGCCATGGGGAAGTGGAGGGCTTTAATGATGGTAGGTGGGGGTTGAGGTGGTTGGGAAGGGAGGAGAGAGAAGAAAATTCGAAATTGGGTGTTGAGGAGAGAGAAAGTGGAGTGAAAAAGAGGGATTAAGAGAGGGAAGGGTGGGGAATCTCTCCCCTAGGGTTTCTCACCCAAAAAATGTTGGAATCACTCCACTAAACTAAGCTTTGGACTCTCAAATGGCATTTTTTTCATTGATTGATTCATTAAGTTGAAATGGGGGGAATGTGGTCCTATATATAGGCAACCCACATTTTACAATAAGTCACTGACAAAAGACTCAATGACAAATAACCGAGGGGGTAGGGGGTGCACTTGGGCCAAATCCAATGAATTGGGCCCAATAACTAACTAAACAATATAATGACTCTCAAACTTAGGAAAATAAACACAAGACCTAGGAACATGACTCAAATAAAAGGGAAAATACATCAAATGACTCAAATAAAAATTACATAGGACTCGAAATTAAATAATTAGACCATGCCGGATGCAACCGGGGCGAGGAGACGAGCTGTGATCGTGGGCATGGGAGGTGATGTCCCCATCAACTTTTTATGGTGTATTCCTACCTTCTAGCCCCTTCTCCACAAAAAATTCCAAGTCCAAAATCCATCATTTGTTATTTTTACATTTTTGGTCTTTAATCATTCCCAGATCTGCCCTGTCTTTGTCTACATTGACAGTAGCCCTGTGTTTCCCACCTCCGGCCATCTTTTTGATTTGTCCAAACCCTTTCAATTTTATTGGGAGTTTTGTCCATCACCCCCTACATTCAAAAATTTTCTTAATTTTTTATCAGCCTTCTATCTATTTTTAGAAATTCATGTTCTTCCTCAGCTACAGTGTTGTCAGTCAGATCCCAGATCCGATCACCCTCCACTTCCAAAATCAGAACAAATCACCACCACCTCTAAATCCATATCCAAAAATAGTCCTGGTTTCCTTACTCGATTTCCTACAACGTTCATGAACAAGTCGAAGTCTGAATCCGAGGTCTTCATATCGATCAAAGGCAACTCTTAGGAAAGTTTCCTGCTAGTCTGAGAGTTCAGACACTATACAACAGCAACCTTCAAAATTTGCCAATTAGAAGTACATGCTTGATTATTTTTCTGTAATCACCTTGGGTTGAAGCCCTTCGAAGCATCCTTCCAACGGCGCCAGTTTCGTCGCATTCCGACATCGGGGCTGATCGCAGCGTCCGTTCTCGCCGGAGCGCGCGCCGGAAAATAGAACCGGCAGGTCCGTGGCCGGTTATTCCGACCGGTGCCGATCGGAGCCGCCCGGCCTCCGGCCTGCGAACCAGCATGCCGCCAGCCCGGGGAACGCTTCCATAAGTGTCCCCACTACAGCGGTGTCACCGGGTCCCACTCGACCCCTCCGGACAGCACGTGGGCCCCACCGTCACAAGTTCGGGTGCTGCCGAAGAGACGCGAGAAGCCGCCCGTCAACCCGAATTTCATCCTCCCGGGCCCGTTTGTGTAGCCCTTTACCTCCCTGTGTGGAGTCGGCAGTAATTCATTTGCTGTAATATGGTGTATTAATTGTCCCGGGAGTACGAGTTTCCGCCGGGTCCGTCGTCCCCACGCCGAGCGCGTGGAGGTATCGTGTTCGCTTCTTGCCTGGCATTTTGCTTACTTCATATATATTTGTTTATGCCGCTGCTAGAGAGCATGTGTAGGGATTTCTAGCTCGCTTTATATGTTCATTACCGCTGCTGCGAGAGAGTACGTGACCGTCCCGTGACCCGATCCGGGCACAAAAGAGAGCCGATCACCCTAGCTCATTGCCGGTTTCTCAAACGCGCACATCCGACGCTTCCCTCGTTAAGGGGCAATCACGAGCTTGTCGTGTCCGTGGTCTCGTCCCGCATCAATTTGGTATCAGAGCCAGGTTGAGTCTAGGGTGTCAAAAAAAAAGAGTGTCATTTAAGTCTAGTTATGTAAGTCAAGTCAGTCTTAGGTGTTGCATTTACATACCATTGTTCGGTATATCAAAAGGTGTTGTCCGAACGTTAGGCAACGCCTATCGGGAAGGTCGCACACTTGCGCGAGTGATCTTCGGATCGCTTATCTCCGCCACGTACCGAGTCTTGGTCGTCATGTTTAGGGTTGTAGTCCATTGTCTAGGTGGTTCATCTACTATTGTCGACATGCCCACCCACTAGTCCCTAATCCCCATGGATTCCCAAACACCCGGATGGTGGAGAAACTATCTCAAATGGAAGGACCACCCGAACCACCCCACGAGGCCCGAAACTCGGGACTTCTACGGGTCCGATGACCTGAGTATCTACCTAGAATGGGAAGCCATTATGGACGATTACTTCGAGGTGTACATTATGTACGGGCCCATGCAAGTCGATGTTGCCAAAAGGTGACTTTTTGGTGAAGCCGCCGCAACTTGGAGGAACATCAAATATTGGAGGGAGGATAGGAATCTAAGGCCCATCGAGTCATGGTGGGAAATGAAGAGAGCGCTTAGGAAGGCCTACGTTCCCCGCCCACCTACCTCCAACCACGGAGGTCATACCACTCACCAACCCCACCAACTCACCCACAATCAAGCGGGCCACACCTCTACCCAATCCCACCCCTTCAGCGCCAACCAAGCCCACCAAGGCGACCCCAATCTAGTGGCCCGCCCAGTCACCTCCAACCAGCCTCCCCTTAGCACCCCTATCCCAACCCACTCAAGTACCTCCAACCGAGTGGAAGCCCCGCTTATAGCCGAGCCTAGGACCACACCTAGGTCGAGGGACGAGGAGCGAGTCCACCCCAAGGTCCCTACTCCAACCCGCTCCTTTGAGGAATGCAAGAAAATGATTTTGGATTTGTTGGAAAGGATAAGTGCTTCTTCACCTCTCGTAGGTGCTCCATCACCACCCGCTCCTTCCGAGCTCTATTCGGAACCTTCTTCTTTGGAGCTAACAAAGCCCGAGCCACCCGTGTTTCTTACGGGAACACTTTACATAGCCAAGCCACTTCTTAGTTGGCTCAAGGATGGCTTGGTCCCACATCCCTTTCCATCCATGGACCCCATCCTACCTATAGTACCGGTCAACTCATTCCATACCACATTTCGATCTCGTCACCATGTTGATACGTTGGACGATCTTGTCATGGGATTAGATTCACAATGGGAGTTGACGCATCTTTTGGCCCGAGGCTTTGACCAACCCGCTAGTCTTAGCTTCACCTATCCGGCCTTCGGGTCCATTACCTCCGAGTGCACCGTGGGTTGTGTCACCACGGAGGTTCTTCTACTTGTCCCGCTACCGGACGAGCCTGAATTCATACCCTTTTGTCCGAGGGAGGAATCATACTTCTTACCTACGATCCCCGTCCCACCCGTTACAATTCAAGGAGGTGACTACCAACATCTTCAAACCTTATACACGTGGGACCGTGACTTGTGGGAACCCACCACAAGGGGTCATACCTTCTTTGACCCTTTTGACCCCTTCACTATTAGGCTTCCCGAGTTACCATCCGTACTCCCCTTCTTCAAGGAAGCCCACTTTTATGCCTCTTCCCCTCGGGATGGTCCATCTACCTCCACCAATCCCGATCCACCTACACCCGGCCCTTCTAAACCACCCGAGTCACCCACATACAAAAGACCATCCACGCATAACCACACCCGACGTATAGGTGTTCCCCATGCCATCCATTCTCAGTTGCATAACATGCATGCATGTCACATATTCGGGTGTCCTGGTCCGCCGTCACCCATGTACGGGTCGGACTAACATTAGGTGTGTCTAGAGTCATAGATGAGTCGGTGTGGTTTGTTTTGTGTGGTTTGTTTGGTTTGTGTGTCGTTTGTTTGTCTGCATGCGTCTTGTGCAAGCTCGTTGTCATTCTCTTATGAGTAAGAGGCGAGTGGACTCACTTGATGAGTATAGGATCGGTTCTATATCTACACCCGGATCTAGTCTCCTACAGGGACTCAGCGGTGATTCCTAGTGAGTCTTCGAGCCGCCACCTCCCCCTTTGAGAGTGCCCCACCCGGAGTGTCCACCTCTAGCCCATGGCAGCTTGCGCATATCGAGTATATATGGAATGAGCAGGTGACGGTCACTTGGAGTGGAGCATACTCGCGCTACTTGGCACGGTGACGGATCCGCCGGAGTACTCGAGCATCCATACCCCTACTCGACGGGGTCGAGTTCCTCCCACCCGGGGAGAGTTGATGGGAATCGACGCCGAGCATGTACTTTTTCTTTTGCATTTATGTCCTTTTAGTTTGTGTTTATATCCTTGGGAAAGTATGTACGCAAATGTGAGGCTTTACAAGCCAATGAGTCATTCCCATGGATTGTGTGGGTTTTTGTGCAATTGTGTAGTAGGTATAGCTAGGGGGCCCTCAGCCCTTTCCCATTGGTCCATGTCACCTTGTGGGGCTGGTCAACCATCCTAGGTGGACATCTAGAAAGTTGGACTAGTCATATGGACACATGGGTGATAAATGGGTCAATATTCCAATGGTTGGCCACCTACCCCATTCAACTCTTACCTTGGTCAAGGGGGCGCCCCTCTCCCCTTAGTATTTTATTACTTTTTGTATGTCATTCCCACTTAATCCCAGCCCTCCATTCCCCACCCCTAGATCTAATGGTGTAGATTAGATTTGACACATGGCATATAAAAGGGTTGTATTTTCCATTTGTTAGCATTAATGAAGAGAAAATTGTTGGAAAATCAAGAGTGTTCTTGAGCCCCCCCTCTCTCCCTCTGGTTCCTCTCCTCCAACCTCCAGTTCTAGAGTGATTTCATCTTCAATCATCCCCTCTTCACCTCCGGTGATCATCTGTGCCGCCGCCATTCGTGCCGCCTTCGAGCCGCCACGGAATCGTCTTCGGTTTTCTGTCCTACTGGACAGAGGTGTCTTCACGAAAATCCTGCTATCAGCCACGGCCTCTTCGTGGATTGAAATTTTATGGTGTGTTCCTACCTTCTAGCCCCTCCTCCACAAAAAATTCCAAGTCCAAAATGCATCGTTTTTATTTTTACATTTTTGGTCTTTAATCATTCCCAGATCTGTCCTGTCTCTGTCTACAGTGACTACAGCCCCGTGTTTCCCACCTCTGGCCATCTTTTTGATTTGTCCAACCCTCCCAATTTTACTGGGAGTTCTGTCTATCACTCCCTACATCCAAAATTTTTCTTAATTTTTTATCAACCTTCTATCTATTTTTAGAAATTCGTGTTCTTCCTCAGCTACAGTGTTGTCAGTCAGATCCCAGATCCGACCACCCTCCACTTCCAAAATCATAACAAATCACCACCACCTCCAAATCCAGATCCGAAAATAGTCCTGCTTTCCTTACTTGATTTCCTACACCTTTCATGAACAAGTCAAAGTCTGAATCTGAGGTCTTCATATCGGTCAAAGGCAACTCTCAGGAAAGTTCCCTGCTAGTCTGAGAGTTCAGACATTGTACAACAGCAATCTTCAAAATTCGCCAATCAGACGTACAGGCTTGATTATTTTTCTGTAATCACCTTAGGTTGAATCCCTTCAAAGCATCTTTCCAACGGCGTCGGTTTCGTCACATTCCGACGTCGGGGCTGATCGCAGCATCCGTTCTCGCCGGAGCGCGCGCTGGAAAACAGAACCGGCAGGTCCGTGGCCGGTTATTCCGACCGGTGCCGATCGGAGCCGCCCGGCCTCCGGCCGGAGAACCAGCGTGCCGCCAACCCGGGGAACGCTTCCCTAAGTGTCCCCACTACAGCGGTGTCACCGGGTCCCACTCGACCCCTCCGGACAGCACGTGGGCCCCACCGTCACAAGTTCGGGTGCTGCCGAAGAGACGCGAGAAGCCGCCCGTCAACCTGAATTCGGTCCTCTCGGGCCCGTTTGTGTAGCCCTTTACCTTCCTGCGTGGAGTGGGCAGTAATTCATTTGCTGTAATATGGTGTATTAATTATCCCGGGAGTACGAGTTTCGGCCGGGTCCGTCGTCCCCACGCCGAGCGCGTGGAGGTATCGTGTTCGCTCCTTGCCTGGCATTTTGCTTACTTCATATATATTTGTTTATGCCGCTGCTAGAGAGCATGTGTAGGGATATCTAGCTCGCTTTATATGTTCATTACCGCTGCTGCGAGAGAGTACGTGACCGTCCCGTGACCCGATCCGGGCACAAAAGAGAGCCGATCACCCTACCTCATTGTCGGTTTCTCAACCGCGCACATCCGACGCTTCCCTCGTTAAGGGGCAATCACGAGCTTGTCGTGTCCGTGGTCTCGTCCCGCATCATAGTGTCTCATGTCCAAATAAAAGTACAGTCAACAGAAAGGAAAGTACAACTACACGGGGCATCCCCCGGCGTACAACTACACGGGGCATCCCCCGGCTCTGGCAGACTGGCGGCTAACCCTGGCTAGAAGAACCACGCTGAAACTCGGCCGCACCTCTCGAAGACCCCGCCTCACCTGAAAAGTAGGGGCGAGCCTCATTTCATTGGCCCAGTAGGGATCCCGCGAATCCCCACCTCGCACGGAAAACGAGAAAGCCGAAGGCAACCCAACCTAATAGGAGTACGGTAGAACCAACAAGCTAAAGTAAATAAACAGAAAAGCCATCTACTCTAATAGTACCGTACTACTGAACCTCGGTCCAACAAAACTCGAGTCCACACCCGCCAGCGAACAGGAGCACTATCCACTAGAAGAACGACCGGAAGCGTCCCTTGACGTCTTATACCGCGTCACAAGTGTCTAGCTACAACGCCTCGGGCATGAGACTCAGACACGCAACAAGTACCACAACAAGGACTAGCTGGGGTCACGCTCGTCAGCGCGTGTCTTAGGCCCCCAACTACGTGTGCACACACAGACTATCTGCTGGTGCGGACACCAGATCACATGAGCGGCACGGGTCGGCGAGCCACCGGTACCGTACGCGGAGCACCACTCGAGCCACTTCAGCGTCCATCTGGCTCAGAGGCAGCCTAGAGACTCCCCCTTGAGTCTCGATATTTATCACATTTACTGGGACTTTATTTGTGTGTAATGTATTTTTATTTGTCTTTATTTCAGTTTGTAATTTAGCTTGTAAGAGAGGCTTATTTGTAAATTGGACCACCTGGGTCCCGCGGGCCCCCCAGACCTCCTCCCATTGATCCACCTCATCCCCAGGGCCAATGTGGGGTCAGTCAACAAGTCAATTAGGGGCTTCTAGAAGGGTGGGCCAAGTGGGGGACAAATGACTTGAAATGTCAAGGTTGGCCACCAACCTTGACACCATAGTCAAGGGGGCGCCCCCCTCTCACCATCAAGCCTTTTATTTTTTGTAAAAATGGTATTAGAACTAATTAGTTCTATCCCATTTGTTTATTGGTATTTTGTATCTTTTGCCATTTCATATAAGTACCATGTATTAAACATTTTAGTGGAATTAATGCATTTGAATTGGAAGAAAATCCTTAGAGCAGCCTTGGGCGCCCCCCTCCTCTCTCCTCCCTATCCTCCTTGTAGCTGGGAAGGTTGTGTTCTTGAGGTGTGTAGCCTCCAAATCAGTTCCGGCGATCGCCGCCGCCGCCATCGTGCCGCCATCCCACCACCACGGTTACCGTCGGAGTTTTGTCTTCATCCAATTGAGGTGACTTCCACGAATTACTGCTCTCATATCCGAGATCTTCTTGAGCTGGAATTTTGAGGGCGTGTTCCAGAGGCTCCCTCCATATTCTACAAAAATTGGTTTGCCCTTTAGACTCCGAAATCCATTTTTTCATTTTCGTCCACCTTTTCATTTCAGATCTGTCTACTTTTAGTCCAGATCCAATTCTAACCTGAGTTTCAAAACTTCGGACCTCTTTTTGATTTTTACAGTAGCTCCCAATTTTACTGGGAGTTCTATCCACCAACCCCTCCATTCCTAATTTTTATTGGAATTTCGGGAGATCATCTCATATTTTCTAAAATTCGTCTTCAGATCCATCTATAGTGCTGTCAGGCAATTTCCAGATCCGACCACCCGTCAGTGTTAAAATCCTAACAAATCCTATCCTCCACCAATCCCTTCACATAAATTATTTCCGTTTTCCTCTCTTTCCCCTCCATAACTTTGATGAAGAGCTCAAGATCTTCATTGGACGTCTACCCCGCGGTCAAAGGTAACTCTCAGGAAAATTCCCTGCTGTTCTGAAAGTTCGGGTACTGTGCAACAGAAACTTCAAAATTTAACAAAGTCCAGATCCGTGCAGATCCAGATCCTCTCTCAGGGCCTAGATTGAAGGACTTCAAGAGAGCTTTCCCACGATAGCTCCTTTACCCCGATCTGACATCGGGATTGATCCCAGCGGTCGATCTTGCCGGAGCGCGCGCCTGAAAATAGAAACTGAAATCCGTGGACAGCAACTCCACAGCTTGGAGTTCGGAGCTGGTCGGCCACCGACCGACGCTCCCGCTCGACCACCGTCCAGGGAGGCTCGCCACCAGGGGTCCCCATCACACCGGGTCCCACCCCACCAGAGCCGAAGGTTGGAGCGGTCCGTGGGCCCCACGGACCCGTAGATCACGCCGTCCGGACAGCACCACAAACGCGTGTTCGGCACCGCCGGGACGACATCAAGATGCTGCTCGTCAACCCGATTGTCGTGACTCCTGGGCCCCACATGTGACCTATTACCTCCCTACGAGGAGTGGGTCAAATTATTGTACTGCTGTAAAAGGTGTTTAACCGGGAGTCCGAGATCGGCCGGGGTTGCCTTCCCCACGCCGGGTGCGTGGAGGTAACGGTCAAACTTCTTGGCATTTCATTTGCTTAGCTAGTATATGGTCGTATGCCGCTGCGAGAGCGTAGGATTCTAACCCGTGAGTCCATGTCACCGCTGTGAGTGTGAGAGTGACCCGTACCGTGACTCGATCCGAGTCCGGAAGTGAGTCGGACTACCCTTGAACTCTGCCTGTTCCTCAACCGTGCATGATCCGCGTTTCCCTCGCTTGGGACAATGAGTGAGCTTGTGTTTCTTTTAGCGACGTATAGCCGATAGGAACTCATAGTGTCGGGCCGAAGTCTCTCCAATTTGTGTGTTGCTGGTCGCATCTCCATCTAGAGTCCGAGGTCCGCATCATATAGAGTCGGTCTCCCGAGTCTGTCCCGCATCAGTTTGGTATCAGAGCAAGTCGAGTCTAGGGTAGTCATTGCATAAGTCTTGCATGCATCATGGTCTAAGTCGAGTCTAGGATCATCATTATTTTAAAACAAAAAAAATGTTTTAAAATTACATTTCATCCCCATAATTCGGTATCTTAAAAGGTGTTGTCCGAACGTTAGGCTACGCCTATCGGGAAGGCCGCACACTTGCGGGAGTGATCTTCGGATCGATTAACTCCGCCACGTACCGGATATTGGTTTAGGTCTAGGTGCATTAGTTGGTGTTTGCATTAGTCTGTGTCTCCTAGTCCGTCTGTCTTTGCATGCCCACCCGTCGAGGTACCCAATACTTGCCACCACCACCTATGGCGGATTCTCGGGCCCGTAGCTCTGATGAGTCCTCGACGGCCGAGATGTTCCGAGCCATTATTGAACGTCTTGACACGCATATGGATGGCCTTAGTACGCGTCTAGATGGAGTAGGGACGCGTCTAGAAGGGCGGATGAAAGCCCTCGAGGATCGGGCCGAAGTTTCGGACTAGTCCATCTAGGGTCTTGTTGGGAGGATAGCCGTCCTTGAGAGGGTCCCAGTAGCGGCGCAACCCGCGCCGACGAATGGCCAACAAGAGCCGGCTCAGCAACCTGCTGTGCCAAGAGCTCAGGCGGAGAATGTTGGGGGACAACATGTGCATGTGGTGGATGATTATGCATCTGATAATGATCAAGGGGGTTACGGTCGTCGGAATCAACGACGGAATCGTAATGACGATGATGACGACCGCATTCTTAGGGGTGTGCGTGCGGACCCTCCCACTTTTAGCGAGCCCTTGGACCCTAGGGTGTATTTAGATTGGGAGGCTGGCATGGACCGGTACTTCGAGTGGTTTGAGATGACGGACCACCGAAGAGTCCGATACGCGAAGATGAAGCTGCAAGGGCAGGCCCAAACTTATTGGACCAATGTGGAGAGCCTGCTCAATCAGCGACGTCAACCCTAAATCGGTACTTGGGATGATATGAAAACCAAGTTGAGGGAGAAATACCTTCCTGCCTCATATCGCCAACATCTCATAGACAAATGTCAAAGCATCTCTCAAGGGAACCGATCCGTGACCGAGTACACCGCCGAGTTTGACGAGTATTAATTACGGTGTGGAGTCACGGAAGAGAGCACCATGACTATATCACGCTTTCGAAGAGGTCTGCGGCCCAATTATCAATATGAACTCTTTCGCCACAATGCGACCACTTTGGAGCAGGTGTATCAGGTTGCTCTCGAATTGGAGCAATTCGAGGCCGAGTTCGAGTCACCCCATCGGTTGGGCTCCTTCCCCCTTCGTAGTGTCGAGCCCCGTGGCTCATCTGGCACGTATCCGAGGGCCCCCATGGCTCAACCTCAGGAGCCCGCTCGCCCCGAGCCCTTTGCTCCTAGGCCTCGCCCTCCACCCCCGAGGGACCTTCCTCGTCCCCAGCATCTTACGGCACCCACAGCACGTCCACCGGCACCCGCACCTCCTGCACGTCCTTTGCTACCTACACGTCCTATCCGTCGGGAGGATAAGGGGAAAGGACCCATGATTGGGGAGCCCAGTGGATCACGGCAGCAGTGTTATCGCTGCAATGGGTTTGGCCATTTCGCCAACCAGTGTCCCACCCGCCCATCTCTTATCATTGGGGACACAAAGGCCAAGGATACCACCCCTGCGGGCCTCAAGTTAGTCACCTATGAAGCAGATCAGGAGCTAGCTAATGAATACTATGAGATTGAAGGTGACGGCCTGGATGCCCCGCATACCAATGATGCCCACGTGGGGGTCGTCAGGTATATCCTCACCCAGCCACAAGCCAGTGATGACTGGCGTCGGACCACTATTTTTCATACCTTCTCTAGGCTGGGCAAGCATGTGTGTAAAGTGATCATCGATAGCGGGAGTTGCATTAATGCAATATCCACGGGTGCCGTCTCCCATCTTGGTCTTACACCCGTGGATCACCCTAGCCCCTATCGTGTATCATGGGTGGATTCCACATCCATTCCGATCAGGCTGCGGTGCTTGGTCCCACTGCAGTTCTATGCCTACCGTGACGATGTATGGTGTGATGTCCTACCCATGGAGGTGGGCAATATTATTCTAGGTAGGCCATGGTTATTTGATCGGGATGTCACACTCCATGGCCGATCGAACACCTGTACCTTCGACCATGATGGCCAACGGATTACTCTCCAACCCCATCAGCCCAAGAGCCCATCCGTTAGGGGTCCTACTGGCCCTAATACTCCGGAGCCTTCCGTCCCCGGGCCTAGTACCCCGTCCCTAACTTGGGCTATGACCGTTACATCTGGCCCAGGTGATCCCTCGACTAGGAGATTGATGTTGATTAGCTCCTAGGAAATGGAGCAGGAGGCTAGTCGGGGCTGCCCCGTGTTTGCCATTGCGGTCTGAGAGGTAGAGCGAGACTCTGAGGGTGAGCTCCCACCCGAGGTTGTCCCCATTCTGCAGGAGTTTGCTGATATCTTTCCCGATGAGCTTCCCGAGGGACTCCCACCTATGCGGGATATTCAGCATGCCATCGACCTTATTCCGGACTCTTCTTTGCCCAACCTTCCTCATTATCGCATGAGTCCCACGGAACATGCCGAGCTAAAACGGCAGGTCGATGAGTTGATGCAGAGAGGATCTGTTCGGGACAGCATGAGTCCATGTGCTGTACCCGCTTTACTCGCCCCGAAGAAGGATGGCACGCGGAGAATGTGCATTGATAGCCGTGCCATCAACAAAATCACTGTGAAGTACAGGTTCCCTATTCCCCGCCTGGATGACATGCTAGACATGATGGCTGGTGCCACTATCTTCTCAAAGATTGATCTTAAGAGTGGCTACCATCAGGTGAGGGTTAGACCAGGTGATGAGTGGAAGACCGCATTCAAGACCAAGGATGGTCTATATGAGTGGTTGGTCATGCCTTTTGGGTTGACCAATGCCCCTAGCACATTCATGCGACTCATGACTCACGTCCTTCGACTGTTTATTGGAGTCTTTGTGGTTGTGTATTTCGATGATATCCTTATCTATAGTCGCACCACAGGGGACCTCTTAGACCACCTTCGGCAGGTCTGTCTTCTTCTTAGGCGAGAGCAGTTGTTCATGAACCCACAGAAGTGTGCCTTCATGACACCTCAGCTTACCTTCTTGGGTTTTATTGTGTCTAGTACTGGGGTCTCCGCCGATGCGGAGAAGGTCCGGGCCATTGTTGAGTGGCCGGAACCCCGTACGGTTCATGATGTTCGCAGCTTTCATGGCCTTGCGACGTTCTATCGTCGCTTCATCCGCGGATTTAGCTCCGTCACTGCCCCGATCACGGATTGTATCCGGAAAGGCACCTTTGTATGGACGAAGGCCGCAGCTGCCGCCTTCAAGGACATCAAGGAGTGCATGACCCAGACACCTATCCTTCGATTGCCTGATTTCTTGAAGGTGTTTGAGGTCTCTTGTGATGAATCGGGTGTGGGGATAGGAGGTGTGTTGAGTCAGGAGACCCACCCGGTCGCATATTTCAGCGAGAAGCTGAATGACGCGAAACTGCGATACTCCACTTATGATAAGGAATTTTACGTAGTTGTTCAGGCTCTTCAGCATTGGAGGCACTATGTTTTACATCAGGAGTTTGTCTTATACTCCGATCATGAGGCTTTGAGGTACCTCCATTCCCAAAAGAAGCTTAATTCGCGTCATAGTCGTTGGGTTGAGTATCTCCAGCAATTCACCTTTGTGCTCAAACATAAGGCTGGAGTAGAGAACAAGGTGGCCGATGCCTTGAGTCGGCGAGCGTGTTTGCTTACCACCATCAGTGCCGAGGTCATAGGGTTAGAGAAGATGAGAGAGGCCTATGTTGATTGTCCTGACTTCGGTCAGATTTATACCACTCTCCAGGCCGGACCCTCGAGAGATCATGATGACTATGTGTTCCAGGAGAGATACCTCTTTCGAAGTGGCAGGCTTTGTGTTCCCCGAACTTCGGTTCGAGACTTCTTAGTCTGGGAGCTACATGCGGGAGGTCTAGCCGGCCACTTTGGTCGGAACAAGACTATTGAGGCAGTTGAGCATAGATTTTATTGGCCGAGCTTGAAGCGCGATGTTGCTCACATTGTGGCTCAGTGCCGTACATGTGCTACGGCCAAGATGAAGAAGCAAAGTTCAGGCCTCTATACGCCTCTTCCCGTGCCGGATGTCCCGTGGCAGGATGTTAGCATGGATTTTGTCTTGGGATTGCCACGTACCTCCAGGAAGCATGATTCGGTCTATGTGGTTGTTGACCGATTCTCGAAGATGGCCCTTTTCATCCCTTGCTCGAAGACTTCGGATGCTTCTAGGGTAGCCCGCCTATTCCTTACTCATGTGGTGTGTAAGTTCGGGTTGCCTCGTATCATAGTGTCTGACCGTGATGTTAGATTCACCAGTTATTTTTGGAAGACACTTTGGCACATGTTGGGTACTCACCTCAAGTTTTCCACTGCTTATCACCCCCAGACAGATGGTCAGGCCAAGGTGGTTAATAGGAGTCTGGGTGATCTTTTGAGGTGTCTTATCAGGGACCGCATAGGGGATTGGGATCTCATTCTACCCATGGCAAAGTTTGCATATAATGATTCGGTGAATAGGTTTACTGGTATGAGCCCATTCGAGATTGTCACAGGTCGTAGGCCCAGGAAGCCAGTGGATCTTGTCCCCAAGCCCATCCATGCACGAGTGTCGGAGTCTGCCGAGTCGTTTGCTGGGCATGTCAGGAGTCTGCATGACGACATCCGTCGTCACATTGAGGCCAGCAATGCATGGTATAAGGAGCTAGCCGACGCCCATCGACACCACCGAGAGTTCCAAGAGGGTGAATATGTCAAGATCAGGGTAAGACCTGAACGGTTTCCCTCTGGAACCGTAAAGAAACTGCAAGCTCGCGGAGCCGGTCCATTTAGAGTGTTGAAACACATTGGATCCAATGCGTATGTTGTGGACATGCCCGAGGAATATGGTATAAGCTCTACTTTTAATGTATCGGATCTAGTTGCATATAGGGACCCAGCGGTGATCCCTAGTGAGCCTTTTGAGCCGTCCCCTCCCATTGAGAGTGATCCCACACCTGAGTGTCCACCTCCAGCCCCTCTTTCATGGCAGCGAGAGCATATCGATCATATACTGGATGAGCTGGTGACAGTTACCAGGAGTGGATCTTACCCGCGCTACCTAGTGCGCTGGAGAGGGTGACCTGCCACCGAGGACACATGGATCACCCATGGAGAGTTGCAGCAGATCGATCCGGACCTACTGGAGCGGTACCAGAGTGACGCGGACCCTTACTCGACAGGGTCGCGTTTCTCCCACCCGGGGAGAATTGGTGCGGACACCAGAGCACATGAGCGGCACGGGTCGGCGAGCCACCGGTACCGCACACGGAGCACAACTCGAGCCACTTCAGCGTCCATCTGGCTCGGAGGCAGCCTAGAGACTCCCCCTTGAGTCTCGATATTTATCACATTTACTGGAACTTTATTTGTGTGTAATGTATTTTTATTTGTCTTTATTTCGGTTTGTAATTTAGCTTGTAAGAGGGGCTTATTTGCAAATTGGACCACCTGGGTCCCGCGGGCCCCCCATACCTCCTCCCATTGATCCACCTCATCCCCAGGGCCCATGTGGGGTCCGTCAACAAGTCAATTGGGGGCTTCTAGAAGGGTGGGCCAAGTGGGGGACAAATGACTTGAAATGTCAAGGTTGGCCACCAACCTTGACACCATAGTCAAGGGGGCGCCCCCCTCTCACCATCAAGCCTTTTATTTTTTGTAAAAATGGTATTAGAACTAATTAGTTCTCTCCCATTTGTTTATTCCCCAAAATCTAGGTCCAAGGGTATTTTGTGTCTTTTGCCATTTCATATAAGTACCATGTATTAAACATTTTAGTGGAATTAATGCATTTGAAATGGAAGAAAATCCTTGGAGCAGCCTTGGGCGCCCCCCTCCTCTCTCCTCCCTCTCCTCCTTGCAGCTGGGAAGGCTGTGTTCTTGAGGTGTGAAGCCTCCATATCAGTTCCGGTGATCGCCGCCGCCGCCATCGTGCCGCCATCGCACCACCACGGTTGCCGTCGGAGTTCTGTCTTCATCCAACAGAGGTGACTTCAACGAATTACTGCTCTCAAATACGAGATCTTCTTGAGCTGGGATTTTGAGGGCGTGTTCCAGAGGCTCCCTCCATGTTCTACAAAAATTGGTTTGGCCTTTAAACTACGAAATCCATTTTTCCATTTTCATCCACCTTTTCATTTCATATCTGTCTGCTTTCAGTCCAGATCCACTTCTGACCTGAGTTTCAAAACTTCAGACCTCTTTTTGATTTTTCCAGTAGCTCCCAATTTTACTGGGATTCTATCCACCAACTTCTCCATCCCCATTTTTTTTTGGAATTTCGGGAGATCATATCATATTTTCTAAAATTCATCTTCAGATCCATCTACAGTGCTGTCAGCCAGTTTCCAGATCCGACCACCCGTCAGTGTTAAAATCCTAAAAAATCGTAGGCTCCACTAATCCATTCATATAAATTATTGCCATTTTCCTCTCTTTCCCCTCCACAACTTTAATGAAGAGCTCAAGATCTGAATCGGATGTCTACCCCGCGGTCAAAGGTAACTCTCAGGAAAATTCCTTGCTGTTCTGAGAGTTTGGGTACTGTGTAACAGAAACTTCAAAATTCAACAAAGTCAAGATCTGTGCAGATCCAGATCCTCTCTTAGGACCTAGATTGAATGACCTCAAGAGAGCTTTCCCACGATAGCTCTTGTGCCTCGATCCGACATCGGGATTGATCGCAGCGGCCGATCTCGCCGGAGCGCGCGCCTGAAAATAGAAACTGAAATCTGTGGACAGCAACTCCATAGCTTGGAGTTCGGAGCCGGTCGGCCACCGACCGACGCTCTCGCTCGACCGCCGTCCAGGGAGGCGCGCCACTAGGGGTCCCCATCACAGCAGGTCCCACCCCACCAGAGCCGGAGGTTGGAGCGGTCCGTGGGCCCCACGGACCCGTAGATCACGCCGTCCGGACAGCACCACAAACGCGTGTTCGGCAACGCCAGGACGACATCAAGATGCTGCCCGTCAACCCGATTGTCGTGACTCCCGGGCCCCACATGTGACCTATTTCCTCCCTGCGTGGAGTGGGTCAAGTTATTGTACTGCTGTAAAAAGTGTTTAACCGGGAGTCCGAGATCGGCCGGGGTTGTCTTCCCCACGCCGGGTGCGTGGAGGTAACGGTCAAACTTCTTGGCATTTCATTTGCTTAGCTAGTATATGGTTGTATGCCGCTGCGAGAGCGTAGGATTCTAGCCCGTGAGTCCATGTCACCGTTGTGAGTGTGAGAGTGACCCGTCCCGTGACTCGATCCGAGTCCGGAAGTGAGTCGGACTACCCTTGAACTCTGTCGGTTCCTCAACCGTGCATGATCCGCGTTTCCCTCGCTTGGGACGACGAGTGAGCTTGCGTTTCTGTTAGCGACGTATAGCCAATAGGAACTCATAGTGTCGGGACGAAGTCTCTCCAATTTGTGTGTTGCTGGTCGCATCTCCATCTAGAGTCCGAGGTTCGCATCATATAGAGTTGGTCTCCCGTGTCCGTCCCGCATCATCTGCTCTAGGTCGGGTCCTCTAGCTGGTTTTCACCCCCACCGGACTCTGGTGGCAAAGGCAAGGGGCCCTACGGTAACCAGCCTAAAAACTGCCGCTCGCTGGGTCTCGCTCTCCACCACTCCCAGGTGGGTCCGCACCCGCGTGCGCAGGAAGCTACGACTAGTGGACATGTCATTGATAGTAAGGACTAACTCACGGAAGCCACCGCCGAAGAAACGGAACCGCACACACACGGTGCAGCGCAGAGCCTGACGGTCCACCTTGGACCGTCACAGGCTGTGACGCACCTACACTGGGGCGTCACAAGGCTCTGACGTTCTAGCCCTGGGCCGTCATAAGCCTTAGCAAAAACGGCTCTGACGGTCCGACCTTGGGCCGTCACACGCTATGACGCACCTACACTGGGGTGTCACAAGGCTCTGACGGTCCAACCCTGGGCCGTCACAAGCCGAGGAGAAAATAGGCTCTAACGCACCCACCTAGGAGCGTCACAGCACCTGACGGACAAGCTCTGGTGCGTCAGGGAGATGGGTTCATCTGCTCTGACGCACCCGCACAGGGGCGTTACAAGACTGTGACGCGCCAGGCCTGGTGCGTCACAGGTCTTGACCCCAACGGTCAAAAGCCAACGGTCGGTAGCCAACGATCGGACGCCCTGACGGTCCAACCTAGGTGCGTCACAGCAATGTGGCGGTCTATCGTGGGACCGTCACAGCCTACGGACCCCACTTGGCTACACGAGGGCTGTAATGCACCCATCTAGGCGCGTTACATGGTGTGACGGCCACTGGAAGGACCATCACACCCGCCCGAGGTGAAACGGCATGAAACGCCCAAAAACATCAACCACGCCCCCATGCCTCCATAGGAGAGGGGGAAACCAAAGTGGAAGACCCCAGGGGACCCCTAGCATGATTCTAGGCCATCAAAATGCCGAATCGCGGCTCAAATCCATAAATCGGGTGAACTCTCCCCAAAACATGATTTTGCCTTAACCCGCTCAAATACACCCCTCTCGGCTCCCATTCGGCCTACAAATCGCGGGGAACGACGGGATGCGCATAGGGATTCGTCCCCCTACCTCAATAGAGCGAATGGTCCGCCAAATCGTCGCCGAAACCAAGGAAGAAGCTTTTAGAATGCCACGCGCCCCGCCTCCCGCCGCGAGAAGGGCACCACCGGGACCGCCTCGTCGCCGCCGCCACGCCGTTGCCGGAGTGAAGGAGGCCGCGTCTCGGTCGCCCGGGGAAGAAGGATGGCGCGGTGGGGAGGGCGCTCTCCAACGGATGGAAGAAGGAGGAAGAAGAAGAAGAAAAAGGTGAAAAAGAAAAGAAAAAGGTTTGGTATTTATAGAAAATCTGGAAAATCAAAAAAATCTCAAAAAATAGAAAAATACACCTCCTCGATCCTCTCGACGCGCTGATCGCAACGGTACCACTCGCGGGTAGATGAACGACCCGGTTCACCCGCTACAGGGTTCCGTAGGTGTTTCCGAGACACACGCGTGGGAATCAGAAAACACGCGGAAAAGCCGCGGAACACGTTCCGAGCCTCCGAATTGACCCGAATCGCATGGATCCAAACACGAAAGATGCCCAGAACATAATTCCGGGCACAACGGAGCCAAATTCACCGAAATCACAGATCCGGGAACCAAGAAGAAGGATCCGAAAGGGTCCGGGACATCACATCTGGAGTCACCTCGGGCCAAACAGAATCCTCAAGCACATGCGAGTCATCGGGCATATACTTCCGCAACATCGAGACGTGGAACACGTCATGCACCGACGCCAACTCAGTAGGTAACTGCAGCCGATAGGCCACCTCACCAATGCGCTCCACAACAAGGAAAGGACCGACATAGCGGGGACTCAGCTTCCCACGCCGTCCAAAGCTCATAACCCCCTTCATCGAAGAAACTTTCAAGAACACACGATCGTCCACGGCGAAAATGAGAGGCTGCTGTAGACACGCTATTCCTGACATCACCCGGAGAAAATCTCATATTACTATATGACGCCCCGCAGTGGCTTTCGCATTTTGAATCGCTTGAGTGCTTCCCATTTTTGGGTCTTCTTTCGCCTTTTGAGTGGGTAACGTAACGCTTCTTCGGCATTTGGAAACCGCCTCATTACGGAAATCATGCAGCATACGGACGGCATCGCCACCAATCGGACCTATCAGAAGATTCCGAAACCAGGAAGATGTCTGGCGGATGGCTGCCGACGGCGTTCGGGGGGGGGGGCAGATTTTCATGGAGGCGTCCAGGACCCTGGACGCCTCCATCATGAAAAAATGAAAAATAAAAAAAATAATAAATAAAAAAATAATTGTGAAGTCATCTAAGGACCTGGACGCCTCCATCCTCCGCATCCGGTAATCCTGGCACGCCGCTCGATTTGACGTTTCAGAAAAATTCAAGAATATAAGGACGTCTTGCCAGCTAGACGTGCCCACTCGTGCGTCACGGGTGCCCACCAAAACCACGCGCTTTACCCACTGTCTACGGCTTTTGGCGAAATTCCGGTGGGCGGACATGGACGCGTCCAGTCTCCTGAACGCCTTCATAAAAAGGTTAAAAATAAAAAAAATAAAAAATATTAATTTATTGATGGAGGCGCCCAGGGTCCTGGACGCCCCCATCTTGAGGCGTCCAGTCTCCTGGACGCCTCCATCCACTTCCCCTCTATAAATAGAGGACCCCCTCCCTCGAAGGGAAGGGGCTTCAGATCCGACAGAGGAAGGAGAGACTCTGCCGGATCCCTTTTCTAACCCGTGGGTCTTTTGTAGGGGGAGGTTCTGCCGGCTTCTCGGGTGCTCGCGCTCGCGAGAGGAAGGCCGCCTTCGTCCACCGTGCTTCCACGTTGTCCCTACGCTGCCGAAGCTCCGCCGGATCCCGCCTTCGGCACATTCAATAAGCCAATTCTCTCCTATTTTCTCTGTAGTTCTTTTGCATTCATCATCTCGCATTCTCCGTCTCCCTTCATAAGGGAGTCTTCTTTTATATACGTTTACACTATCCCCCCATTCATCATAGCATTTTCCTCCTACTCGTGTCCGAGAGGGGTTTAAAAACAACACCAACCAGGTGTGTGTCTTGCCACGATTTCATTATTCTTCATCAAGGGACTAATACTATATTGCCATCTTTTCTGATCTACTTGTTTTGTGTTTGTTTCTCTTTTGCAAGGGTAACCAAGGAAAGCCCTCTCCACCGGCCGACCGAAGAGAGAGGAAGAAGCAACCCGCCATCTCCCACTTTTGAGGTAGGCGCGATCACTTTCTTTATTTTGGGGTCTCCGGCCCCTGACGATCACATCATATTCTCGAGGCCGCGGAGAGTCATTTCCCGCAATGGCCGTTTAAATTTCTGTCACTTATATTCTGCATTGTTCTTATATCTGTTTCTTATATTTGTTATATTCTCGAGGCCGCGGCGAGTCATTTCTCGCAATGGCCGTTTAAGTTTCTATCTCTTATATTTTGCTCCCTATATCTGTTATATTCTCGAGGCCGCGGCGAGTCATTTCCCGTAATGTCCGTTTGAATTTCCGTCATTGATATTCTGTGCTGTGATTATATCTGCTCATATTCTCGAGACCGCGGCGAGTCACTTCCCGCAATGGCCGTTTAAATTCCTGTTGCTTGTATTCTGTACTCTTCTCATATCTGCTCATATTCTCGAGGCCGCGGCGAGTCACCTCTCGCAATGGCCGTTTAAATCATTGTCACATAAATTCTGTACTTTTCCCATCTCCCGAGGTCGCGGAGAGTCATTTCCCGCTATGGCCATTTAATCCCCATATATTATTATATTGCATCTGTCCCGCACGCCCCGCCGGAGCAATCTCCCGTGGTGGTCTCTCTTCTCTCTTCTTTCTGTGTTGCAGCAAAACGAGCCCGCGCGCTCCGCTTCTTCATCCCCTGGCACATTCCGCGTGACGTCGCTCACAGATTGGTGATCACGGTGGGGCTTCTTTCGCTTTCCCTTGGTGACTCTTGCAACTTTGGGACCGCCTGTGCCTCTCCACCTTTGTGCCCTCGCGCACTCCAGTTGTGCTCACAGTAGCACTTTCAGTTCTTATCCCTCGTGCACCTCGTGCTCTTCGCCCCTAATCCCTTGTGATTCATTGGGTGTTGATTATATCTTTGACTATCTCTGTTGTTTTCTTATATTCCATATATCTGTCAGCATTTCATTGCATACATCCATCCTTCTTTTCTACCTTTTTTTAATTTTTTTTAAGGATCACCCTCTCTCGATGAAGGAAGGACTCTCGATTTGAGAATTCCTCTCAACGGACTAGGATCTCCTCCACTGGGACCTCCGTAAGTCCCCGACAGCGAAGGATTCCCTCCTCGTTCACTGGGCTGGTTGTACCATTGAAGTTCTCCGGAGTTAGTCGACCCATTTGTGGTGAGATGAGAGACCCTAGTTGACACGGCGGTGAAACAAAAAAAACTAACTAGGGTCCCTATTTTTGTGTGAACTTCAGATCTGTTTAAAAACACAAAAAAAATTATCAAAATCAAAACAAAAAAAAGAGGGCATAAAGGTATTCACTTGTTTGATAATCTCTGCTATCTGCTTGTTGGTGTATGTTTTTGCGTTCCGAAAAAACTTTGAGCATGGCTCACGAGTCTTTTGAGGAGAACCACCCTGGTCGTGGTCAATCAGTCGAGCCGCGAGTCCATGCTATGGACTCGGGTCCTTCTTATGAGCCCTCACGTGAGGTACAGGTTACCGCAGGGGACACATCCCCACCACATGACATCTCCTCTTTGCTAGGTGTCCTCGCCAACATGGAGCTTACCTCTGAGCAGCTCCGGGCCTTCCAAGCCATTCTGAAAGGGAAATCTGTTTCCCCCGCCCCCCAGGAGTCAACTCCAGCCATCGCACCCCTTCAAGAGTCGGTGCAGGTCATCCCATCTCCTTCACTGGCGCAAGCCATCCAGTCCCCCTCGCTTCAAGGGCAGGCGAGCCTGAAGTCCCGCGATCAATGACACCCAAGAGGGGGGTGAATTGGGTGTTTACCAATTTTACGAAAATTTTTGACCTTTTTGAAACATGTGATATAATGCTTGTTAAGAGATTCAAAACTATATGATCACAAATCTGATTTATCAAACTATGTATGATAATGATATAGATTATGCAACATACACAAGGATAAATCGGAACAAACAATTTACACTAATACTCACGGAGAATGGAGGTAGAAGAAATGGACCAAACCACACAATACGAACCACACTGCACAACGATTTTTAAGGTGGTTCGGATGCAACAATGGCAGTCCTACGTCCACCCCTCACCAAACCCGATGAGGCTTCACTCGGGGATAAATCCCCAAACGGAGACGATGCTCCAACCACACACGCAGGACGACGCCTGCCTACGCACACGGGGACGCACCCCAACACACACACACACACACACACACACACACACACACACACACACACACACACACACACACACACACACACACACACACACACACACACACACACACACACACACGGAGACGAGATCTCCAACACGATCCGAGAAAAGGATCAACAACACACACACACACTGTAATAGATGCAGCACTCCACACACTAAAAAGACCGGATCTAAATAGATCCACACACACGTAGATCTAGGAAGCTCTACGTACATACACACAAATAGAACACAATGACCACACACGACCACGGATCCACAACGATCTACACACACACAAATGTTTCCAGATTATAAAGAACACAAACATAAAGCCCAAAACATAAAAATAATGAAGCACGGTTTAGAAGACTCCTGATTTGGCTTCCACTGAGTGTATGATGTAGAGTTTGAATGATGCTTCCTTCTTCACTTGAATGGAGCTTGAATGGCTTTAGATAAAGCTTGAAGAACTTGGAGATGGATGAATAAACCTTCCACGAATTTACTGTTCACGGAGCTACAGTAGTTCTTTCTTCTCCCTTGGGCAGCCTTCCCTTGAATCCTTGATTGCTTGCTTGCTTCTACTCTTGATTGGAGCTTTGTTGGCTTCAAATTGAGCTTGAATGGCTTCAGATGGATGAAGGGATTGCTCGACGGAGTACTGTTCACACAGCTCATCTTGCTCTTGCAACAGCTCACTTTCCCCCTTTGATAGCCTCTTCTTTGATCTCACTTTGTTGGTTGGTTGATTCTTCACTTCATAGATGCTTGTTGGCTTGAGAAGTACCTTGAATGGGTTGGAGATAGATGAAGAACTTGCTGCACGAAGTATTGTTCACGGAGCTACAGTACTCTCTTCTTCCTCCTTGGACAGCACCCTCTTGATCTCCCTTGAAGCCCTCTTGGATGGTTGGGTTATGGCTCCAAATGAGATGTTTTATAGCCCTTGAATGGTCCATGGACATCCCCCAGACCAGATCCACATTTTGTGGGTGATTTGGTGTCATTATGATTAAAGAATTACAAGGAGAAAAGCTCTTCTCGAAGTGGAAAACAAAGTCAACATATGTTGGCTCGGGACTGACGGTCGACCTATGGAAGCTGGCGGTCGACCGCTACTGAGAAAACTGTAGAAATTTCATCCCTGGCATTTTCGATCGACCTGGGGCGGTCGACCTACAGCTACAGTAAACTTCAGACTTTTAGGTTTCACCCCCGAACTCCATTGCAACCCATTTAAGTTTGAGGCTTCAAACTCCTTTGATCTTGGGGAATATATGTTGAGTGTTTTGACCTACAAAACCATAGAAAAAGGATTAGAATTTTGATCAATAATGCATGTGGTAATTGCATGAAGTACATGTATGAAACCCCTTTGGCCATTTGGCAGTTTCAATCAATTAACAAGAGCTTATTGTAAACCGTTTGAGCAAGATATAAGTACCATTATTCTAATTTTCAAGTAAGTTTCTCGTGAGTTGTTTCAACATAATGCAAGCTCAAAATGATATGTGAAATATGTATTAGATTTCAAGAAAAGATTTACATAGAGACCCAATTTCACATATAAGATTGGAACACTTGTTGCTTTGACAAATGCATGTATGGTATACGTAAAAATCAACCAAACAAGTTTCAAACTATTTGATCAGGATTTGAACAAAAGTGTTCATCAAAGCTCAAGTCCATATGTTCAATCATATAAAGACTTGAAACCTCTTGTAGAACCAACATATGCAAACCAAGCATTAAGACCATGTAACCGTTGTCATTTGCCATCTCAAACATACATAGATTACAGGAGCATGAGCAATCAACCACAAGTTTAGTTATCATCACTTAATCACACATTAAGTTTACTTATCATCAAAACCATAACTTAACAATCACAACAATCATCAAAACCATAACTCAACAGAGCCAACAACCACCCTCATTCTAATTCCCTTCACAATCTCAACCCCCTGCTGTTCCCCACATACCGCTCCAGCCGGGGCCAACTGCCAGCGGCCCGGCAGCTCCCTCTCATTCAGGGTTACCCCTTCAAGTCTCCGGGAGACATTTTCCTCCCCTGTGGCAGGTGCCACCTTCACCTCCCGAGGAGCTCGCCCAATCACTCCTCAACAGGTTCAATAGAATGGACGAACAGTTTCAGAATTTGAAGAAAATGGTGGAGGTGAAATCCACCCCGGAGGTTGCTTTACCAATCCTTCCGGTGATCCATCTTCCTCCCTCTGAAATGCCCACGTACCGCAGGTACAATGGCACTGGCAACCCCTTTATTCACCTCAAGGACTTCATGTATGAATCCTCCTATTGGAAAAATGACCAGAGATCCCTAGCATATCTCTTTCGGAGATCATTGGATGGTCCTGCGCTAGAGTGGTTCTATTCTTTGGAGCCCGGCGAGGCCGATAACTTTGATACAGTGCAAAGAAGATTCTTGCAAAAGTATCGAGATAGGGTCGGTCCCTCTCTTTCCATTACTGGCCTAGTGACCGAGAAAATGAAGCCCGACGAAGATTTTGTCCGCTATGCCGACAGATGGAGGTCCCTGGCAGAAAGGATAAGAGATACCCTCTCAGAGCCTGAACAAGTAAAGATGATTGTGTCCAATGCAACCCCACAGTTCAGGCACGTCCTGGCCATGAACAAGCTTACCACAATGGAGGAACTCTATGAAAGGGCTCGGTATGTCCAGACCCAGTTAAAAGACTCCCCCATTATGCACATGTTTGAGCCGCCGAAGCCCAAGGTGATCAGAAAGACAGGCACTGGTGTCCCAAGTGGAGCGACGGAAGGGGTGGTAACAAATGAGTGCAGTCAACAATGCCAACTATGCACTCAACCCAAGGTCTCCACAAATGCCCCGACTTCCCCTCCAACAAGGTCCTTTCCCCTCTCATTCTCCACCCCAAAACAATCCACCCCAGAATAATATGCCTCAACTACTTCAACCCCAGCAACAACCCCGACCCCAGCAACAACAACCGCCACTTCAATACCACCAAGTTCCACCCCCAGAGAATTATGGCCCCCCACAGCAACAAAGGAGGCCGATTGGTCCCAAGAGAGCCTATTACCCACCATTGCCAGAAACTTTGGCAGATATTTTCAGCGCCCTCATGGCCTCAAACACACTCATCCTACCCAGGGAAAGGCTCACGTGGCCCCCGAATGTTGATACCACCAGATACTGTGTCTATCAAAGGCAGCCAGGACACACAGTAGACAACTGCTTTCAGTTTAAAGATTACATCCACGATACGAATGATGAAGGCGGAATTGACTGGGATGAAATGAGGCGATACATCGCCACTCTCAAAGCCAGGAGACCTCCTCCTAGGCCACAGTTCCAGCAACTACAACAGCAGCCACAGCAACAACTACAACAACAACAGCAGCCTCAGCAGGCACAACAACAATAGCCCAACATGGGCATAATTCAGAATCCATTGCCGGAGCACCAACAGCCCAATCACCAGGTCAACCCCATCTCCTCCTTTCCGGAAGTCGGGAGAGAGCAAGGTTGGCATTCGGAAAGCACCTCCATCCTAACTATTGCCGACCATATCATCAGGCAACCCCCTCATCTTACCCGGGTAGCACCCCTCTCTCATCAACCCGCGTCACCACTTATAATACGGCCTTCATTGTTTCCACAACCGTCACGCCTTCTCATTCGCACCCTTCCTACTAACTCACCCATGACCTGTCAGCCGTCCACCTCCGCCATACCCTCACCTTCTCTCATTCTCGCTCATCCCTCTATTTCACCATCTACCCCTGCTACCCCTATGCCTTCCAAACAACTCATTATCTGCCGCCCGTATAAGGCCCTGCCTACCTCTACCATACCTCCACTAATGCCTTCAAAATCACTCATCACCCATCACCCATCTTAAAATCATTACCCATCTCAAGCCTTATCCATGTCCACTTTGCCTCCGCCTCCACCTTCCAGACTTCTTACCCTCCACAGCCCACATGAGATCCCCTCCACTTCCACTTTGCCTCCACCTCCACCTTCTGAACCTCTTACCCTCCATAGCCCATATGACGTCCCCTCTACCTCCACCATACCTCCACCTAACAAACCCCTCATCAGAATCCCTGCTCCCATCATCACCCCTGCTTCGTCAACCATCCCTCTACCACTTCCCCTCAAACCTTTGCTTGAAACCACACCTAATCCCGTCGAGGTGCAAAAACCGCAGGCAATGGTGCTCCAGAGTGGACGTATTTTCCACAGGGTTTTTCCCCAGAAAAGTCAGAACCCCGAGCAGTCTCAGTCAGAGAAAGACAATGCAGAACAGCCGGAAAAATCCATCCCGGGAACACAATATGATTTGTTAAAACACCTGGACAAGACGCCTGCTCGGATCTCCATCCTCGAGCTGCTTCAAAGGTCCACGTCCCATCAGGCGGCCTTAATGGAATATCTGCAAAGGGTCATGGTGAATGAGGACCTCCCTATAGAAACGATTTCGGCCGTTCTGACCCCAACGGACACACAACCAGCCATTATATTTCATAACTACGAGCTTGCCCCCAAGGAAGCTCGAAAGTATGCATTGTGTGTTTCGATAAAAATTAATGGGGTATCCATAAACCAGTGCCTTGTAGACACGGGTGCGTCCATAAATGTGATCTCCATGAGCACCCTCCAGTTGTGTGGGGTCGACGAAGAACAGATAAGACCTTCCTCGATCACAATCACAACTTACGACAATAGCAAAAGGCCGCCACAAGGGATTATTATCCTGAGGGCAGAGCTAGGCCCTGTGTCAGTCTCCACAGAATTCCATATCCTTGACATGGACCCCACATTCAAGGCCATACTGGGTCACCCCTACATTGAAGCCATGGATGCTGTGTCCTCCACCAACCATCAGTGCTTAAAGTTTCCTTATAATGGGAGAATTATTAAAGTGGTCAGTACACCTGTCCTTCACACGGTGGATGCTATCAACACCTCTATGCCCTCTGTTTGGCCGTCTCATCGGCCCATATTGTCACTGCTGGATGTGTGTGTGATTCATCTCACATTCCGCTAGTACCAAAGAAGCCGATCAAGGCGACAGCGCCATATCTCCCTTTTCATTCCAAAGGTTGAGAGATTATGAGGAATATCAACTATCAACAGGGCAAAGGTCTGGGCGCGCAACTACAAGGTAAGCTGAAACCGCCAAAGGAGATCAGGCCGAACCGCAGGTTTGGCCTAGGCTTCAAAGGACCACTCAAGGCAGATTGGAAGCCCCTCACGTGGATCCTATCAAACCACTTCAACAAAGGGCCCGTTATTCAGATGGGGGATTACCCGCAAGAAGCACATGGGGGATCACATGTTGTATATTCGGCTGAAAAATATCCGAGAGTCACCAAAAGAGGCAAGATCAAAGATCCAGAATTCGAATGGGACAAGTGGTTTGATATACGGGATATTTCCGTTGCACTAGAAAGGATGTTCTCGCCTCCACAGCTTGAAGGAGCACCATTGATCTCCGAAATGCTAGAGAATATCACTACTATTGTTAAGGTTCCAAACTATCCTCGTCCTCGCCAGAAGGACCCTGTCACCAGCGGATCTTCATCTGCCATCACCATCACCACCGATGACTCATTGGCCGTCATCTTCTCCATTCACTCATCACAGCCTTTGTTGTTGTCTTCTTCCTGGGCCAGACGGTTGTCTGATGACCTTCCCAGATCCCCTTCTCTACTTACATACCTGCGCGGGCTTCTCGACCCACTTCGGATCTTCAATCATGATCTGCTCTACGAGCCTCCCAATCCTTTAGCCATAATCACCTTTCCCCCTCCTCCGATTTCTTTTCATCATTTTGTCATCAAAAATGAAAATGAAAAAAAATGTAAATTTTCAAACTCCTCAACAACACATCATTATTGAGGAAACCTCCTACATCTCCCACGAGTGTGTCCCGCCCTGCGGGCCACCCATCCAAGGTCCTATGAGCGACCTTTTCTACCCCTCCTCTGAGGGGTCTTTCCATGTACATTCTTCGGCATCTTCTTTAGTTTCTTCTTTGTTCATAGGACAACCCAGTCAACCTAGGAATAATGAGTCAAGGGTAGTGCCCAAGAAGAAATCCAAGGGTAAGCAAATTCCTCGTCGATTCCTTCTGGATTTAGCCACCAGGTGTCAGGCCCTTCTTGCCATCCCTCAGTTGCTAGAAAAACCCATCCAACTACCGGAGATAGAATGTGAGGATAATTGTGTGATTGATGAAGGATATGGGGTTTATGAAATCACCGATGAAGAATACCCTATTGAAGAAGGGGATGAAGAATATGAGGATGTGGTTGGCGCATATGCTAGTGAAATAAGGAGATTCGACGAGCCGTCAGCCGCCGTAGAAGAGTCCACCAAAGAAGTCAACTTGGGAACTGAGGAAGACCCTAGGATCATCCTCATAAGTGATAATCTACCACCCTCTGAAGAAGAGACATTAATTGAGGTTCTTAAAGAGAATAAAGACATGTTTGCATGGAGCTACGAGGATATGCCGGGTTTGGACTCCACATTGGTTGAACATCGCTTAACTCTAAAATCAGGGTCCGTCTCGGTAAAACAAAGGTTAAGGCGTTTCCACCCTCAGATGGCTTTAAAAATGAAAGAAGAGGTCGACAATCTCCACAAAGCCAGGTTCATTAGAGTCGTCCTTTATCCTCAGTGGGTGGCGAATATTGTCCCGGTCATGAATAAGGATGGAAAAGTCAGGATTTGTATCGACTTTCGGGACCTTAACCGCGCGTGTCCAAAGGATGATTTTCCCTTACCTCACATTGATGTGTTAATCGATAACACAGCAGGTTATGAGACCCTCTCATTCATGGATGGATTTTCGGGATATAATCAAATTCGTTTGGCCGAAGAGGATCAGGAGAAGATGTCATTCACTACACCATGAGGAACATATTGCTACGTGGTCATGCCGTTTGGGTTAAAGAATGCTGGAGCTACTTACCAAAGAGCTATGATGGCCATATTTCATGACATGATGCATATATATCTGGAGGTGTATGTGGATGATTTATTGGTGAAATCAAGAACCAGGGTGGAACATCCGGAAGTTTTGGCTAAGGTGTTGCAAAGATCAAGGGAGTTCCAATTGAAAATGAACCTGAAGAAGTGTGTGTTTGGTGTGTCATCGAGTAAATTACTGGGTTTCATTGTGAGTAAAAGGGGGATCGAGATAGATCCCAACAAAGCTAAGGCCATCAGGGACATGCCGTCTCCCAAAAATTTGAGGGAAGTTCGAGATTTAATTGAGAGGTTGTAATTCATCTGTCGGTTTCTGTCTCAGCACTCACAAAGGTGTAGACCTATCTACGAGTTGACCAAGCCAGGAGTAGAATTCTATTGAGATTCTAAGTGTCAAAAAACTTTTGAAGGGTTAAAGGAATACCTGGCTAGCCCACCCGTTCTCATTCCACCCAAACCAGAAAAACCTCTGGTCCTTTACATCTCAGTCTTGGATGACTCCGTGGGAGCCGTCCTCGCACAAGCCGATGAAGAAGGCAAGGAACGGACAACCTACTACCTGTCCAAACTCCTCAACCTCTGTGAGCAGAAGTACACCGCCATCGAGAAAACATGTGCTACCCTCGTTTGGGTAGTACAGAAATTGAAGCATTACTTTTTGACTCATGAAGTCCATTTGATCGCTCGCATGAACCCTATCAAGTTCCTTCTCGAGAAATCCATCCTTACTGATAGGCTAGCACGCTGGCAGAGTTTCCTATCTCAGTTTGACATCACCTACATTCAACAAAAGGCGATTAAAGGCTATGCTATAGCCTAGCATCTCGCTAATCATCCTCTCCCCAAGTTCGATCCTGTCCAATCCGAGTTTCCAGATGAGGAACTAATGTCCATCACCCAATCTGATGAGCCAATGTGGACGTTATATTTTGATGGAGCTCTGAATTTCTAAGGGAAGGGTATTGGCATTGTCCTTCTAACGCCCGAAAACGTTACTATCCCAGAGGCATTTCACCTCACATTTCCAGTCACCAACAACATTGCTGAGTATGAGGCTCTTCTAGCTGGTCTAGAACTGGCCCATTCCTTCTATATCACCAAATTGCGAGTCGTAGGTGATAGTCAACTTGTTCTCCGCCAGGTGCTTACCAAGTATCGCACCCTTGACCCTAAACTCAAGCCTTATCAGGAGTTGGTCTCCGCCTATGCCAAAATATTCACCAAACTGATCTTTGTCCATGTCCCTCGCGAACAGAATATTCCGGCTGATGCCCTCGCCTCCTTGGCCTCATCTTTCATATTCCCTCTAGGTGTATGGTTTGAATCCATCACCCTCTACAAGCGTCTTGTCCCTGCCGTTCAAGACCACTACCACCTAAGAATCAAAGAAAGAGTGTTACGGAAGGTCCAGGAGGGAGAAATTCTCGAGAAAAGGGAGATCATGTTGGCAGAAGTCGAAGAAGAACTGGCTGACGAGGAGAAACCATGGTTCTATGAAATTGTCTAGTATTGTAAATATCAGTCTTACCCTGGAGGAGCCACCACAGAAGATAAGAAAGCCATAAGAAGGGTGGCATAGAAATACAATTTGGTTGGAGGTCTACTCTATAGGAGAAGCCTTACTGGTGTTCTACTAAGGTGTCTTGATGACGACGAGGTCTGGAAATGTGTGGAGGAAGCACACTCAGGTGTATGCGGTGGCCATGTAAATAGCCAAATGCTCGCTAAGAAGATCATTATGCAAGGCTTTTACTGTCCCACCATGAAAGAGGATTATGTTGTTTATGTCCGTAGGTGTGTCAAATGCCAACTCCATGCCGACAAGATTCATTCACCATCTTCCTCACTTCATCCAGTATCCTCCCCATGGCCTTTCTCCATGTGGGCATTCGATATCATTGGTCCCCTAGGTGATCCTAACTCCCTCACCAAGCAAAAATCTTTCATCCTCACTGTAACGGAGTACTTCACCAAGTGGGCCGAAGCCGAAGCTTACGCAGAAATCAAGGTGTCAACAGTTTACAAGTTCATCACGAAGAACATCCACACCAGGTTCGACGTTCCAAGCACAATCGTCACCGACAATGGGCCACAGTTCATTTATCAGGATCTTCAAGACCTCTACAAAAGGTACGCAATCGCATTGTATCATTCATCACCTTATTACCCACAAGGTAATGGCCAAGCAGAGGCCACCAACAAAACATTGATCAAAATCATAAAGAAAACCTACGAGTCTAATAAGTTTTCAAACTGGCCAGAAAAGCTTATCGAAGCTCTATGGGCCTATCGCACTTCAATCTGTACCCCCACCGGGCAGACTCCGTTTGCCCTTACTTATGGGATGGAAGCGGTAGTCCCGTACGAGACTCTGATCCCTTCTCTCATGGTATAATTGGATGAGGAATTTCCCCTCGACGAACGTCGTAATTCACTCCTTGCCCAACTGGAACTCTTAGATGAGAAGCGACTGGCCGCTGCCGAGCATGCACGTGTTTATCAAAATAGACTCGCTCACTTTTACCAAAAGGTCATTGAAAGAAAATTTAAAATTGGCGAGATGGTCGTAAAAAGAATTTTTGTCAAACCTGGAGGGCCGCGTTCTAAACTCCAACCCAATTGGGAACGACCGTATGTGATTCAAGCCGTGTACCCTGGCAACGCCTACATGCTAGTCAATGCCGAAGGGACCGAGTTATCCCACCCTTGGAACGGGCTTTATCTTAAGAAATACTACCAATAGATAAGTGTAACAACTGGCATGGTACGAGGACCATCACTCTTCGGTCTTTGTAGTCTAACTCAGGGTTAACCTGCGCACACTCTCACACACCATTTTTGGGATCAAACGAAGCGGAACTCAAGGGAAGTTTCAAAAAAAAAGAAAACAAAAAAAAGAAAAAAATCCCTAGTTTTCATCATGCAGTCAAGTCTTTGCATCTGTCCTTCATGTAGGTTAAGACCCATTAAGGCTCGGTAGGTCTCGGGTCTTGGCTCGCCAGAACCGTGGAGATTCCTATCTGGTCATGTCGGCTTACGCCCACTAAAAGAAGGCAACGCACACACGCAGCTATTTTAGCAAAAAAAATTGGTCGTATTACTTATTGTGGGGCCATACTCGAAGGTCTCCAGGAAAGTCATAATCTTTGTTCTCTCCTTTCTCGGCCTAATGAGACAGTCGGCGCCCTTAAAACGCTGAGCATAAGGGAACCAAAATACCATACCTTGAAGACGAGAGTAGGATTCATCTCCTCGAACTCGAGTCAGAGCACGACAAGAGGGATTCCCACATATCAAATAATCGTGTCTCTCTCAAAAAAAAAAAGAGAGAAGAGAAAAATCAAAGTCAAAAGTCTGGTCGTGACCGTGCCTGATTTCGACAAACGAAATCCCCAAACAAAGGAAATTCTACAAAGGGACAACGTAAGTCTTTACGAGGATTGGTCCGAAGTCGTCCAAAAGGGGAAAGGTCGAGTAAGTCCCAGTTAGCTCGTCGGATTAACGGTTTTGTCGGTCCTCTCGGAAGGTTTCCCCCACCGTACTCTTCTTTCTCCCCTCAAAGATGAAAGCTCAATGAAAATCCTGAAAGGCGCGCTCCACGAAGGCAAGTAACCTCGTTTTAGCAAAACACACATATGACTGTCTACTTCGAAAAGCGAAAGTCATCGCCGCGAAGGAGTCTCGGTGTTTCTGGCCGGTCAAGACCTCTATCTACTACCTCGGTGGTTTCTTACTTCAACCTCGGACTTAGGTCAATGCAAGCGCGTCACCAATAGGTGCGACGGCGTCTGATTCTGGGTCAGTGTCACGCGGTTGACCGTTAGGGTTCCAAGGTGTTCCATCATATACCATCTATAATTGTGAAGAAATAGACCCGGGTCGGGTAAATCCTTTATCTCAAACACTTCTTCGATGTATCCTTGCGGTCGGAAGCAACTGGGAGCCTAAGCATGGCATGACGGTTTTATCATCAGGTTAAGTCTTAACCGGCAGGATTATCAGTTGAGGAGTCTAGGGGCCCAAATCAATCTAGATGTGCACGTAGGATACCTAGGAGGTTAGTAAGAAAGCATGTCTTCATAAGAGTCAGGTGCCATAAGTTTGGTCGGTAGGCATTAATCCCAAAAAAAAAAATTGAAGTGGCACTCGGAAGATGCCGTCAGGTGAGTCGCTGTGACGACCCGGGATCCGAGTACCGGAAAGGAACCGGCGCGTCTCGAATCTCGGCCCGCCAACCCATGAGCCCGAAGACTCGGAAGGGTAGGAAGGAGTGGTGTGGGGGTGCAAGAGAAGCTGAAACGACCGCAGAGATAGCACAATAATCTAAAATAAAATGCACAGAATAATATAAATAAATAAACTGCTACAAGGTCCATAGAGTCTCATGTCCATAATGAAAGTACACTCAACAGAAAGAAAAAAGTACAACTACACGGGACATCCCCAGGAGTACAACTACACGGGGCATCCCCCGGCTCTGGCAGACTGGCGACTAACCCTGGCTAGAAGGACCACGCTGAAACTCGGCCGCACCTCTCGAAGACCCCACCTCACCTGAAAAGCAGGGGTGAGCCTCATTTCATTGGCCCAGTAGGGATCCCACGAATCCCCACCTCGCACGGAAAACAAGGCAAAAACATAAAAAGCTAAAAAGTAACCCTACCTAACCGGACTATAGTAGAACCAACAAGCTGAAGTAAATAAACGGAAAAGTCATCTACTCTAACAATACCGTACTACTGAACCTCAGTCTAACAAAACACGAGTCCACACCCCCAGCAAACAGGAGCACTACCCACCAGAAGAACGACCGGATGCGTCCCCTGACGTCTTACACTGCGTCACAAGTGTCTAGCTACGACGCCCCGGGCGTGAGACTCAGACATGTAACAAGTATCACAACAAGGACTAGTTGGGGTCACGCTCGTCAACGCGTGTCCTAAGCACCCAACTACGTGTGCACACACAGACCATCTACTCTAGGTCGGGTCCTCTAGTTAGTTTTCCCCCCCACCGGACTCTGGTGGCAAAGGCAAGGGGCCCTACGGTAACCAGCCTAAAAACCGCCTCTCACTGGGTCTCGCTCTCCACCACTCCCAGGTGGGTCCGCACACGCGTGCGCAGGAAGCTACGACTAGTGGATAGGTCACTGGAAGTAAGGACTCGACTCACGAAATCTACCGACTAGCACACTAACACAGACTCTCGGTAACCAAACGGTAGGTACGGATGCCGGGGACACGCATGAGGTCCGACCGTCCCTCAAGTCACGCGGCACCCCTACCGAGATAACTGATTCTCCGGGGACCCTCGGGTGCCCCTGTGGATCTCACTGGATGCCCACGGCAACCCTCAGGCCACACGCCACAACCGGATCTGAGACTCACTCCCCAAAGGTACAATCACCGTAAAGAAATGCTGCTCGGGGAGGGGGATTAACGCGCTAGGGACCCAGGGCGCGACACTGTCGCGCTATGGTCTCCTAGCGCGACCCCTGAAGAACGCGCTAGCAGAAGCTAGCGCGTTCTCCAAGAAGGCACTGGCCTAAGCTAGTGCGTTCATCAAGAACGTGCTAGGAAAGGCTAGCGTGTTCTCCAAGAATGCGCTACCTTCCCCGGGCGTGACACGAACCGCCCTACTGTTCGTCTTCTCAGACGAACGCGCTCGGACGATACAGCGCGTTCAAATAGAACGCGCCACTGGATTATATCGCGATAACGGGCCGAGCCCGTTTCGCGCAGTTCACTCGGAAAGCTCAGTCCCACGCCCCATTCACTCCCAAGTGAAGGGGAAACAAAAGGGGGAACCTCCCCCAACCTCCCTAGCATGCATCTAAACCCTTAGATCACTCAAAAACCCCACGAAACGGAAGATCCGGCGCTCACACCCCAAGCATGGAAATAACCCTCCCGGCATGAATCTAGCCCCTCTCGGTCTCTCCACGGCCTAGAAATCATGGGGAACGCTGTAAAGAGGGCAAGGATCCGTCCCCCTTCCTTAAAGAAGCTCAAAAACCACTGGATCGCCGTCGATTGCCGAATCTTGCTCGAACACGAACTCCTCTCCCACGCACCAATGGGGGCACCGTCACGATCCTCTCGCCACCGCCGTCGTCACCGTGCCGCCACCGAGGTCCACCACCCGTCGCCGGAGGGGAAGGGGCGCCGCGAAGTCCAACGGGCAAGGGGGGGTTGCAACGGTCGGCCGTGGCTCACGGGAGGAGGAAAGAAAAAGAGGAACAGAAGAAAAGGGGAAAAAGAAAAGGGAAAATAGGGGGGGTATTTATAGAAAATCTAAAAAATCAGAAAAATCTAAAAAAATAGAAAAATACACCTCCTCCATCCTCGCGACGCACCGATCGCAACGGTGCTACCCTCGCCTAGGTGAACGGCCTGGTTCACCCGCAACGAGGTTCCGAAGGATCTGCCAAAACCCGTACACGGAAATCAGAAAACACACACGGTGATGCGCGGAAAACGCACGTCGTTAATACGCCCCGCTACCAAATTAAAATATCTGGCTCACAAATTAAATAAATAGAATAGTTAAGTGGTGAGACCGAGTCGAATCCACAGGGAGAAGTAGATTTGAAAGTTGAAAATCTTGAGTTTCTAAGATTTAAAAATCATGAGAATTGAAGTGAAACCGCCTAGGGTGTGTGAAGGATGTAAAGAAAGAAAAATGGATGAAAGAGTTACGAAAAGAAAATTATAATGAAACTAGGGTGACATTAGAATGAACATAACTTTTAAACTGGCGAGAATTAGAATAAGTGACAGAAGATAAAGTTAAAGATCAGAGGGTTAGGAATAACTTTTATGAAGAGTGTAGAGACAGAAAATGAGAGGAAGGAGGTGAAAACTGGGGAAACACGGAATCTATGCGCGCGGATGAACAGTAACAGCGTTAAAGACAGAACTATGGGACAATTAAAATAACTAAAAAATGAAGAAGAATTAGAAGAATTGGTAGAAGAAGAAAATCTATATCTATAAGAGAGTAACAATTTTCATGAAGAACTCAGAATGAAAAGAGGATTGGAATGGCTTCAAAATGAAGAAATGACAGAAAGTATCAACTCGGATGAATAGTAACTGACCAGGACAGAACTTAGAAAAATATACAATAACTTAAAAACGAAGAGGAATTAGAGAAAATGGTAAAAATAGAAAATGTGTAGAATTGAAATATGAACAACTTTGAAGAAGACAAGAAATTGAAATAATAATTAAAAAAATACGTAAATGGCTATGAAAGGACTAAAATCTTAAGAACTTGTAATAACCACTACTCAAAATTCCAAAACTTCTAATAATTTAAATGAATAATAAGATTCAAAGAAATTAAAACCTGAAGGGGCCTCCTGCCCCTCTCTCCTTGATTCTTCAAATACACGACTTGAACCTTCTTACAAAAACTAATAACAAGAAGAGAACTTTAAAATGAATTACAAGAACTTTTTCTTTAAACCACATCCTAACCCTCCTTTTATAGGCTTTAAACGTAGCCTTGTTTCTTTGTTCCTCTCTCTGCACCTCACTACTCTCTACTGTCTGTTGCCGGATGTGAAGACCCATGTGAAGGCTTTGCATTTTGTGTGAACCCCCGCGGCCGTCATGTGTGTGAATAGCCGCTAGCCGCCGAATGCTTTGCCCGCGTGGAACCCCTGTGCATTGCTATTGTGAATTTCTGGAGCTTTGGCCGACGTGAAGAGTCGAGTGCATAAAGAGGCCAGCCGCGTTGAAGAGTCTGCCATGGTGTGAAGCCCGATTCCCCAAGGCCTTCACGTGAGAAACTTTTAGCATACTTCCAAGTGCCCACCTTTGTTTGAAACCTCATCATCATGCTTTGGTGGACCCCATGTGCATACCCCTTCCTTGTATGCTAATCATTCCCTGATAAATGTCTATTCCATTCCTTTTGTTGCAGAACCCTCGTTGCTTTGTGGCTTAGCCACTTTGCATGCTAAAGACCCCACGTTACATGCTGCATATTGGAAGCCGTGGACACGTGAAGATGCCAAATCGGACCCAGCTGCCTTGTGAACCCATTTGCCCTTACTTGCACGAAGCCATCTTATATTACGTGTTATGTAAGTGTATATATTATATATGTATATATAATATACGTATATATGTACATATATATATATTCATATATATATCATATATATCAAATATATATATATCTATATATATCATATATATATCAAATATACATCTATATATATATCATATATATATATATATAAACAATTGCTTTACTTTTATGTATTTATTTCTTTTGTTTTTGTTTTATTTAGACTAAGATTGGGCTTGGTCGACATGGGCTCTTGGATGTGAATGGGTTTTGGCCCATTTGTCTTCTTCTTGTTGTGATCTTCTTTATGTCTACAAAATAGAATCAAAATTTCATTAAATCAGGCATTTAAATATTTTGATCTGAAATTAAAATTAAGTGTGATAAATGCATAGTAATGTATATTAAAGCTAGTGAAAGTGTGTTATATCATTAATTAACATGTAAAATTGCACACTTATCACACCTCCCAACTTATTCATTGCTAGTCCCTTAGCAATGCAAATAATTTGAAATTAAGGACCAACAAGAGTTTAAAATATTCATGCCTCATTTCCAGAACATCTTTCATAGAGTTAACTAAAGATTAGGAATTCAAAATCATTAACACATACTAGCCTTAAGGTACATGATCAAGAATTCTAATCAAAATTCAGTGGCACTTGTGCATGTCTAATACTAAATTCACAACGTAGACAATTGCGTCCCCCATTTACTATTCTAAGTAAGTGCCCTTCAACCCTGCACTTCTTAATCAGAGTATTAAGTTTAATAGCTTTTGTCTGCCTTATTGTTTTGTCCCTTTTGGGATATCTATTTTTTTCTCTCCTCTTTTTTTTCTTTCTATACACACATGATGCTGCACTACCCTTCACTGTTTTACGCGAACCTCAACACGTCTTAAGTGAAGTAGGCCCGGTTACACAGATCAAGGTTCCCTTTTCCTTTTGACGCGAACCTCAACACGTCTTAGGTGAAGTAGGCCCGGTTACTCAGAATCGGAGTATTTTTCATAGTGTTTTTCTCAAATTTTGTTCAATAGATAATATGGCAGAAAGCTTATAAAAGATCTCTTCATCAAAAAGTGCAGAATATCAGGTAATATACACAAAATAGCAGAAGGCTTGTCCTACTTGTTTCATTAGCGTGCAACGTGATTTTATTTTTCTAAAGTGCACATGAACTTTAAAGAGATTCTTAGATCAGTTTTCCATGGCTAGATTAAATTAATTTTCCATCATCCTTATCTAGTCATTTCTATTCAAGAATTACTTTCAATAGAAGTATGAATCATGAAACTCAAAATGGGTCAATTGGAAAAAATGAGGTTGAAAAAAAATGAGGTTGTATATGAATGCATGTGCAACATGATTTCCGTCCCCCCAACTTAAATGAGTTCCGTCCCCCAACTTAAATGATATTATCCTCAATGGCATGAATAATATGGAACAATAGAATAATGTAGACATGATATGTTTGGGAAAGAACGGGACAACCTGATGTGTACTTCGAGAGGCGGTACTTGGCTTTGAAAATCTGAGAAACTAAGTATGCAATCAGCTCTCTCCCCCCAACTTATCCTTTATTCAAACCTGTAAAATAAACACAAAACCACAATAAAAATTTGGGTTACCTCCCAAGAAGCCATTTATTAGCACACAAAAATCACTAAAACTTTGGGTTGCCTCCCAAGAAGCGCTAAATTTAACGTCTTCAGCCAGACACAATGTAGCTCACTAGCCAACGGGTAGCATTCAGAATGAGCCACCCAATGATCTTATCCTCCGATAAATTCCAGCCCTTGTACCATTGGAGGAAAAGATTATATGTATGTGCATGTGGGCTAGAATCATGCCAAGGTGGGTCTAGGAATTTGGATGGACCCCCTCGGTTAGAGAATGCCAGAGGAATTATCATATCTTCAATCACAAAATATTCCTCTGTACACTGAAGGTCTTTATAAGTGTTAAACACATCAATGCGGACCTTAATTTTTCTTTGCTTTTCTTCTACATCCTCACTCTTAGGAGTTACTTGTGTATCGTTCAAGTGAGAGAGGATGAGAGTGTTATGAAGTTTGGAGAATCCACCACTTGGCCAGTGTCAAGGAGATAAGGAGGATTAAGAATGAAATCAGTGTGTTCCTTAACACACGGATTCTCATAAGAGTCTGATGGATCCGACCAGTTGGTGAGTGGCAAAATATTTGAAATGATTATGGATTCACCAACGTCAGGGGTGGGTAAAAGATCCACATCCTTGTCTAAATCATGAGATGCCCAATCAGAGTGACTGTCCAGTGGAGTACCTGGTTCCTCAATTATCCAAGAAGATGGATTTATGTATACACTTAATTCACCCTCCACACTCATATTTTCATCATCATGTACTCGGAAAGAAGATTCATCAAATTTAGGAATGGAAAGTAATGGAATTTGGTCATTGACTGGAAAATCATCATCCTCTTCTTCTCCTCCCAATGACTCAAGATCATCATAATCCTCAAACTCATCATAATCCTCTTCACAAGTGGAATTGGATTTAGGCATCTTAGGCTGCTCTTCCTTTAAGTCCTCCTCATAAGATTCTTCTATGATTCCCTCAAAATCAACAGTGATATGAGTGGTAGATTGGGAGATCATAGGTTGATCATATGGACTTTTATCGTTATCACATCCATCAAATCTAAGAAGTTGGTCCTCAAGACTTGTGGTGGAGTTGCTAGGCATTGGATCGACTTCCATTTCTATGATGTTTTTAGCAACCCGACTCACATGAGCCTCAAAGTTTTGTAGTTGTTCCTGAAAGGCTTGTTGTTGAGTTTGGAAGAGCCGTGTCAATTGATCAAACATCTCCTCCTTATGCAAATCTGTGTATGGAGAAGATAGATAAGTGGGCTGAGAGTCAGATTGTGATGGATAGTAGTTTAAAGGGCACTCAGTCCGAGAATGAGATGGTAGAGAGTGTATGGGATGTCCTCCATAATAGGGTTGATCGTAAGAATCATTTGGGTATGGTTCCCAATTTGAAAAATCTTGTTCTTGAGGACTTTGGCCTAGATCCTGATAAGACTCCCAAGAAGAATCATGTCGATCTCTCCAACCAGAATTCAAGGTATGTGGACATGGGTCAAAATAAGGTGTGGAGAGGTCTTGAGATATTTGAGTTTGTCTTGCTTGGTCCATCCAAGAGATTGGTGAATGATCTTCCCAGTTAGAGTTATAAGTATTTGGAGATGATTCGTAATCGGGCTGAGAAAACCGTTGATCATATTGGCCTTGCTCCGGGGTGAAAGGTAGATCATGGCCCCCAAACTGAGTGGTTGGAACATGGTCCTGGGTAACCGATGGAAACTGGGCCATCATAGGTGACGGGATCTCATTTTGGGTCGACCACTAATATGGACTGTCATAAGAGGTCGGGTTGTTTTGGGTGAGAAATGATTGTGGATTTGGGCAACCACCTACATAATGGGCGGGGTTATCCCACATGTGATCATTATCATGGTGACTAGGTGGTATGAAGGGGTCATGATCCATGGCTAAAAATTGATCAAATTTATGAGCCAATTGGTCAAACCTAGCTAAGTTGTGTGCCCAATCCATAGATGAAAGTTATGATCTCACCATTTTTTGTATATTTTATTTTTTCTTCTTTTTTTTGATTTTTTTATACAAATAAATTCTCAAACAAAGTCCAACTTAGATTCACCATCAAACTTGTCCACCGGTCAGGTAACAGGTGGTGAAGTGGGAGGCTCCCCTTGCTTTCACAATGTCCTAATTAAGTAACCACTTTCCCGCTTATAGCGTTTGCCGTTGACACCAGTTTCAAAGATGATAGTGAGCCCAAGTATTGCCTTTTTGTGTTTTTATTTTTCTATTTTTTTTAGTGAACTGAGTTAATCCACCATATTTTTTTATTTCTTCTATTTTTTATTTGTTTGTTTAAGAACATTTCTAAGCATGAAAACTAATTACATATTGAAAGTAAAAATAAAGAAACTAAATCTATGGAAAGAGGGTAAGAGTACTAACCTTAATCGCATTCCCTCGTTCTTTATTTGGTAAATAAAACATAACAAGAGTAGAAGATAAAGAAGACTTACCTCGGGGAGACACAACATTTTTTGACATTTTAAAAAAAAATTATTTTTTTTGTGCTTTTGTTGATCCTTTTATTTTTCTGCAAAAATAAGAGTGAGCACCAATATATATACAAAATAAAGCACAAAGTTATCAACTTCAAATTCAAACCTCCCCGACAACGGCGCCAAAATTTGATGCGCGGAAAACGCACGTCGTTAATACGCCCTACTACCAAATTAAAATATCCGGCTCACAAATTAAATAAACAGAATAGTTAAGTGGTGAGACCGAGTCGAATCTACAGGGAGAAGTAGATTTGAAAGTTGAAAACCTTGAGTTTCTAAGATTTAAAAATCATGAGAATTGAATTGAAACCGCCTTAGGGTGTGTGAAGGATGTAAAGAAAGGGAAGTGGATGAAAGAGTTACGAAAAGAAAATTATAATGAAACTAGGGTGACATTAGAATGAACATAACTTTTAAACTGGCGAGAATTAGAATAAGTGACAGAAGATAAAGTTAAAGATCAGAGGGTTAGGAATAACTTTTATGAAGAGTGTAGAGACAGAAAATGAGAGGAAGGAGGTGAAAACTAGAGAAACACGGAATCTATGTGCGCGGATGAACAGTAACAGCGTTAAAGATAGAACTATGGGACAATTAAAATAACTAAAAAATGAAGAAGAATTAGAAGAAGTGGTAGAAGAATAAAATCTAGATCTATAAGAGAGTAACAATTTTTATGAAGAACTCAGAATGAAAATAGGATTGGAATGGCTTCAAAATGAAGAAATGACAGAAAGAATCAACTCGGATGAATAGTAACTGACCAGGATAGAACTTAGAAAAATATGCAATAACTTAAAAACGAAGAGGAATTAGAGTAAATAGTAAAAATAAAAAATGTGTAGAATTGAAATATGAACAACTTTGAAGAAGACAAGAAATTGAAATAACGATTAGAAAAATACGTAAATGGCTATGAAAGGACTAAAATCTTAAAAACTTGTAATAACCACTACTCAAAATTTCAAAACTTCTAATAATTTAAATGAATAATAAGATTCAAAGAAATTAAAACCTGAAGGGGCCTCCTGCCCCTCTCTCCTTGATTCTTCGAATACACCATTTGAACCTTCTTACAAAAACTAATAACAAGAAGAGGACTTTAAAATGAATTACAAGAGCTTTTTCTTTAAACCACATCATAACCCTCCTTTTATAGGCTTTAAACGTAGCCTTGTTTCTTTGTTCCTCTCTGCACCTCTCTACTCTCTACTGTCTGCTGCCGGATGTGAAGACCCATGTGAAGGCTTTACATTTTGTGTGAACCCCGCGGCCGTCATGTGTGTGAATGGCCGCTAGCCGCCGAATGCTTTGCCCGCGTGGAACCCCTGTGCGCTGCTATTGTGAAGTTCTGGAGCTTTGGCCGACGTGAAGAGTCCAGTGCATAAAGAGGCCAGCCGCGTTGAAGTGTCTGCCATGGTGTGAAGCCCCATTCCCCAAGGCCTTCACGTGAGAAACTTTTAGCATGCTTCCAAGTGCCCACCTTTGTTTAAAACCTCATCAGCATGCTTTGGTGGACCCCATGTGCATACCCCTTCCTTGTATGCTATATCATTCCCTGATAAATGTCTATTCCATTCCTTTTGTTGCAGAACCCTCGTTGCTTTGTGGCTTAGCCACTTTGCATGCTAAAGACCCCACATTACATGCTGCATATGTGAAGCTGTGGACACGTGAAGATGCCAAATCGGACCCAGCTGCCTTGTGAACCCATTTGCCCTTGCTTGCACGAAGCCATCTTATATTACGTGTTATGTAAGTGTATATGTTATATGTGTATATAATATACGTATATATGTACATATATATATCATATATATCAAATATATATATCTATATATATCATATATATATATCAAATATACATCTATATATATATCATATATATATATAAACAATTGCTTTACTTTTATTTTTTTATTTCTTTTGTTTTTGTTTTATTTAGACTAAGATTGGGCTTGGTCGACATGGGCTCTTGTATGTGAATGGGTTTTGGCCCATTTGTCTTCTTCTTGTTGTGATCTTCTTTATGTCTACAAAATAGAATCAAAATTTCATTAAATCAGGCATTTAAATATTTTGATCTGAAATTAAAATTAAGTGTGATAAATGCATAGTAATGTATATTAAAGCTAGTGAAAGTGTGTTATATCATTAATTAACATGTAAAATTGCACACTTATCACACGGAAAAGTCACGGACGCACTCCGGGCCTCCAAAACAACTCCGGATCGCGTCGATCCGAACGCGAAAGATGTCCAAAATGAAATTTCGGACACAACGGAGCTGGGCACTCCGAGAAACCAAATCCGAGACCCATGACGAAGGATCCGAAAGGTCTGGGACATTACAGCCCCCAAGTGAGAATTCTTTTGGAGCATGTTAACCCCGCATTACGCTACTTAAGAACGATTTAAGCACCCCTGGTCCAAGAACCATGCCGATTGTAATAACAAGTGTCTTTCAAAAAAAATTCAAAAATAAAAAATTAAAAACAACAAAAAATTTCAAAAAAAACATAAACAAACAACACAAAAAATGCACCCGTGTGATCTCATTTTGTGTGCTACATTTTTACGTTCTGTTCCCATTTGTGTGCCTATATGTTGCATTCATCATCTTTACTCCTGCCTTAATTAATAAAGGCTTGGCCCCTTGACTCATTATCAAGGCTAGTCTCAAAATAATCACCCACTCTTGAGCAAGGGGCCAAGTCAGAACGGAAAAATGGACTTGTTTTATTGAGCAATGTGTACAGGATTGAAAAATAGGAATGAAGGCAGAAGACATGAAACTGAACATTACTTCCTTTATTTCCTTCTAGAAAGTGTACGTTAAGTCCTGTCCCCTCTCTCAGTGTTACCCCTATCTCCACTCTCCAGGCGAAGAACCCTGGAGGGTGTTGCTAAACCCTGCGAGGCAGTGCCTCTGCTGCTCTGTACCCCTCTTCCCATCTCTGCTCCCCGTCGATCGACAGGGGTAGCAAAGGAGCTACTAACACGAATGCCACTCTCTCGTGCTCTATGGTAGCGCTCTTCACCATCTCTCAGCCATTGTTTAGCATGACCGAGGCTGGTTCGGAGTTCAAACAGTTGGGCCTCCCTGGCCCTACGCTCCTCCCTCTCAGCCAATCTGTCGGTTCTCCGTCTTTCGGTGTCCCTTTCCCTTTCAGTGCATTCTCTCTCGCAGTCCCCCCTTTCCAGCTGAAAGGTAATCCTCAGCTCCACGGCGTCCCGAGAAGAGCCATCGTCTGAACGATGCCACAACTCTTCCTCCAGTTCCGCTATTCTGGCTTCCCCTTGCGCCGTGCGAGCAAGTGCATCTTGCATCTCTTTCATCTGCCATAACCATCATCTCAGATATGTAGAGGCACGAATAAGTAAAATTCAACGACCAGACTCTCACCTGTGCGGAGAGCATGCCTTCTGCCTCCGCGGCTCGCTGCGTAGTATGAGCAAGCTGCTCATGAAGTAAATCAAGTTCGAAAGTGGGGATCCACAAACTGGAAGAGACACCATCCGCTCCCATTGCTGTGGAAGCCGCATCAAGCTGGGCGCGCTGCAACACACATAAGGTGACACTGAGGACCTAACGTCAGAATCTTGGTCTCTGATCGTGTGTATGAAGGCTTACCGAAGAACTCAAGGTGGCGCGAGTATCATGTAACTGCCGCTCCATGCCTATCAGGCGAGTTTACAGGTTTGCTATCATAGTGTCGCGAACATCCTGTGGCCAGGACATAGGTTAACAAGAAAACAAGAAAAAAAAAGAAAAAAAATGTTGTTCACATCCACGGTCCCTTCAGGATGGAATCGCTATACATACATCGCCTTATAGAGGCGCAGATAATCCTCACTGTCTTGAGCATGCGACTCCACGGGAGTGCCACCCCGTCGCCAGTCCTCGTATTGCTCAGGGAACCGCACTCTCCAATCAACGGAGGTTGCTGGCCCACGCATCTTCCTCCCGACACGTGGTGTGGTAGTCATGTCCACCCATTCTTGGGTAAGCCCTAGAGTCCTTATGGCCAATCGTAGCCGAAGTGGCTTGATTTCATTCAAACAGTGCATCCAGAGGTCGCCTTCAAACCGGGCACGGCTCATTATGACCTAGAGCTGATCGGCGTTAGTCATGCCCACATAAGGCCTCCAGATCACCTAAGTCAGGCAAATCTTTCTATTTACGAGGAGGACAAATCAACACAAAAATAAAATAGATGGCGATTGATGACCACCATTGCTGCAGGGAACTCTTGCCACCGCCTCGCCAACGGCACCGCCATCGGACGCCAATGATGGGCCTTTCCCATTTGAAGATAATAATAGCTCCACAACTGCCTTGTCATGTGTTATGAACATCATCATCAAAAGAAAGAGATACAGTTGAAGCTAAGAGAGAAGCCGGGTACCTGGATGAACGGCGTGAAACCACTCACTGTTACCTCTCGATCTGCTCTTTTAGACAGACCCGCAAATAGATGCGCCAGCATGGCTGCGCCCCAGGCGTATCGTCCCACTTTCTCGGGGTCTACCAGGAATTCTAAGAAGCGGTAATGAATGTTGTCTCCTTTCGAGCCCAGTAACAATTTCCCCAATAGGAAGAAGAGGAATCTCCTCAAATCCATGTTGTCCCTCTCCCAATTGCTCACATCTACGCAGTAGACGGCGCGACATCCTCTTTTAGTTCTCTCCATAAACTCTTCCAAGGACTCGTCATCACGAGGATGAACATCAGTAAGCCCCAGTGTCTCCATGATAGGCGTCTTGGCTATAGACCTATTCTTGCGATCATCTAAGCCCACCCCTAGTAACCTCTGGGCAGCCTCTCTATAGTCGGAGTACGTGATACCGGTCAACGCCTCGTCATCCACTTTCAGGCCTGTAATTCGGACCACATCTTCCAGGCTGGGAACCATGTGCCCCCAAGGCATCAAGAAGGCACGGCTCATTGGATCCCACCTTTCACGCAATGCTTGGACGAGAGAGAGGTCGAGCCTGATTCGCTCGATCCGAAGAAAGACTCCAAGCCCCATCACGTCTAGCCCGGCCTTCTGAAAATCCGGGAGACCCCGGTATGCGGCCACTACCAACTCCCATAGAATGTGTGATTTCATCACACCCTGCGCATACACAGGGAGGGGTTTTGTTAGAAGGAGGAAGAAAGACTGGAAGAAGAGACGAGCAAGCTCAGCTTACAAGTTGCGATTGGGTCCTTTCATTGAGGTGCCCTTCAAGCTTCGAGAGTCTCCGAGAGCTACTACCGCTGGACCTGCTTCTCTTTGAAGAGTGGGAAGATTCGGCCTCCATCCCAAGTCTTAGAACTCTTAGCTCTTCCGTGCTGTGGAAGCCCCTCCTCTTCAAGATGGCTTTCGATGGCCCTGAGAGAACAAAGAGGGGAGGTATTTATTGAAATGGGAGAAGTGCGAGCCATAACCCCCCTCATGCTAGGGCACCTTCCCTGCGGTTCCATATGTCACTTCGTCGCTCGCACAGGGAAGCTGATTGAGTGGTGCGACATGACGACTCAGAAATGACCCCCCAAGTCCGAATGGATGCAATAGGGAATAGGCGAAGGCCGTCGTTGTTGACTTCGGTGGCAGATTCTCGTGGAAAAAGGGGCATGGCAAAGCACGAGTCTCTATTTCGCGGGTAGGCCTTGTCGAGCGCGTCACATAGAAACAACAAAAGAGAAGAAGCGTAGGGAGGAAGGAACGCGCAAGAGGACAAATGAGCAACAAGGACACAAATCACTCCATTCATAGGTCTACATAAGTTGTCATGAACACTACAGTCATGAACATCACAAAAGGGAAGGTGGGACCACCAACCCGCTAATTTTTTCCATCACACCCACGCTCATCCCTCTAGGCGTCCCTTTGCTCCCCCCTAAGGTGACGGTCCCTCATGGGCCTTCTAGAGCCCCATGTAGCAGCACTCGCCTCGCCTCGTGGCGCCTGCTCAGTAGCGGCAACCCGCTGATGCTCCCCTGGCGTGGCAAAGAAGCCCCCCCATATGGAGCTGGCCGGACTGGCGGAGTCGCTCCCCGAACTCTCGTGCCCTCTCATAATTTGCCTCCATGTTCTCTAGCCTCTGTCCCATAGCTCGAAGGCCTAGCTGGAGCTCCCTCACCCGGGCCTCCATGACTCTTCTGTCCTCTCTCTCCTTCTCCCGCTCTAGCCTTTCTCTTTCCGCCTCTCTCTTCGCCACCTGGAGGAACACCCTCAACTCTAGGATGTCCAGATGTGGCCTCTCCTTGTTATGACGCCGCAGCCCCGCTACAGTCGCTACCCAGGCATCACGCTCCTCTTCAGCCCGGGCCGCGCGGGCCACCGCACTGGCAAGTTACTCTCGGAGGGAGACAATCTCAAGAAAAGGGGCCAAGGAGCTAGAAGATGCGTCGCCAACCATTCCCGCCGCGCTGCCCGCTGGGCATGCTGGAACAAACAAACAAGGGCCATCGGCTAAGCTCCAAACTTAAAACAACAAAAAGAAATGCAACACTTAACTTACCAGGATCGTGAGTTCCTGTTGAGTGATGGTCAGCTGCCGCCTAGCCTCTGCTAGTTGGGCGCGCAAGCCGTTGATGTCGAGCGCATCCCTGGATTGGAGAGGTCCCACATGACTCTCCCGCCGCTGCCGTAGGAAGTCGGCACTGTCCTGCACTAGTACGCTCCCTTGCTATCCAGGGAGACATATGCGCCAGTCCGCAAGTTTTGCCTTGTCGCGACTCTCCTTCCTGACACGGCTCGGCTCATCCGCGCTCGCCCATTCATCGGTCAAGCCCGGGGTCCTTCCCATGCCCTACATCAAGAAAGGAGGGTCTCACGTCAAACAACAAGAACGCGTCTCCTGTCAAGGACGCGCCCATCATTTGAGTGCAACACGCTCCGAAACCTCACCCTCTCACATGACTCGCTCCAAACTCAAAGGAAACCAAAGAGGTGGAGATCGGAGGACCTACCGGGCCGTGTTCACCTCCCTCCGTGCCATCGGGCCCCTCGGGTCCCTCAAGTGCCCGAAGGGGCCCTTCCTCTTCCATGGACGCCTCTCCGTGCTCTTGCGCGTCCCTCCTCGGGTGAGGAGTTCCTCGCCCCTCTCTCCCTTCACCATGATTTGGCCCACCAAACTCCATCGATTGAGAGTGGAAGAAGACGAAGATAGGCAAGCAAATCTCGATGGGAGGCGGGCTCGTTTGCGGGCAAGGCACGGAGGAAGAAGGGCCGCCTGGCGCTTTAAATTTGAATTTAAAAGTTAAGACGCGTTCTCGCGCCTAGACGTGCCCAAAAAAAAGAGAGCAAAGAAACATGATCCCGCCGTGCAAGGCGTAGTTCCCCACTTTTCAGGGTAAGGTCTCGTGAAACGTGCCTCAAAACAACAGGTGTAAGAAAAGAAGCATAGGAAAAGGAAAGTGCACACGACAGAAGGAACCACTTCATTTCACATAAGCAAACAGTCAGCTGTACATCATAAAGTGAAGAGGGTAGGGTGTACAAGCAACTCTCTAACTCTCGCTGCCGCCCTCCTGGTCATCTCTCTCCTCCCCCCTCTGAAGGGAATCCCTAGGGGGCCTCTGCGAACCCTGAGAGGCGGTGCTCGCCTCGCCTTATGGTGCCACGCCAGCCTCGAAGGCGCGACGATGCTCCTCGGCCGAAGAAACTAGGAAGCTGCCCATGGAGAAGGAACTGGACTGACGAAGTCACGCACCGCGCTCCCTCACCCTCTGATACCGCTCCTCACTCTCCCGAAGCCTCGCCTCCGCTATGCCGAGGCTCAATCGGAGCTCCATCATCTGGGTCTTCAGAGCCCTCCTCTCGTCCAAATCTCGTTGTCGCTCCACCCTCCTGTCCTCCCTCTCTCTCTCTCTCTCCCTCTCCCTGTCCTCTCTCTCTCTCTCTCTCTCTCATCGCCTCTCTCCTCGACAGCTCGAGGACAATCCGTAGCTCCAGCACATGGTGAAGAAGCTCCTCCGCCTCCCACAATCGCTCCTCCTCTAGCTCCGCTATCCGGGCATCACGCTCTGCTGCTCGGGCGTTGCGCTCCTGCTCAGCACGGACTGCACGAGCTAGGACATCCCGGATCTCCGCCACCTGTCAAAGCCCGCATGACCTGTAAAAGATCGGTGAAGGAAGAAGAGCAATTGGAAAGAGAGCCGGGGTCAAGCAAGCACTCACTCGAGCCGCACGGTCACGCTCGACCTCCTTAGCCCGGGCCACCGCATGCGCCAGCTGCTCCTAGAGGGAAGAGACCTCCGGAGGAGGGCCCCACGAGCAAGAACCCGCTCCGCCAGCCATCCCGGATGCCGCTGCTTGATGAGCACGCTGAAACACAAGAGCAAATGACAGTCAGAGGCTAAGAATCAAAAAATCCAGGTCAAAAAAAATAAAAAAAAATGCATAGTACATTTCATAGACTCGCCAGGATCTCCAACTCCTGCCGGATGGCCACCAACTGCTGCCTGGCGTCCGCCAGTTGGACCCGCAGGTCGGCAATAATGTTATCACGAGCATCCTGCATTTATGCACATAGGTTAGTGTCACATGCATATGCATATAGAGAAAAAAAATCTTCACCTTACACTTACCCCTGCCGCCCCACCGAGGTGTAGACGGTCCGCGTACGTGGCCCGGTACCATCGCAGGTAGTCGGGGCTGTCCTGTACGTGGGACACCACCGGGACGCCACCCTGTTGCCAGTTTAGGTACTGTGCAGGGAAGCGCATGCGCCAGTCGACGATCTTCGCCTTACCTCGGGTCTTCCGCCCGACATGGCTCGGCTCATCCACGTCAACCCACTCCTAGGCTAGCCCTAATGTCCTCATGACCAGCCTAAGCCGCAGCGGCTCGATCTCGTTTAGGCAGTGGACCCACACGTCCCGCCCGAAGCGAGGACGGCCCGCTACGACCCAAGGCTGGCCAGCATCAGCCATGCCCAGGTAGGGCCTCCACACCACCTGCATCACCATACATGCATCATATTAGTTGCCATTTTACTCAATGGAATCATAGGCATGAAAATGAAAAAATCATACGCATCATACCATGGCCTCAGGGTACTCGCTCAGCTCACGTCGAAGCGACACCAGTTGGTAGCCGTGCGGTGCCGCAACCATGACCGGCCTCCATCGCCGTGCCAGGGGCACGACTGTCCTGTTCCCTTGCCTGGCTCTTCCCATCGGGAAATAGTAGTAGCTCCACACCTGCATCTATCGTACATCATTAGCACGAGTAATTGTATATTTAACTACGGTAAAATGCATTAACAAAATGTTTACATGGAGAAAAGGTGCGAAGCCACTAACTGTCGTCTCCCTCTCTGTGCTCTAAGAGAGATCGGCGATCAAGTGGGCGAGTAGGGCTGCTCCCCACGCGTAGTCCCCCACTCAGTCCAGGTCCGCTAGGATCCCGAGGAAGCGGCAATGGATGCCGTCCCCCTTCGTCCCCAGTAGAAGGCGGCCCAGTAAGAATAAGAGGAACCTCCAGAGGTCCAGGTCAGCCAGCTCCCGCTCACTCGGGTCCTGAGTAAAAGCCGCCCGAGCATCTCCCTCCAGACGCGCTAGGAACTCTGCTCCGCTCTCACTAACCCGCTCCCGCGGGTCCTCGAATGCGAGCGCCTCCATGATATCCACTCAGCCAACCACCCTGCTGTCTCTATCAGTCGCGCTCGTCTCCAGCCATAATAGGTCCAGGGCACTCTCTCTGTAGTCGGGGTAGGTGACCCCGCTGACCGCCTCTCCGTCCACTCGTAGCCCGATGATCCGAGCTACGTCCTCCAGTGTCGGCACCATATGCCCCCAGGGCATCAGGAACGCTCGACTCGGTGTGTGCCACTGCTCCGTTAGCGCCTGGATAAGGGGAAGGTCAAGCCGGAAGGGCTCAATCCTCAGGAACGCCCCGAATCCCATGGCGTCCACCCGCATCCTCTGGAAGTCCGGCAGCCCTCGGTACGCTGCGACTACCAAGGACCAGCTGATCCGGCTCTTCATCACGCCCTGCACACCACAAAGAACAAACACAAAAATCACATCAGTAAAAACAGGGCTGTAATTAATGAACATAATAACAACAAAAAATAAATAACAAAAACAAAACAAAGAAAAAAAACCACCAAAATTGTTTTCTCTATCTTTTTTTAAAATCCAATAATAATAATCCAAAAAATAATAAAAAATTATTTTAGGAGTCCAGGGGCCTGGACGCCTCTATACATTTATCTTTATTTATTTAATTAATTGCATAAAATTAAAAAAATACATAAAATAAAAAAATATAATAAAAAACATGGAGGCATCTAGTGGGTTGGACGCCTCAAGCTGTCACCTCCTCTCACACCCACCTCCCTCCTGAACGCCGTCTCTCGCCCCATTTTACGCTTAAAATCACTCAATAATGCAATAAGGTGTGATAACATTATTGAGAGAGAAAAAGAGAGAGAAAAGAGAGAGAAAAGAAAATAATAATATATTTTAAGAATAAAGTATCCACTTATTTGGACACATCAAAAGATAAACAAAAGATGAGAAAAAAAGGAAAAAGAAAATAATAATAAAAAGAAAAAAAGAAAAAGATAAAAATCTGAATTTCGCACAATTCCACATTTTATTCCATTAGAAAGCAGAGTGAGCTACATTAGGGGCTTAGGCGGTTTAAGCCATAACTTCCCCAGTTCGGTTACATAAGCCCTCCACAGCTCGCAGTTTTCCTCCACATGCGCTAATGCCTTTCCCGCAACACTTGTCTTCCAGGGTGCTTTAATGACCTTCGCTTCCTTCGCATCCGCTTCCGTGTCTAACTCCCTCTTCATCAAAGGAACGGTGCCTGTTAGGAGTGGGAACGAGTGGCGTGGAATGCCGATCTGGATGCAGCACCGATGCGCGTTATAAAGAACAAACTCCGTCGCACCGATCAGTTGGAGTTCAGCCCCGGGAGAAGACCTCGTGAGGAGTTCGCGTGAGAGTAGGCATGCCGGTGCACAAGTGAAAAAACTTTGCGTCATGGTTCTGAAGTAAGACCGTCAGTCTTCACGTTTCCTCAGCCACGGGACACGGTTCGCTATGGTACCACCAAAGCCTAACACATCGACTATGTGATAAAGGGGGCTTTATTGGAAGTGATTCGAAGTAGTTGGCATCCCCTCGCGGTGGTCAAATTTGAATCGTAAATCAATCCAGCAATTCAGAAGAAGTGCGCAACCGAAAGGAGGCTTACCCATGCTGGAGACAGTAAGGTCACTGTAAAGGTAGGTAAGGACGGCAGGTCCCACCCTCTTTCCACTCTAAATCCCGTAGATGACACTCAATTGGTCCTCCTCCACTATGTTGTCGGTATAAGGGAACAGGAGAGCACCCGCCAAATAGATGGTAAACCCTTTCATGATTCCTTCCAAGTGGTCATCGTCTGGTGACCCTCTCAGGGCGTCCATGACCCATTCCGCGAACTTTTGCAGATCAATTCCCTTTTGAGTCTGGACCTTCCTCGCAGCACCAGGCGGCATAAAGCTTCCAAGGACACTCTCGGAAGTCACCCTTGTCAGCATCCGCATGACATTTATCCTCCCGTCACTCTTGAATTTCTTCAGCCCGAGCAGAAGTTCCACCTCCTCGAGAAGGATGGTCGCCTCGAAGGTAGGGAAGATGAAAGTGTGGGTCTGGGGATGCCAGATCTCCACCACTGCGCCCATAGCCACCCAGTCCATGCGAATCTTCTCGCAGTGCTTGACGTGGATCAGGAGCCCTTGCAGATACCACTTCGTGATTAGAGCCCTCATGTCGATGGAGATGTTGGAAGTGAGTTTCAAAAGTCACGGCACCTTGGAAAACTTCCTCGGGCCTGGGAAAAGGGGGTATGGCTGGAAGAGAAAAAGAGAACAAGAAAAAAAAAGTGAAAAGAGAGTTCGCGCGGAGAATTTGAAATAAATCAACTTACCATATGCGACTGGATCATCCCACTCAGATGACCTTCGAGGTCGGAAAGTCGCCTGATCTCGCTGCTAGGCCTGCTCCTCTTCATAAAGCGGGAAGACTCGCCTTCCATCCTGAAACCCTTAGATTTCTTCTCCTCCTCCCCTTAAGGCTTCTAAGCCCCCTCCTTGGTGCATTTGGTTGAACTAGCCTAAAGGGAGCATTTATAGGAAAGGAGACGCGCTAAAGGATGAAATGCGTCACATCAGTGGTCGGTCGTCAGTGTTTTGTCTGGATCTCCCTTGTACTGTGGTGCGATTCTGTTGCTTTCTGATGATATTAATCTGTGCAGGTTTTACTAACGGATGCCATTGTCCCACCTTGTGTACTACCGTTCGGTGATTGATCTAACCATGTCATGCATCATATTATATGATATTTACGCTATTAGAACATGTTAAGGACCTTGCGACCTGAATGAATCTGGGATTTGAGTTCCCCTTCAACAAAAAGGGTGATGATTTCATAAGAATTTGGGTTGTACGGATAGGCCGTTAATTTGTGATAGCGTGGGGACGATGGTTCCGTTCAGTGAGTTGATGCGTGGATAAACGAGCCCCAGTCCAGTGTCAGCTCACCGAACCGGTATCCTGACTCTTTCTTAACGAATTGATAATATTATCCTTGGCTATTTTCTATTTTAGTTTATTTTAAATTTTCTTTAAATCCAGCATGCATTCGTATAGGACTTTGATTTTATTACGGAAGATCATTCAAAGTGATTCGATTGTGACAACCACTATGCTTCAATTCTTACAAATATGAGATATTCCACTCCGAATAAAACACGGAGTTTCCTTGAGACGGCCCTACGCTGTTCTTCCAAAAGAGACCCTTGTTTGGACTGACCCTCAGATATTCTTACTTTTTGCTCTGTTTGACCCATCTTGGCCGCAGCACTTCCACATTGGCTGGTAACCGCTCCCCAAAGGTGAAACCTGTAGGTTTACCACCCAGGTACTTCCACACCGAGAAGTTGGTCTTCTTTATTTTGTGCCCGAGCGCACATCTCCCTCTCCCTTATTTGATCTCCGTCCAAGCAATCGTCAAATTTGGAAGACCTTCTTCAAGGTCGCCTCATTGAAAATCCGGGAAAGATTCCAAACAGTAATGTCAAAAGCATGTCTCATCGCACCTTGGCATCAACTTTTCAGTCTATTCCCACTTCATACCATTACGTGTCACTCCCTTGCAAAGTAGATGCCAAGGCGGGGCAGCTGTAGACACGCTATTCCTGACATCACCCTGAGAAAATCTCATATTAATATATGACGCCCCGCAGTGACTTTCACATTTTGAATCGCTTGAGTGCTTCCCATTCTCGGGTCTTCTTTCACCTTTTGAGTGGGTAACGTAATGCTTCTTCATCATCCGGAAACCGCCTCATTACGGAAATCATGCAGCATACGGACGGCATCGTCACCAATCGGACGTATCAGAAGATTCCGAAACCAGGAAGATGTCTGGCGGATGACTGCCGACGACGTTCCGGGGGGGGGCAGATTTTCATGGAGGCGTCCAGGACCCTGGACGCCTCCATCATGAAAAATGAAAAATAAAAAAATAAAAAATAATAATTGTGAAGGCGTCCAAGGACCTGGACACCTCAGTCTTGAGGCGTCCAGGGGCCTGGACGCCTCCATCCTCCGCATCCGGATAATCCCGGCACGTCGCTCGATTTGACGTTTCGGAAAAATCCAAGAATATAAGGACGACTTGCCAGCTAGACGTGCCCACTCGTGAGTCACGGGTGTCCACTGAAACCACGCGCTTTACCCACTGTCTACGGCTTTCGGTGGAATTCCGGTGGGTGGGCATGGAGACGTCCAGTCTCCTGGACGCCTTCATAAAAAGGTTAAAAATAAAAAATAAAAAATATTAATTTATTGATAGAGGCGTCCAGGGTCCTGGACGCCCCCATCTTGGGTCTCCTGGATGCCTCCATCCACTTCCCCTCTATAAATAGAGGACCCCCTCCCTCGAATGGAAGGGGCTTCAGATCCGACAGAGGAAGGAGAGACTCTGCCGGATCCCTTTTCTAACCCGTGGGTCTCTTGTAGGAGGAGGTTCTGTCGGCTTCTCGGGTGCTCGCGCTCGCGAGAGGAAGGCCGCCTTTGTCCACCGTACTTCCACATCGTCCCTACGCTGCCGAAGCTCCACCGGATCCCGCCATCGGTACATTCAATAAGCCAATTCTCTCCCATTTTCTCTGTAATTCTTTTGCATTCATCATCTCGCATTCTCCGTCTCCCTTCATAAGGGAGTCTTCTTTTATATACGTTTGCACTATCCCCCCATTCATCATAACATTTTCCTCCTACTCATGTCCGAGAGGGATTTAAACATAATACCAACCAGGTGTGTGTCTTGCCACGATTTCATTATTCTACATCAAGGGACTAATACTACACTGTCATCTTTTCTGATCCACTTATTTTGTGTTTTTTTCTCTTTTGCAAGGGTAACCAAGGAAAGTCCTCTCCACCGGCCGGCCGAAGAGAGAGGAAGAAGTAACCCGCCATCTCCCGCTTTTGAGGTAGGCGCGATCACTCTCTTTATTTTGGGATCTCCGGCCCCTGGCGATCACATCATATTCTCGAGGCCGCGGAGAGTCATTTCTCGCAATGGCCGTTTAAATTTCTATCACTTATATTCTGCATTGTTCTTATATCTGTTTCTTATATCTGTTATATTCTCGAGGCCGCGGTGAGTCATTTCCCGCAATGGCCGTTTAAATTTCTGTCTCTTATATTCTGTTCCCTATATCTATTATATTCTCGAGGCCGCGGTGAGTCATTTTCCGCAATGGCCATTTGAATTTCCGTCATTGATATTCTGTGCTGTGATTATATCTGCTCATATTCTCGAGGCCGCGGCGAGTCACTTCCCGCAATGGCCGTTTAAATCATTCTCGCTTAAATTTTGCACTTGTCCCATCCCCCGAGGTCGCGGAGAGTCATTTCCAGCTATGGCCGTTTTATCCCCATATCTTATTATATTGCATCTGTCCCACACGCCCCGCCAGAGCAATCTCCCGTGGTGGTCACTATTCTCTCTCCTTTCTGTGTTGCAACAAAACGAGCCCGCTCGCTCCGCTTCTTCATCCCCCGGCACATTCCGCGTGACGTCGCTCACAGCTGCCTCCTCCGGTCAGCATAGCTCTTCTGCCGACTCTGGGCCGGCAACATGTTCTGACAAATCAAGTGCACAACATTCACACACTGCTGTACCAACTCCGGTCCCGTCAAGACACGTTCACCAACCGCGAACCAGTCAAGTGGAGTCTGACACGGACGCCCGTACAACGCCTCATAAGGAGCCATACCGATGCTCGAATGATAGCTGTTGTTGTAGGCAAACTCCACCAACGGTAGGTGGTGAATCCAACTCCCCTGCCACTCTAGACAGCAGCATCTCAACATATCCTCCAAAGTCTGGATGGTCCCCTCTGACTGACCATATGACTGAGGATGGTACGCTGAGCTAAATAGCAAATCCGTGCCAAGAGCTGACTGGAAACTCCTCCAGAATCCAGACGTGAAGCGTGGATCCCGATCCGACACAATGGAGATGGGAATCCCATGCAACGGAACGATCCGCTCCACATAAAGACGAGCCAACTTGGGCACGCTCCAGCTGACTTTGACCGGTAACAACCGAGTCACCTTTGTCAGCCTATCCACCAGTAACCAAATAGTGTCCTGTCCACTCGGAGTCCTCGAAAATCCCACCACAAAATCTGTGGTCACGTGGTCCCACTTCCATGCGGGAACATCCAAGGGCTAAAGAGTACCTCCCGATCGCTGATGCTCCGCCTTTACATACTGACAGGTCAGGCTCCTGGCCACAAATTCGACAACATCACTCTTCATGCCAGGCCATCAGAACTGCCTCCGTAAGTTCCGATACATCTTCGTCGCACCCGGGTGTACGGTGTACCTGCTCCCATGAGCCTCGCGCAACACCGCACGACGAACCTGCTCCTCAGCTGTGACGTATAGCCTGTCATGAAATCTCGCAGCACCGTCCTCACCGAGCTCCACATCAGCCATGGCCAAAATTCAGGGCAACTCAGGGTCTGCATGCTGAGCCTCTGTCACCTGACGGCGAATAGCAGGCGTGACAGTCAGACTTGCAAGCACTGCTAACCCTGGCTCCTGAGGAATCTTGAGCCTGAATGACACTTCGGGCACTTGTTCCTAGAGCCTCCACTTCCTCAACATCAAGGCACTGACCGCGACCTTCTGACTCAAAGCATCGGCGATGACATTCATCTTGCCCGGCTGGTAAGATAGGGTGAAGTCATAATCCTTCATAAACTCCATCCAACGCCTCTGCCTGAGGTTAAGGTCCCTCTGTGTGAACACATTCCTCAAACTTTGATGGTCAGTGAACACCTCAAACTTTTCACCATACAGATAATGCCTCCAGATCTTCAGCGCGAAGATCACTGCTGCCAACTACATGTCATGGGTAGGGTAGTTCTCCTCGTGGGACTTCAGCTGTCGAGATGCATAGGCCACCACTCTACCATGCTGCATCAACACAGCACCCAATCCGACCCCGGAAGCATCTGTACACACCATAAAACCTCTCGACCCAGAAGGTAAAACCAACACCAGAGCTGAGGTGAGCAATCTCTTCAGCTCCCTGAAGCTCTCCTCACACTCATCGGACTAGACGAAGGGCACATCCTTCCGCGTAAGCCTGGTCATCGGGGACACAATGTGAGAAAAGTCATGGTTAAACCGGCGATAATAGCCCGCAAGCCCCAAGAAACTCTGGATCTCCGTCACATACCTCGGCCACTGCATTACTGCCTCGACCTTGGCGGGGTCCACGGAAATACCATCACCAGAGATCACGTGCCCCAAAAAGTGCACCTCACGAAGCCAGAACTCACACTTATTGAGCTTCGCATACAACTGGTGATCCCGTAATGTCTGCAGCACCACACCCAAATGATACATGTGCTCCTCGGCAGACCGCGAATAGACAAGGATGTCGTCCATAAATACGACCATGAAGTGGTCCAGATAGGGACGACACACCCTATGCATCAAGTCCATGAAGGCTGCGGGGGCATTGGTGAGCCTGAACGGCATCACCAGAAACTCATAATACCCATACCTCATACTAAACGCAGTCTTCTCCACGTCAGACTCGTGAATCCTCAGCTGATAGTAACCGGACTGCAAATCAATCCGTGAGAACACTCGAGCAGACTGAAGCTGGTCGAACAAATCATCAATCTGTGGCAACGGATACTTATTCTTAATGGTCACCTCATTCAGCTACCGGTAGTCAATTGCACAACCGCAAGCTACCGTCCTTCTTCTTCACAAACAACACGGGCGCACCCCAAGGGGAAAAGATAGGACGAACATACCCCTTAGCCAGCAACTCTTGCAACTGCGCCCGCAACTCCCTCAACTCAGCGGGGGCCATACAGTAGGGAGCCTTCGCCTGAGGTCTCGTACCAGGCACAATCTCAATCCCAAAATCAATCTTCCGCTGGGGAGGCAATCCAGGTAAGTCCTCCAAAAAAATATCAGGAAACTTGCACACCACCGGAATGTCCTCGACATCCGGGCACGGCTGGTCTACGAAGATCACGGAGGCGAGAAAACCCTCACAACCCACATCAAGCATACGACGAGCTCGAATCGCAGAAATAAGAAAGTGGGAAAAGGAAGACCTGATACCTTGGAAATAGAAGGTGGGTCCATGAAGTCACCAAAAATAAACCCTCTTCGAGCCGCAATCCACCAACGCATGATGTGCCTCGAGCCAATCCATACCCAAAATCACATCAAAGCCCTGAAGCGGCAACGCATAGAGCCTGGCCGGCAAACTCCACCCTTCAACCCACACCGGAACCTCATCGAAACAATAAGGAGTGATCATAAAATCACCCGAAGGCAACTCCACTGCCAAATCACAAGACAACTGGGTCACCGGCTCCTCGATGCTCAGCGCGAAATCCTCCGAAATAAACGAATGAGACGCGCCAAAATCAAACAGAATCAGAGCCGCACAACCCAAAATCTGAACGGTACCTTCCACAAGCTGTGACGCCACTGCCTCTGCCCAGGTCATGTGAGTAATCTGGCCTCGAGCTCTCTGCCTGCCTCCCACACTAACTAACCTGGGTAGCGACGGATAATGTCCCTGCTGCTGCTGTGGCCTCTGCTGCTGGGGAACCTACTGCTGCTGCTGCTGTCTCTGAGGACAGTCATGCGCCATATGCCCTGGCTGGTCACACCGGAAACAAACTATCGGTGCCGTGTACTGCATGCCTGGATGGAACTCGCTACACCGTGGACACGGTTCGCGCGATCCACCCACTGACCCTGACACTGAAAAGGAATCGACTGCTGTACACTGCCGATTCATGCCTGCTGCTCACGACCTCCCTTCTTCTTCCTTCGGAAACCCTTCCCGAGAAACTTCTTGACCTTCGAGCCAACAAACACAGATCCTGTCACTGACGCTGCCAGTGCCGGCGCTCCTGAACCACCCGACGCATGCGGAAAGGAACCTTGCTACTGGGTGGCCGACTGCTGGCTGCGACCTGACAAAGACTGCCCCTAGCTAATCGGTCCTCGAGTCCTCTGCATATCCATCTCAAAAGAAGCCGCAACACGAGATGCTGTCTCCAAATCGGTGATAGCGTTCACGATGAAATGGTGCCTCAACTCCTGCCTCAAGCCCTGTACAAAATGTGCGATCTTCACCCTCTCATGTTCCATGATATGAGGTGCATACTGACCCAGCTCAACAAATCGGGCCCTATACTGTAACACGTACATGTCGCCCTGAACCAGCTCCAAAAACTCACGCATCCGCTGCGTAGCAATATACTCTGGACAGTACGTACGCTCAAAAGTGCTGACAAAGTCACTCCACGCAATCTACTCAAGGGGACGCGACTGAAAAGACGTCTTCCACTCGGAAGAGCACCACGCTCGAGCCGTACCCTACAACTGGTTGTAGGCCAACATCACCCTGTCCTCTGTAGAACTGAACACCCGCTCCATCTCATCGAGCCAATCTCGAGCCAAATCAGGGTCTGGCTGACTGCCATAGAAAGGTGGATGGAACTGCATGAAATCCCTCACTATTTGGCTTGGTCCGCCCTTGATCGACGAGCCCTCACTAGCCTCTCCGCCGAACTGCTGCGACATATGCTGGTACATGTCACGGAAGAAATCCTCGGCCCCCGGAACCCTTGCAGCATCCGCCGCCTCGGTGGCCGCCAGTGGCACTCTACTCTGCTCCTCCTGAACCTCCTGCTGGATCTCCTGACCTCCAGCCGACTGCCCCTGCTGAGAGCGAGTCACCCGCCTCGGCGCCATACTCGCACCTGAAGCAAAAGACAGAAAACACGGAAACGGCAAGGTCAAGAAAAACACACGATGCCCGATGCTAGCGTCAACTGTAGATCATTGCTGTGGACTAGTGGACCACCACAATTACTTATGATTCTCGTATAACTCTACAATCGCGCTCTGATACCAGCTGTAACGACCCGGGAATCCGATTACCGGGAAAGTTCGATAACCCGAGACTCGCACCGCCACCCACAAGTCCGAAGACTCGGAAGGGTTAAAAGGATGGTGTGGAGACAACACAAGTATCATAAATAATTACAGAAATTAAGCAGTTCATATAATTAAGCAGGAAATAAACAACATTTCAATTAATACATGGTCCACAAGATAATAATAAAATAACAATAGTAGTCCACAACTAGTACAGAGACAAGAAAGAAAAGTACAGCTACACGGGGCATACCCCGGCTCTGACCTCTAGCACTACCGCTAGGCACCAGAACCACATTGAGCCTCAGATGCACTACCCTAAAGCCGCGCCTCGCTGAAACACGGTAAAAACACGCAGGGAATCAGTCTCAGAACAATACTCAGTAGGGATCACTCGAACCCTACCTCACAGACGGAGAAACCGCTACACTAGCAGTAAGTGAGTACCTCGAAAAAGGAAGCCCTACCATCTACAAAACACCTGTCTCACGGCACAAAAATTGGCACACTTGCCACGGTGAAACGACCGAAACTCAACGGTCAACCCGACCAAAAACTCGAAGATCGAAGTCGCAACGACTGACAGTCTGTCACTCCCGACTCGACAAGAGTACCTCCCACTAGAAGTAAGGCCGGATGCGTCCCCTCACGACTTACACCGCACCGCCGGTGAACTGCCTAACGTGGTAGTGCCTACTAGAGGCACGGACACCGTACAAGTAACCACAAACAAGTGACTAGCTGGGGTCACGCCCGTCGACGTGGGTCCAACTGCCCCCAACCACGTGTCCACACATAGACCATGCTTCCTAGGTCTTGCTCTAACTAGTTTTCCCCTGGAGCCGGACTCTGGCTACCGACAAGGGGCCCGACAGAAACCAGTCTAAAAATCGTCCTCAGGGTAGCCTCTCCACAACTCCCTGGTGGGTCCACTCGCGTGCAGGCAGGCTACGACTAGTGGAGGGTCACTGAAGGAGTAGACTCTCAAGTCAACGGAAAACCACGTTTGCATCCGACGACGTACGGGAACCATCCCATGTACTAGCACCATCGCACGGCGACCACGGTCGGAAGAGAAACGAGACTGCGAACCACTCGGTGCAGCTCTAAGCCTGGCGGTCTACTGTAGACGCGCCACATGCACTGAAGGTCTAAGGCTAGACCGTCACAGCCATCTGACGGCCCAACACAGGGGCGTCAGACCCTCAGTGTAAAAATGACTGTGACGCGCTTACCCTGATGCGTCACAGGCCTGACGCACCCAGCCTGGTGCGTCACAAGGCACGAAGGAATAAACTGTGACGCGTGCCACTCAGTGCGTGACAGCTTGTAACGGAAAAACTTTGGAGCATTACAGGGTGGGAATGCGTGTGCAGTAACACACCCACACAGCGGCCAGGCATGGTGCGTCACAGGCCTTGACCCCCAATGGTCAAAAATCAACGGTCGAAAGCCAGCGGTCAGATCGTCCCTGACGGTCTAACCCTGGCGCGTCACAGCTCCGTGGCGGTCTATCGTGGGACCGTCACAGCCCATAGACCCCAGTTGGCTAAAACAGGGCTGTAACGCACACACATGGGCGCGTCACATGGTGTGACGGTCACTGGAAGGACCGTCACACCGACCCGATGGCAAAACGGCGTAAAACGTCCAAAAATATCAACCACGCCCCCATGCCTCCATAGGAGAGGGAGAAAATAAGGGGGAAGACGCTTGGGGACCCCTAGCATGATTCTAGGCCATCAAAACGTCGAATCGCGGCTCAAAACCATAGATTGGGCGAACTCTCCCCAAATCATGGAAAACCCAAACTCGGCATGAAACCCGCCTCTCGGCCTCCCCTCGGCCTACAAATCACGGGAAAGGAACGCAAGAGGCTAGGGAACATCACCCTACCTCAATTTCGCCCCGAGACGCGCCGGATCGCCCACAAATCACGATGAAAGCTTTTAGAAACCCCGCTCCTTCACGCTTCCCACGGACACCGCACGCCCACGAGCACGCCTCGCCGCCGCCCACGTCGCCGCGCCGTCGCCCCGCCGCCGTCTGTAGCCGAAGAGAGGCCCGCCGCACCGAAATGGGAGAGAGAGAGGAAGAGGGGGGAGCTCACGGTGGGAGGAAGAAGAAGAAGAAGAAAGAGAAGGGTGGGGGAGAGAGAGAAAATGAGAGATATTTATAGAAAATATGAAAAATCTTAAAAATATCAAAAAATTAAAAATTACATTTCCAAGATTCTCGGAACGCACCGATCGCAACGGTACCACTCGCGCCTAGGTGAACGACCCGGTTCACCTGCAACGAGGTTCCGAAGGAATTACCGAAACACACACCGAAAATCAGAAAACGCGCGAAAAAATCGCAGACGCACTCCGGGCCTCCGAAACAACTCCGGATCGCGCCGATCCGAACACGAAAGATGTCCGAAACGAAATTTTGGACACAACAGAGCCGGACACTCCGAGAAAGCAGATCCAGGACCCGCGAAGAAGGATTCAAAAGGTCCAAGATATTACATCCTAGCCTAATAAAACAAGACTCAACAACCCACCTTTGACTTGTGGGTTTAATAAAAATAAAATACACATGTCTTTTGACCAACCTTACCTAATAAAGAAAAAGTAAATATACATGTAGTAACATATATATTTTGCACATGTACATACTCAATACTCAAATATGTACAAATACACACAAGTATCTACTCAAGATGCCGAGTCTTCGAGTGAGTCTCCGAGCCACAAGCTCGGTGTCGAGGCAGTGCGGCATCGATTCTGAGTAGTGGGTCCGGTAGTATGCCCGATGTCCCCACCAACCCTCCCGGGGTGGTTGGAACTCGACTCCGTCGAGTAAGGGGGAACATTGCTCTGGTAGTGCTCCAGCAGATCTGGATCGAGGCGCTGGAGATCTTCCCTGTTGATCTAGGAATCATCAGAAAGTGGACGGTCCCGCCAGCAGACAAGGTAGCGCTGGTACACCCGGCTCCGTGTAGTTGTCACCTGCTCATCCAGTATCCTCTCAATTTGCTCGCGCGGTGCTCTCGAGGCTGTGGGACGCACAGGGGTGGGCTCACTCACAAGGGGAGGAGAAGGCTCGAAAGGGTCACTGGGAATCGCTGTGGGTTCCTTGTAGGCCACTAGGTCGGCCAAATTAAAAGTAGAGCTAATCCCATATTTGGGATGTAAGTGCACAACATAAGTATTGGAGCCAATCTTCTGCAGAATTGGGAAGGGACCATCACTACGGACTTGCAACTTTTTGACGGCTACCGAGGGAGTCGTTCAGGTCGAACCCGTACCATAACCATGTCACCTTCTTGAAATTCATGGTGACGCCTATGCGAATCAGCCAAGCGTTTGTAAATTTCATTACTTAGGTGTATTTGCTTGCTAATTGACTCATGTAGACTTTTGACATGCTGTGCAAATTTCTCAGCTAACTTGGATGTTCTAGACTCGAGGGGAAGGGGAATGAGATCCACGGGTTTCCTAGGTTTGTATCCATGCACGATCTCAAATGGACTCATACCTGTGAACCTATTAACAGAGCTATTGTATGCAAATTCGGCTCTGGGCAGAAGAAGATCCCAAGTGCCGGAGTGATCCCCTAGAAGACACCTCAACAAATTCCCTAAACTCCTATTGACGACCTCGGTTTGCCCGTCGATTTGGGGGTGATAGGCAGTGAAAAATTTCAGCTTAGTGCCAACTAGGTGCCAAAGTGTCTTTCAAAAATATCTAGTGAATCGGACATCTTGGTCAGACACTATGGTTTGGGGGAGACCATGCAGACGCACGACTTCATCAAAGAACTACAGGTGGGCTACTCTAGATGCATCAGATGTTTTGAAACATGCAATGAAGTGGGCCATCTTAGAGAACCTATCAACTACCACGAAGATGGAGTCATGTTTGTGAGCAGTGCGTGGTAATCCAAGGATGAAATCCATGCTCACATCAACCCACGGTCTATCAGGAATGGGGAGAGGAGTGTAGAGACCAGTGTTTTGTTTGACTTATTTGGCCATTGTGCATGTCCTACACTAGGCTATAATTTTGGCCACATCTTTCTTCAGGCTAGGCCAATAGAAATGCTCCTCCACATAATGAATGGTCTTGTTGCGCCCAAAGTGACCAGCAAGACATCCAGCATGCATTTCCCAGATCAGAAAGTCCCGAACACAAGTCCTCGGGACACAGAGTTGCTGCCCTCGAAATAGAAAATCATCCTGGAGCAGATAGTCAGCAAAGGCTGTCGAGGATCCAGCAAACAAGGCAGAGTAGGTAGGGCCAAAATCGGGACACTCTCCATAGAGTTCCTTCATGCGGTCGAATCTAGTGACCTCTACCCGAACAGTGGAAAGAAGGGAGACCTTTCAACTCAAGTCGTCGGCCACCTTATTTTCTTTTCTAGCCTTATGTTTTAGGACAAATGTGAAGGACTGGAGGAATTCTACCCACCGACCATGCCTCGGGTTTAGGCCCTTTTGAGAGCTAAAGAATTTCAAAGCCACGTGGTCCGAGTATAAGATAAACTCTTGTGGTAAGAGATAGTGTCTCCAGTGTTTGAGGGCTTAGACCACGGCATAAAACTCTTTATCATAGGTGGAGTAATGAAATTTTGCATCAGAAAGCTTCTCACTGAAATAAGCCACAAGGTGGCTCTCCTGGCTAAGCACTCCTCCTATTCCTACGCCAGATGCATCACAGGATATCTCGAATACTTTGGAAAAGTCTGGTAGGCGGAGGACATGGGCTTTGATCATGAGCTCCTTTATGGCACGAAAAATCTGGTCGGCGGCTTTAGTCCACTCAAAATTCCCTTTACAGATGCAATCCGTAATGGGTGCCATAATAGTGTTAAAACCCTGAATGAATCGTATGTAGAAAGTGGCTAGCCCATGGAAACTGTGAACGTCATGGACATTCTGGGGCTCAGGCCAATCTACCCAGATATATATATGATATATATATATATATTCACCACTTTTCTTTCAATTTTAAATTTTTTTTTTCAAACCTTCAACCTTTTTCTCTTTTCAAACCTGCCGCGCGTATTTCACGCTGCGGGGTTGGTCAAGAGAGCAGCTGGACGGTGGGCAGCCGCGTGGTCAACACGGACGCACGTCGGCGGCCACGCTGCCAAGAGCGGGCGACCACGTGGGAAGGGTGCGGGTAGGGCTGGAAGCACGGTGGGTGCCGGCGCGCGGGCGCGGCAGCGCGCGGGCGGGCTGCGGGGTGCTGATCGGGTGCTCGCGGGCGCTGCGCGGCTTGGGCGCTACGGGGGCTGGCGCACGGTCGCGGCGGGTGCACGGGCTCAACGACGGCACGCAGCGGCGGTGGCGAAGGAGCGCGACGGCGATGGCGGGTCGCAAGCGGCCGCTGTCGCTTTTGAAAGCGGGCACGGGCGACGATGCCCGTGCCGCGAAACGTAAATTTTTTTTTCTACCTCTTCTCTCCCAGCCGCTTCTCTATATCTTCTTTTCTTTTTTTTCTTTTCTTTCTCCCACTCTTCTCTCTCTCAAACGAGAGAGTTTCTGCTCTTTCTTTCTTTTTTTTATTTTTTTCTTTGACGAACGGAAATTGAGGAGGGAAGACGATGCGGACGTCGGGGTTGACGGAGGCGCCATTGTCGGGCTCTGATACCAAATTTGACACGGACGACGTCGAAGGACGGATATGAGGATCAATAGCGCCATTGTCGGGCTCTTCTCTTTTGTCATTTAGAAATGAGCAATTGTGAGCGACATCACGCGGCGGATTTGGTGCGGAGGCAAGCGGAGCCCGCGGGCTCGTTTTGCTGCGACATAAAAAAAAGGAGAGAGAGGAGAGACCACAACGGGAGATTGCTCCGGCGGGGTGTGCGGAATAGATGTAGCGTAACAAGATATGAGGATTAAACGGCCATAGCGGGAAATGGCTCTCCGTGACCTCGGGGGATGGGAAAAGTGTAGAATTTAAGTGACAGAAATTTAAACGTCCATTATGGGAAATGACTCGTCGCGGCCTCGAGAATATGAGCAGATATGAGAAGCACAAAATGTAAGTGACTGTTGGCACTCGAAATATGATCGTTGGCGATCAAGCCATAAAGACAAATGATACGGCCCACTGAAGCGCAGAAGCCGATGAAGATCAACTTACTGAAGGCTTCTCAAGCTGCCAGAACCCCGAGTCACCTGGAGTGAACACCGGGGGCTTCGCCTCAGGAAAGTCGAGACGAATCCACAACCAATCGGCAGTGCGACCGAGCCTGCCTAATGATCCGGCATCGACTCCGTCGTGCCGCTACCCTACACCTATCGCCGGACCAACGACGACGGTCTGCCCGGTGGCTCGCCACCTGAATGAAGACTCTCCTGAGGAAGAAGAACGTCCTCGGCCCTTCACAACAAGGAACCGGAGGCTCTGTCAGCAGAAGGTCCCGATCACCCGACACGGGTTCAGCTTCTCACCATAGTGGGCCCGTTAGTGGCCGAATGGTCGCCAGTCAAGGCGAAATTATCCCGGATGCCGTACCATCCCGTAAGGAAGCTTTGAGCGCGAGCCGGGCCGAACCGGAAGCACAAATCATGGTGCCAAAAGACGTGTCGGCAAAAAACCCGCATGCTCAAGCCAGACACATGCGGAGTTCCGATTAAGGCCGTTCATCGTGCCGAGAGTTTCGTTAAATGCCCGCTCAGGTCTTTTCGAGGACCAACGCAAGAGGAAGAGTCGACGAAAGCTTCCAAAATCATCCTCGGACCCATCAACTAGCCCGCGTCAAGCGAGCAAGCTAAACCGGCGCGTAAAAGGTCACTGGCGCCCCTTTCTCCGACGCCACCAAATCCGGCGCGCCAGAGACAATTGGGGGACATCTCCCCGGCGCCACCAAATCCGGCGCACTAGAGACAATTGGGGGACATCTCCCCGGTGCCACCAAATCCGGCGCGCCCTCCGTGGCACCGGATTAGCTGGTTGCTATAAAAGCAACCCTCGTTCGACCGAGAAAGAGGAGGACAATTGGGAGAAGGAATTATCCAGAGGGAAAGGTCTGAGGGTTTTCTGGTCGGAAGAGTCCCCCGTCCGAACGTCTCCACGGCCGCCACCCAGCTCTGCCCGAACCTCCCGGTGCCGGAGAAGGAGAGCGTCTGCTTCTTGTCTTTTTAGGTGGGTCGTTGTGATTTCCCCGTCGATCCCCCTTTATTCGGGTTTCTTCTTTGGGATAATGTAAGTGACAAAGAGGGGGGGAAGGCGATGATATGAGCCTTGCTTCCTCCCTCCTTCTCACCATCTCTACGATTTTCCATCTCGCCCTCTGTAATTTCTTTCCTCGTTATTAATGAAAACGGTGGCCGTGCGACAATACCGGCACCGGAATGATAATCTGTGCATCCTCTTTCCTTTCGTTCACGTGATGAATAGATACACCAACGGGTCGAGGGGTTTGATGTTCTCATCCTTCCTCTGTATCGTCCCCTTTTCTCCCCATTGCATTTTCTCCTCATGGCCGGTGAAACGGCACCGTGCAACAATGCCGGCGCCGTCGAGGGTGATGTGCATATGAGCATGTTTCTCTAGTGATCTGTGCACAGAATGAAGGGATATGAGCATGCCCGACGCCGTGGTCATCCCCCCTGTCTGCTTCTATTTTCTTTCTGTATGTGCATCCACCGAATTTGCTTCCCCGACACCGAATATGCCCCTTGCAACTCTGTGGGCTACAACAATACTCCCCCTCCCCGGGGTCTTCGCGTTAATGCCATGGCCGTGCTTGGCTCTTCCCCCTTTTTTTTCGATGATCTTGTGGCTGAGGGCATATCTGTATATGCCCCTCAACCCATCCCGGCGCCGGGACGCTTCGATCGAGCCTCTCTGCATCCCTCAGTTGCCCAGAGGTGAAGAGATCATTCTCGTGGCCGAGTTGTTAATCCATTTATTCCTCTGTCCATCGATTCACATGCTAACGGCATTCTCTTTTGCTGAACATGTTGAATCTGGCTGAGTAAGCTGCATACTGTATACACTCTTATCGGTTGCACATGATTCATGCCCATTCGGGAGGGTTAAATCTATTAGCCCATCTCACTAATCCGGGGAGGGGAATATACCCCCACTGTTTCATCAGATCACCACTTGGTCATGGGAACTCATCCATTAATGGTGAGCGTCCCTATTGACTATTGGGTGAATATCAAAATTGGGTTAATCCCAACATTTAAAACCCACAGTCCTTCACGGACCTTGTGGTGGCCGTGAGACGGGTGCCCCTCGTAGGCTAGCGCTCGGGGTTTTCCCTCTCTACCGGCCGTCTCGATTTGAGCCTTGAGTCAACTCGGGTCGCGTGCCCCTCGTAGGCTAGTCCTCGGGGTTTTCGCTCCCGTCATGAGTCGACTCATCCGCTCACTGCCGCCCACGGACTTGGTGCCCCTAGCAGGCTGGACCTCGGGGTTTTCCTTTCCGTTCGGGTTTTGCCGGCCGCCGTCGTGCCACCCGGCTTTTAGGGGGTTGCTCCGCTACGTGAGTACTCCTCGCTTCTCCCCGATAAGTCCTCTGGGGTGGGGAGATGCTGTCGAATTTCCGACTCGACTAAGTCGAATAAACCACTTAATAAAACATGTAATAAACCGGCTTGACTCGGAACGATCGCCGCGCTCGAGTATGAGCCTCGCGCAGTCCTATGACTTGGCCTCCGGATAGCCCGAGATCGACCCACTAAGTAATCAACTCAATAAGCTTTCAAAATCTTTCAAAATATTTTAATAAACTCAAAAATAAACCAATAAAACCTTAGTTTCTGCGAAATTGGGCTAAACCAGCGCCGTTTGCACCCGGCGCGCCCTAAAACGGCTCGCCTTAAAACGGCGCGCCCCATCCCGGCGCGCCCCAAAGGGGGTCGCACCGTTTTAATTCCCCCTCCTATACCTACGCTGTGTGGCGCCGTTTGAAGCGTTTTAAGCCCTTTCCCTAGGCGTATCGCGTCGGTTTCGTTCCGAATCACGTTGTCGTGTCGCTTTAATCTTTTCCTCGCCTTCGGGGTGATTTTCAATGTTAATAACAGAATGAAATAAACCTTTTAATCAATAAATTGAATAAATTGGCTTGTCTAAGCTTGACTTAATCAGCTTCATACCTTCATCATGCTTTAATCTGAGCATTCATGCCACATCGATGCGCGCCTAAGTGCACGGACCCTCGGTATATCAAATGACATGAGCTGAAAGCCGGGCAACTCCCGACGAAAAGCTCTTGCCACGCGCAATGATGGTCTTCGGGCCTAAGTTCTTTGCCACGTACTGAGGGCCCGCCCCAATAAATCGTGTGCAGTGAATCATAACATCTTGCATGATCATTCGCATGCTCTACATCCTTTATTCCGGCCTCGACAGCCCACTATCTCGATAATTTATGGTATGGCGGACTGCTGGTCCCGATCGAACCTCACTCTCGCCCGACACGGGTCAGAATGAGCGCACAATCAACTCGTCAGTCACGTGACTGGCACGCCCGCGCCGTCAATTAGTCGGTTAATTACCAGTTAGTTAATCGGTCGATCGACACGCGAAATAAACCAAATAAACTCCAATGAACAAATAAATAAATTAATTAATTACAACAACAAAAAATGATCCCAACAAGTCTGGCACGCCCGGTGGGACCAGTGTCACCTTTCATCTCTTTGCCGGGATACTCGGGCTTCGAGGCCCTCCCCAAAGGTTGCTGATCGTTGGTTTGTCTCTCCTTTTAGGAGAACGATGACGACGACTGGGCTGACTGGCGTAGGCTTTGGCCCTTCAATTGTTGCCGGCCATGCGCAAGGGTACCTGGCGGTGCCCATGGAGTTCGGCAACTTCCCTGCCGCTGTTGGCTTCCCTAACTTCTTGGGGTTAGCCTTTGTGGATATGCTAGAAGTGGAGCCCTCGGAGCCTGTCAAGGGAGCTACGAAGAGCATGGAGCCTCTGAAGGCTCGACGCCGCCACGACTCGCTCAAGAGTCCAACCTCGGTCGCCAGCTGCCTGGTGCACCACGCTGTCCGTGGGGTCTGCCCCGATGCTATCAACAGGAACTCCGGAGGATGTCAGCGCAAGCAGAGCCGGAGGAGTACTGCTGTGGTTACCGGAACCCTCTCCCAATCCGGCAAATCTATGATGGTTGGTGGCATGCGCGTCTTCCTCAATAGACGCAACGCGCGGATAGTTCCGGATCGGGTCATCCCTTCCATCCCTGTCCGCAACTCATATCAAGCCCTCGCTGGAAGGAGGGCAGAAAGAGAAGAAGCCGGCCATTACGGCCAAGAGAAGTTGGCCCCCAGGCCAAGGAATTTTAAGCAGGTGTGGGTCCCCAAGAGGGTCCAACCTGTTCATCAGCTTGCACCTATCCGCCGCCGTCCTGTGCATGACGAGGCGGATGAAAGAAAAGAGAGGGGTCTGACCCCGAAGAAAGAGGAAGTGGTTGCGGATTATCCCCGCCGCGAAGGTTTCCGGGCTGGTGCCCGCCAGGCCAATGTCCCTGCTATGAGACGGAGATTCCAGCAACCTGTCGACAGAGCTCGGCTAGCTTATATACCTCCTGCGGGAGGTCGACAACTATCCCCCGTGTTGCATCAAGAACGGGGTCGAGAAGAGATGACCAACTTGGTCAGAGCTATTTTCGAGGGCTGGGCGACCCCTCGCTTGGGCAGTAGCGGCTGATGCAAGCATCCGCCGCCGATGAAGACTACTGCCCATCAATGGCAGATGAAGAAGATGTAGGAGAAAAGATGATGGTGTCATCGGTCGACGACAATGACTTTGATGACGGCTTTGAGATCGAAGCCGATGAAACCGCCCCCCGGCGGAAGAAGAGACAAGAAGAATTTCTGTGTTCGAGAGGTTGACCTTTCCAGATCATGCCAAAAGGAGGGTCCATCGACAAAGGAGAGGGATGTAGGTCTTCACCTGCAACACGGCTGGCGTATTCAGCCGGTACGGAGGGCTTCCCGAAGATCCCCAAGAATTGGCTCAGTTGGCCGCAAGGCCAGGGCTTAGCACTCGAAGAACAAAAGCCGCAAGGCAACTCCTGGCGACAGCTGAAGGACAACAACCCCCGGTCTACCACCAATGGAATGATGAAGCTGCTATCTTAACCGCCAATGTAGTCACGGCAGAAGAGGAAGATGACGTCCCCCTCGACATCCTGCCCGAGGGTACGTCCGGGGAAGCAACGGAAGCTATCCCCACTATGGCGACTACGGACCCATCGGTCTTGGTGCTACTTCAAAAATATCGGCAAGAGATAGACTTGCTGAAGAAACAACTAATGGAGAAAACTGAACAGTCATCAGCTTCCAAACCACCCGAAGTCCAGGGTGAATCATCCCGGGGAGCGGTTCGTCATGTCGGCCCTCCGCCACTTTACACATTGCTCAGTCGTCAGAGCCGAGCATGGCGACGACTCAGCAGCGGCCACCACAGCCCTAGCCCCAATCGCTGATGCCACCGGTGCTCCCTCAAGTGCACCAGACACCCCCGTTGCTGCGTCCTCCGCAGGCGACCACTCTGGTCACCCCGTACTTACAGCCAGCACACTTCTATCCTGAGCCAGTCGACCCCACGGTCATGAACCGGATGATGGTGGAAAGAATGATCGAGCTGAAGCTCGCAGAAAGGAATGAAAGTGACTACGTCGCATTTGATGCCTATCGGGTTCTTTACCTGCAACACCATGCTGCCAATTGGCTTCCCCCAGGGGTCAACAAGCCACCCAAGTTCGACAAGTTCAACGGGAAGGGATCCCCGAAGGAACATGTTGCATATTACATGACTGTCATGGGTGATTTGGCCACCGACTAGTCATACTTGCTAAAGTTTTTCGGGTCCTCGCTGACAGGACTCGCATTTGAGTGGTACTCCAGCCTCTCGGCCGGGTCGATCAACGACTGGTCGGATATGCAGAAGAAGTTTAGGGAGAGATTCCATGTTATAGAGAGGGAGGTCACAGTGGCCGAACTCTACTCAACAAAACATAGGGCCGATGAGACAGCCCTTGATTATATCAAGAGGTGGAGGAACCTCGGAATGAGGTGCAAGCGGCCACTGCATCAGGAGGACGCTGTGCAAATATGCAAACAGAACCTCAGAAGGGAGGTTCTAGAAAAGATGATTGGAATGGAAATACAGTCGTTTGACCGATTGAACAATGTCGTGGCCGAGGTAGAAGCTTTTCTGGCCAGACCCATCCCTGCATCAGCTGCCAGTGCAACCCAGAAGGGTAAGGCAGTGGAGCGGCGCTCGTCGCCTAAAGAAGCGAACGCTCTTGACATCAAGGCGTTCGAACAACAGAAAGGCGAAGGCAAGAAGTCTGGCACCCCACAGCCTGCAGAAGCCCCAGATGGCAAGGAAGGTCCCTCACTGCGGGACAAGATGAAGAAAGCCTACTCATTTTCGAAGGACAAGACCCGGGTTCTGTTCGACTGGGTAACGGAATATGGCATGGTCACCCTGCCAGAGCCAAAGAGGCCAGAGGACCTGAAAAGAAGAGACAGCCCGAGATTCTGCCCCTACCACCAGATGCTGGGGCATCCAATCGAAGACTGCTATGTCTTCAAGGACATCATCGAAGGGATGGTGAAGAAAAATGAAATCGAGTTGGGAGAGTACAAAGTGGACCCTCCCCAACCGCATGAAGCCCCTCGGAGGAGGGCAGGAGTCAACATGATCTCCCTATACCAGGCACTGCCCGAGGAGATCTCTGAAGCAAGTACGCGGAGCACCTATGAAACTCATTTCTTGGAGCCCGCAAAAGGACAGCAGGGATGGCAGCAGGTCCCTATGAAGCGCAAAAGGAAGAATGCACCCCGCCCAAAAGTGGGGGCACACATCCGTGGCGTCACGCCACAGCCTGCTCTTCCAGTGACAGCACCTGTGTGGACCACACCACATGCAGTCATCAGGATACCTACACATAATCGGAGGAGACAAACTCCGCTACCGGTGGTCAAGGAGATCAATCCCGGGGTCCGCCGACAACAACACCTGATTGAAGGGCTAGATGAATATGTGCAGCCCGAATTGAAGCCCCTGCTGGTGCGGGACCACGTCCCATGGCAGGAGCTGGAACAGCTCTCACTCGAGCAAAAGGATGAAGCTGAAGCAGCACCTGATAAAGAGGGCAGTTTGTTCTGGGGGCAGGCGCCTGCTGAAGCAAAGAAGAAGAAGAAACAAAAGAAGAAAAAAGGAAAGGTCGCTAAGGCCGATAAAGTGCAGGTCCTCTCCTGTAACACCTTATCAGCACTCTTCAACCTGCCCGGGAAGGAGGGAGAAGAGGAAATTTGCTTCACACCCCGTGCTGGGGAAGGCAGAGCCGAGGCCGCAACCGCTGCGCATGCAACCTGGTCGGGCCGGAAATGGGGGCGCCAGCCGCCGCCCAACCACAATATCATATTCAGGGGAGAGCATCCCTACAAGACACCTCCCCCGGAGGTCAAGAGAGTCCAGATCCCTCCTCCGTCAGGCTTATATGGTGAGAGTGGGGGCAAGACAGTCCCTTCATTCCTTGAATTTATGAAGATGTCCAAGGGGAAGCAGCCATGCTTCGAAGCTCACCCTGCACCCGGGAATGTCTGCCCGCAGCCAATACAGTCTGTCGAAGTGCCAGATACAGATGGAGCTTGCCCTGCAGCAGTTAATGAGGAATGCCAAGGATCCGGTACCAACCAGAAAGGCGCCGAATCCGAGGCAGATGAGGCGGGTCCGTCAGGGCCTGTAATTCAAGACTTCCCTAAGCCCAGGTGGGCTGAAGAAATGAAGCTCTCTAATGTCCGAGCTGGAAGCCGGATAATGAAGCTACTCAAGAAGCTCCCTGCTAGATTCACAATCTGGGAGATCCTCTCTCTGAGTGAAGATACTCGACAGGCGATCATCACTGCTCTGCAGACGCCTGCTCATTTTGAGACTTGCTTGGCTGAGACTATGTCGGAAGCCAGTATGACCTTCACTCCAGAAGACATGCTGCTACCTACTACCATCCACAATAGGCCGATGTATATGAAGGGACGCCTGAACGGGAGGGAGCTGAACCGGATCCTAATTGATCCCGGTGCGGCAGTTAATATTCTACCCTACAGAATATACGAGAGGCACCACTTCAACGTGCATCTCGAAAAGGTCGGGGATATGCGTATCGCCGGCTTCAATCAAAAATGTGAAGTGGCACTGGGGGTGACAGAGTTCACACTGACCCTGGCGGATTTCACTACGACGGTGCAGTTCCATGTCATTGACTCCCGCACCTCTTATAAGGCACTGCTCGGCCGCCCATGGCTACATGAAAATATGGTGGTGCCCTCCACGCTCCACCAATGTATCAAGTATAGTCTCCAAGGGAAGAAGGAGAGGATATTTGTAGACCCCCACCCGTTCGAGGTGTTTGAATGTCATTTGGCGGACGCCAACTTATATACGGGGCCTCCCCGGAAGATTTCCGAAGCTAAGACCCCTGCAGGGGCATCAAAAAGTAGATCTGGTGACAGTTGGTATCCACCACCACCGCGCGAATATGTCAAGCCCAAGGTGGTCTCCCACATCACAGCATCCGGGGACGTGGGCAGAGTAACGCCCCCAGCATTATACCCCGAAGCTGAGAAACTGCAGGTCAATCGGCACCACAACTACATCGGAGTCCCGGACGGCCTCACCAAGCCAATCCCCGACCTCGACGACTTCACTGTCGAGCCTTTCAAGACATGGGAGGTGACACAGGGATATGGACCCAGCAGCTTGTTCTATACGGCTGAAGAGCACCCTACTCGGGAAGACACAGATTGCTGCCTCCCTGAAGATATAGGCAACCCGTCAGTCCCTGTCCAGAGTCTGACAATCACAACTAATCGGATGGCCAGGATGTTCCAGAAACAGCACATCCCCTCCGATCAGTCTCGAAAGAGCAAAGAGGCTTTCCAGAGAATGTGGTATCCCATGAGTCTGGATAGGGAAATGAGACACATTTCTCAGCACCTGGGGTTGGGCTTCACGCTGGAAGAATATTACCATAGTGGGCGATACGAGGTGGACACTATCTCCGACTTTTACCCTACTGAAGATAACCTGCTGGGGGCAACTTTTGATGAATACCCAGCAGAAGCTGAATATACTTATTGGGATCAACCCGAGGGTCAGGGAACAGAGGCCGTGGTCCCATGCCAATGTTGGGAGCAGATCCGCCCTGAAGAGACGACTTTTCGAGCCGGTTTCGATGCGGCTAGCAGTGGCGAAGCCCAAGGTGTCAGGGAGGCAGGAACTTCTGCCCCTGAAGAAGACCAGCTGATGTCGACCTTGACACCCCTCATGACAATCGGGAGAGTCGATACAAACTCCAACCAAGGCATATGTACTGCCAAGGAAAGGGATGCCATCCCTATAGAAGATGCAGCTTCCACAGAAGGCGAGATCCTCTCACCCTCTGCTACAAAGCTCGGATGCTCTTCCGGCTCAACAACGAATGGCCACCAGTCAGTAGTGACCACAACCCCGTCTGCCCGGACCGGAACTACAATGGCAGCGGATTTGCTGAAAGAGCAATACGCGCGGCCACTATCAAATGAAACAGAGTGCTTCCGAGAAGCTCTGATGGTGTTAGATGAGGAAGTCGAAGTACTCGACCCTCAAGATGGTATTCCAGACTTCGTTGACCTCCAGCCGGCACCTCCGGAGATAGAAGATGGAGGCCAAGCCACAGTCGACGAACTGATAGAAGTCAACTTGGGAAGTGAGAAGGACCCAAGGCCAACCTTCCTCAGTGCCCAATTGTGTCCAAAAGAACGGGAGCTGTACACCCAGCTGCTGCAAGGGTACCGGGATTGCTTCGCCTGGACTTACAAAGAAATGCCAGGTCTGAGCCCTGCAATTTCACAGCATGAATTGGCAATCAGCCCTGAACCCGAGCCGGTGAAGCAACCACCGCGGCGCATGAGGCCAGAACTCATCACCCAAATTTGTGCTGAAGTCGACAAGCTTATTGACGTGGGATTTGTCGAAGAAAATCAGTACACCACGTGGTTAGCAAATATTATCCCCGTGAAGAAGAAAAATGGACAGATCCGGATATGTGTCGACTTCCGAGATCTAAATAAAGCCTACCCCAAAGATGACTTTTCGGTGCCAAAAACGGAAGTCATGATTGATGCCACAACAGGCCATGAAGCCTTGTCATTCATGGACGGGTCATCCGGCTACAACCAGATTTGGATCGCGGAGCATGACCGGGTCCATACTGCCTTCCGAACCCCTAAAGGCATCTATCACTATAAGAGGATGCCGTTCGGACTAAAGAATGCTGGCGCAACTTATCAGCGCGCAATGACCAGAATCTTTGATGAGTTGCTCTACCACAAGGTCGAATGCTACATAGATGATCTGGTGGTCAAGTCCAGAAGAAAGGAAGACCATCTGCAAGACCTCCAGATTATCTTCCAGAGGCTGAGGCGCATGAGATGAAGATGAAACCCATGAAATGTGCGTTCGGAGTGTCGAGCAGAAAATTCATGGGCTTCGTTGTCCGATATTGGGGAATCGAGATAGACTCCGCAAAGATCAAAGTAATTCAGGAGTTACCTGCACTAAGGAACCCCTCTGAGCTGATATCGCTACAGGGCCGCTTGGCTTATATCCGGCGGTTCATTTCCAATTTGTCAGGGCGGTGTCAGCCTTTTCACAAGTTGATGATGAAGGACGTTCCTTTCTACTGGGACGAAGACTGCTAGATAGCCTCTGACAAGCTGAAAGACTATCTGAAAACTCCACCAGTGCTCGGCGCACCGGTGAAAGGTCGGCCATTGATCTTGTATATAGCAGGTACACACAACTCCCTGGGGGCGATGCTGGCCCAGAACAATGAAGATGGAAAAGAACAAGCCCTCTACTACCTCAGTCAAAGACTGGTTAGGACAGAGGAGAAGTATACCTACATTGAGAAGACCTGCCTATCGCTGGTTTTCGCAGTCAAGAAGCTCCGACACTATATGTTGTCGCATGAAATCAGCCTCGTATCAAGGGAGGACCCGCTGAAATATATTATGTCCCAACCGGCACTCAAAGGTCGCCTGGGCAAATGGGTAGTGATCCCTTTGGAGTTTGACATCTCCTATGTGCCGCGCAAGGCCGTCAAGGGCCAAGCTATCGTAGACTTCTTCGCTGAGCACCCAGTACCCGGGGACTCCCCGCTGGAACCAGAGCTTCCTGAAGATGAAACCCTGGAAGCTGCTCAGGTGCGGACTTCTTTATGGCAGCTATATTTCGATGGCGCTTCCAGAATTGACACCTCTGCCACTGGATCGGCCAGGGTCAGGGCAGGAGCAGGCATAGTCCTGAAATCTCTGGAAGGGGAAGTGGTGCACACATCTTGCTCGATAAACAAGCATTGCACAAATAATGAAGTAGAGTATGAAGCCCTGATAATCGGGTTGCAGATTGCTCTATCCATGGGGATTCAGATGTTGGAAGCATTCGGAGACTCCATGCTGGTTATAAAACAACTGGAAGGAGAGTTCGACGTGCGAAAGCAAGAGCTCCTCCCCTACCATCAGCTGGCAACCCGCCTGATGTCAAGATTATACTTCATCAGCATCAAGCACATCAACCGAGGCCAGAATGCTCAGGCAGATGCCCTCGCTAAGCTGGCCAGTTCTTTGGCGGTCCCGCCAGACACGAGCCTGAATATAACGGTGATCAACCGTCGGCAAGTCCCCAGTGTAACAGAAGTCTTAGCCGACGAGCAAGAGATTGAGGTGGTAGTCGTCGAGGAGGTTCAGCAGCCCGATTGGCGAGAACATCTCCTGCGGTGGTTTCAACACCAGCAGCTCCCAAAAGAAAAAGAACAGAGAATGAAACTCCTGAGGGTCAAAGACTCTTACGAGATGAGGAACGGAACCTTGTTCCGAATAATGACAGATGCCCGAAGAAAAATCCTACTCCGTTGCTTATCTTTGGCAGAAGCGGGGCAGGTGATGCAAGAAATCCATGCGGGAGCAGCTGGAGCACATCAGGCCGGCCCGAAGATGAAAATTGAGGTAAAGAAATTGGGTTACTATTGGCCCACTATATTTGATGACTGCTACAAGTTCGCCCGGGCTTGTCAGAAGTGTCAAGAACACACCAATGTGTCAAGAAGGCCTCCAGTGCCACTACATCCCACCCTACCGAGCTGGCCTTTTGCTCAGTGGGGCACGGACGTGGTAGGACCATTACCAACATCTTCATCAGGGTGCAGATATATCTTAGCAGCTACAGACTACTTCTCCAAATGGGCTGAAGCGGTCGCGTTAAGAGATGTAACGGGGGAACTGGTTGCAAGATTCTTTCGGCAGAATATAATATTCCGGTTCGGGATTCCCAGCCGAATCAGCTCTGATAACGGCAGCCATTTCAGAAACCAGAAGGTTTACCGGCTAGCCGACAAATACAAGATTGACTGGAGGACATCATCCCCCTACAACCCTCAAGCTAATGGTCTTGCAGAAGCCTTCAACAAGACACTATGCACATTGCTGGCAAAGACTGTCAAGTCTAACAAAAAGGACTGGGAAGAAAGAATGTACGAGGCACTCTGGGCCTACCTACCATCTATAAAACTCCAACCGGCTGTTCACCTTTCTCCCTCGTGTACGGGTCAGAGGCTGTGGTGCCAATTGAACTGGAAGTCCCCTCGCTGCGAGTCGCCATCCAGCATGGACTAGTCAGCGGCGAACAAACTAATGCAGAAAGAAGATTGGAATAGCTAGCTGAGCTCGAAGGAAGGCGTCTCCGTGCGCAACAAAACATCCAACTCTACCAAGCCCGCATGGCCCGTGCTTTTGACAAGCTGGTCAAAGGCCGGGAATTCAAGAAAGGAGACATGGTGATGGTCAAGAGAAGAGAAGTAATGGCCTCCAACTCCAAAGGGAAGTTGGTCAAAAATTGGGTCGGACCTTACATCGTCCGTCGAGTATATGAAGGGGGCACTTATGTCCTGGTAGACCCCAAAGGAGTCATCCAGTTCTCCCCACTCAATGGAAAGCATATGAAGCTGTATCATACGGCACAACCAACATCCCCCGAGTGATCGGAACACCTTCACCTTGGTCTAGTGGCACTCCGCCCTAACCAAGCTACCCCTTCCTTGGTTCAATGGAGTTCTGCCCTAACCGAGCTACCCCTTCCTTGGTTCAGCAGCATTCCGCCCTAACCAAGCTACCCCCACCTTGGTTCAGCGGCATTCCATCCTAACCAAGCTACCCTCACCTTGGTCTAGTGGCATTCCGCCCTAATCGAGCTACTTCACCTTGGTCTAGTGGCACTCCGCCCTAACCAAGCTACCCCTTCCTTGGTTCAGTGGCGTTCTGCCCTAACCGAGCTACCCCTTCCTTGGTTCAGTGGCATTCCGCCCTAACCAAGCTATCCCCACCTTGGTTCAGCGGCATTCCGTCCTAACCAAGCTACCCTCACCTTGGTCTAGTGGCATTCTGCCCTAACCGAGCTACCTCACCTTGGTCCAGTGGCACTCCGCCCTAACCAAGCTACCCCTTCCTTGGTTCAGTGGCGTGCTGCCCTAACCGAGCTACCCCTTCCTTGGTTCAGTGGCATTCCACCCTAACCAAGCTACCCCCACCTTGGTTTAGCGGCATTCCGCCCTAACCAAGCTACCCTCGCCTTGGTCTAGTGGCATTCCGCCCTAACTGAGCTACCTCACCTTGGTCCAGTGGCATCCCGCCCTAACCAAGCTACCCCTTCCTTGGTTCAGTGGCATTCCGCCCCAACCAAGCTACCTCATCCTTGGTCTAGTGACATTCCGTCCTAACCAAGCTACCCCCACCTTGGTTTAGCGACATTCCGTCCTAACCAAGCTACCCTCACCTTGGTCTAGTGGCATTCCGCCCTAACCGATCTACCTCACCTTGGTCCAGTGGCATCCCACCCTAACCAAGCTACCCCTTCCTTGGTTCAGTGGCATTCCGCCCCAACCAAGCTACCCCCATCTTGGTTCAGCGGCATTCCGCCCTAACCAAGCTACCCTCACCTTGGTCTAGTGGCATTCTGCCCTAATCGAGCTACATCACCTTGGTCCAGTGGCATCCCACCCTAACCAAGCTACCCCTTCCTTGGTTCAGTGGCATTCCGCCCCAACCAAGCTACCTCCTCCTTGGTCCAGTGGCACTCCGCCCTAACCGAGCTACCCTCACCTTGGTCTAGTGGCATTCCGCCCTAACCAAGCTACCCTCACCTTGGTTGAGTGGTATTCCGCCCTGATCGAGTTACCCTCACCATGGTCTAGTGGCATTCCGCCCTGACCGGACCCACATAATGTCTACAGTATTGCCGTCACGGGCCTTACACCCGAATCGGCACAAATCTATCCTTTGCGTCAGCATTGCCTTCGTGCTGACGAGTAAACCCTCTTTCTCGGCGCAAGACTTCGTGTCCTAGCCGACTCTCTCAATGTCCTTCTGTTACATGAGCAAAAAAAAAAGAGAAGAAAAAAAAGAAAATGTAAAATGGGGTTAAAAATAGAGATACCCCGCCAGTCTTGTTCCTAAAGCGGGACAAGGGCAAAAATGGCTATAACCCGGCTGCGGCGAAAACCCGAAAGGGCGCTGCAGGTAAAATCGGGTACCCCGCCATGTGAAAACCCGAAAGGGTGCATGGGCAAAAGCAAGAGGGGGCTGACTTCGGCGAAAATCCGAAAGGGCGCTTAAGCCAATAAAGTGGTAATTAAAAAAAAAAGTTCCTGCTTGTTCTCCTCCTAATAAGACTCCCAAAGGACAACCATCAAGAGTCCCGCCGGAGATTCCCCAACAAACCTATGTTCAACCCTTGTCACCATCGGCGAGACCGGTCGATCTATGCCATTAACTTGGACCTTTCGTCCATGTTAACGAATTTATCCTCGCTTCGGCATTTAACCCATGTCGACGAATAAACCTATGTTCGACCCTCGTCACCGTTGGCGGGACCGGTCGATCTCTACCCTTAACTCGGACCGTTCATCCCGGTTAATGAATTCATCTTTGCTTCGGCATGTAACCCATGCCGACGAGCAAGCCTATGTTCAACCCTCTCCCGTCGGCGAGACCGGTCGATCTCTACCCTTAACTCGGACCTTTCGTCCCGGTCGATGAATTTATCATTGCTTCGGCATGTGACCCATGCCGATGAATAAATCTATGCTCGACCCTCGTCATCATCGGAGAGATTCGTCAACCTTTATCCCTTAACCGGGACCTTCCGTCCCTGTTAAGAACTATATCCTTTGCTTCGACATTTAACCAATGCCGACGAACTAAATCAGGATCCGACCCTTGTCATCATCGACGAGACCAATCGGCATGCTAGCGGGCAGGCTCACCTATGTCCCGGCTTCTTCCCACAAAAAAAAAAAGAAACAAAAAAGAAAAGAAAAGATGGGGTTAAAAATAGAGATACCCCGCCGGCCTTGTTCCTATATTAGGGCAAGGGTAAAAATGGCTATAACCCGGCTATAGCGAAAACCCGGAAGGGCGTTACAGGCAAAATCGGGTACCCCGCCATGTGAAAACCCGAAAGGGCGCATGGGCAAAAGCAAGAGGGGGCTGACTCCGGCGAAAACTTGAAAGGGCGCTTGAATCAGTAATGTGATAAAAAAAATGAAATGATGATAAAAAATCAATGAATATGATGATGATGAAATGATAATGTAGTAACGAGATTATCCTCGTTCACCATTCCGCTTCCTTCTACCCTTCTAGCCCTTGTCACCATCGGCAAGATCGGTCGCTACCTTTTTCGGTTCTTGTCACCATCGGTAAGACCGTCTACCTTTTCGGTCCTTGTCACCATCGGCAAGACCACCTACCCTTTTCCGACTCTTGTCACCATCGGCAAGATCAGTCGCTACCCTTTTTTGACCCTTGTCACCATCGGCAAGATCGATCGCTACCTTTTTCGGTTCTTGTCCCCATCGGCAAGACCGTCTACCTTTTCGGTCCTTGTCACCATCGGCAACACCGTCTAACTTTTCGGTCCTTTTCACCATCGGCAAGACCGCCTACCCTTTTCCGACCCTTGTCACCATCGGCAAGATCGGTCGCTACCCTTTTTCGACCCTTGTCACCATCGGCAAGATCGATCGCTACCTTTTTCGGTTCTTACCACCATCGGTAAGACCGTCTACCTTTTCGGTCCTTGTCACCATCGACAAGACCGCCTACCCTTTTTCGACCCTTGTCACCATCGGCAAGATCGGTCGCTACCCTTTCGACCCTTGTCACCATCGGCAAGATCGGTCGCTACCCTTTTGACCCTTGTCACCATCGGCAAGATCGGTCGCTACCTTTTTCGGTTCTTGTCACCATCGACAAGACCATCTACCTTTTCGGTCCTTGTCACCATCGGCAAGACCGCCTACCCTTTTTTGACCCTTGTCTCCATCGGCAAGATCGGTCGCTACCCTTTCGACCCTTGTCACCATCGACAAGATCGGTCGCTACCCTTTCGACCCTTGTCACCATCGGCAAGATCGGTCGCTATCTTTTTCGGTTCTTGTCACCATCGGCAAGACCGTCTACCCTTTCGGTTCTTGTCACCATCGACGAGACCGTCTACCCTCTCGACCCTTGTCACCATCGACGAGCCCGGTCGACTACCCCCTAACCTGGGCCTTCCGCCCTCGTTAATAAACAAACTATCATTGCGTCGACATTTAACCCACGTCGATGATTAGAACACACTTTTCATCATCGTTGGCGAAGTTCATAAGGCGCATCTGCCTATGCTACCCATGTCCCACCCTGGCCAAAATCCGGTTCCGGGAACGGCTACGCTGCGGTGGAGCGAACACCTCACCCCTTCGCTGAAGGCGTGAGCGCTCTCCTGCGCCATTGGCGCGTATCCCTGGACTTAGCTGATAGGTCAGAGGAAGAAAAAGAAGAAAAGAGAGAAAGAAGTCACGATTGAGACAACGAACAGAGATATTTCATTAATGTGGGTTGTCATAATACATTTGTGCCCGGGGCATTCCCTCGAGGTACATAAGCTCCAAAGGCAAAAAGGAGCAGAATTTGATGCAAAAAGAAAAGTAAAGCAATGCTACGGCAAAGGGCGCCGGAAAATATCTTCCAACTTTAAGAGGCCTAGTGAGGGATATTGGGTCAACTCCTGCAACCGAGCCTCGATAGCTGTCAGCTGTGATAACCTCTCATCCTGTGAGACAAGTTGTCCTTCAGCTAGATCAGCTTCTTCCACTGTCTGTACCTCTAGGCGCTCGACTTCCTGCAGCTCGGCTTCGGCCCTGGCAAGTTTCGGGCGCAACTCTTCTATCCGCGCCGTAAGGAGCGACCGGCGTTCTGAGATATTGTCGGCAACATCTCTCAATTGTTCCACGGTCACCCTCAATGAAGTAGTAGCAGCACGGCAATCTGCCCTCTCTAGCTTCACAGCCGCCAGCTGATCAAATACCTCCCGGCTGAGGAACTCCTGCCTGTTGGCGTGCTTTAGCAGCATTATAACCCGCGGGGTCCAATCATCCATTGGGCAGCCGGATGCTAATAATGACCTGGAGAGGTGTTCTATCAGGCCCCTCAGCTACACATAGGTTAGACCCGGGGAAGCTGACATGGCTCGTTGGAGATTATTTAGAGACTGCCACACCATGTCACTGGAGAATTGTAAGCCTAGTGGCGAAGTCTCGGGGAGCTGAAAGTCCACCTTGCTATCTATCTCGGCCCAAATGTCGTCGGCCACCCTGAGGGACGTCGACAGCATGGTCTGCACGGCGCCGACGCCAGGCCCGACAATCGCAGCTGCTACAGTTGAGGGGCTCTCCACGATAGCGACTTCCTTGCTCGTCCTTTGAGGTGAAATCGTGACAGCCGTCTCAGCAGCCGAGGGCGCTCGCTCCTCATGAACAGTTTAACCGACCGTTAAAGGAGGGGAGCTTTCTATGACAGACAAGACTTTAGTAGCATCGGCCTCTTCTGAATGATCTCTCCCGCTTCCATTTCCAGGGGGCCGCTTGGCTTCATCAATAATTCTCCGCCGGCAACCTAGACTTGAGGCCCCGCAACCTCGGCCGGACCGCCGACTCCTGCAGTTGCGTCGGGCTCCTCTGAGGCCGCTGCAGCAGCATAGGTCTGTGGAAGCCGTAGGGCGATGGGCCGCACAACTAGTGGAAAGGTTGATTGGCTCATGCCCAAGTCAGGAAGGGGTATGCGAACCATCACAGTTGGCGGTACCACCTCAGCCTGCATCACATGTATGTATATCAGCCAGTTGGCTTGGAAATAAAAAGAGGTGCTGCGAGCGGGTGTTAGAACATTTCCTACCTCAATCGGCACTATATTTAGGCCTCCGAAAGTGGCCTCTGAAGGTTCCGACCCTCCTCCTTGTAGACACGCCAAAATTGACGTTACTGTGATTACATCTCATATTACCTTGTAATACCCCAATTTGACCCTCAAATTAACTTTTTTTGAGTGGTTTTTCTCACTTTTCTTGGATTTATTCCTTTTTTCCCTTTTCCTTCCCTTTTCTTATTTTTTCCTATTTTTTTGGATTTTCTGGGTATTTTTCTCTATTTTTATGAATTTTTCTGAATTAACGGCATGAGGGGGGCGTCATTTTATTTTAAGAAAATTTAAGAAAATAATTAAGAAAATTGACGCCACTTCCATTAGGCGTCCATTCTTTCATTTTTCCCATTTTTCTGGATTTTTCTGAGAATTTTTCAGAATTTTTTTTTGGAATTAACGACTTAGCATGGGATGTTATTTTGATTTTAAATAAAATAAAAGATAAAAAAAGTTAAATAACGACATTTGAGAAGGCGTCAATTTCAATTTGAATTTCTTAATATTATTTTTAACCCTCTTCCAGAGGTGATTTGGTGGCCTTCTGGGTGTCAGAAAAATACGAAAAAATAGTCATTAGAATCAGCACAGTGAGATGCACCTCCACCTAAAAAATGGGAAAATAATATTGAGAAATGAAAAATGGCCCTGTTTTGAATATTTTGAAATAACGACCTTGAATCGGACGTCAATTTAATTGACGCCCGAATTCACGGTCGTCCATTCTTTTTGACTTTTTATCATTTTGATTAACGCCCCTGTGCAAGGCGTTAATTTCAATTAACGCCCCTGTGTCGGTCGTCATTTTCATTACTATATTTTGAGGGTTTGGATCCGACCGAGATTCGTGTTAAATTATAAATGGCGCCCCTCTGCAAGTCGTCAATTCTGAAATTGACGTTTCCTCCGCGGGCGTCATTTTAAGAAACGACCGTCAACAAGGCGTCATTTCTTGATCAAATTCCGATTTTTCCAGAAACCTCTTCTTTCCTCATTTTGAGCCCCTTTTCACTTCGGAAAGGACCCCAAGGCTTTCCATGATTGGGAGGACCCCTTCCAATATTTGTCTCTTGCTAAAATCAATTCTCCTAATTGTTATTGGAATTAAACTTCAATCTCCCCTATAAATAGAGCTTCCTGCGGCTCTTGCTGAGGGGCCGAAGATAAAAAATTTTACAGAGAATTGCTGCTGATTGCTTGGCTGAAGGAGGAAGCTCTCCTACACTTCACGGTTTCATCCGACAGAGTCTTCCTCCCGAACGCATATCAAAGCCAACATACAGGAAAATTGCCCAGACTCCTCCTATTGCCTTTTGCTCCTCTGATTTCTTTGTTTTATTTTTATTGTGTTAACAGCATGCATGCATCATATCGTAGCCTCTTGTTTACTTCTCAACTGAGTTGAGAACCTCCCTCCTCTAGTGCAACACTTGCACATATCTTTAGTTTCATTCGTACCATTCATCATTATCTCCCATACCCTTTTGCATAGGGGTTTAAGGGCCAACACCCAATAAGGTGTGTTCTTATACATGATTTTCATGCTCATCCTTATTATGAATTTGATGCTACACTCACCTTAGTTCTAATCCAATCTTTTATTGGTTGTTGTCTTTGATCTTTGCAAGGGTAATCAACAAGAGGAACTCTCTTCATCGGCCGACCGATCGGAAGAGAAAGGTGCACTCACAATCTCCCCGCATTTGAGGTATTTATATTCGCGATCCCTCCCTTGATTATTATTGTTTATATCATTTGAGGCCCTCGCCTCTCTGGCGATCACACTTCCCTTTAGCACCACGTGCATCCTTTAATTCTTTTATTTTTAATTGTTCTAAGTAGATTTTTTCATAATCTACAAATTGGCGATCACGGTGGGACACCTTTTATTTTTCTTTTTGATTAGCCTTCCCCTTGGGCACCCACGTGTGCCATCTCCCCTTTTGAACCCACGGTGCGCCTCCCTTTGTGCTCCACGTAGCACTTTCCCTATGTGATTGGTTAGTTTGATAGATATTTAGAAATTCCATTTATCAATCTCTTAAAAAAAATGATGAGCATGCTATATCCTAGTTCATATTTCTATTGATTGCCATGATTCTTATATTGTGACTGTGAGTGTCATTCCTTCCTATTGGTATTTCTATCACTGTTTGAGATTTCTGGCCATTGGACTATTTCAAGGAATTAACGCCCCTCTCAGAGGCGTCATTTTCAAGTATAATGCCTCACACCAAGGTGTCATTTGTTTGCCATTACATTCTGACGTCCTTGTCAGAGGCGTCTTTCACTCGTACAGCACCTTACTGGAAGGCGTCATTTTGATTATCATTGTTTATTCATCTTGATTACTGATATTTGACGCTCCTGCTCACGGGCGTCCATTCTAGAGAAAGCGTCTCACCCTAAGGCACTATTTTACTCTGCCTGCACTTTTTACAGTGATTAGCGACTGACACTCAGGCGCTGCTTTATGATATAGCGACCCTTCCCAGGTCGTCATTTGGTTTTTGTTCTGTGATGATGCTGATACTGTCTGCTTGATATCACCTGCTTGCATTCATCCATTTACATTGGTTTGGGAGACCTCCTCTCCCCACACTTTTAGGAGTCACACCCCCCCTCTTGGTGAAGGAAGGACCCTCCATTTAGCACTCCGTCTCATTGGACCGAAAATTCCTAAACCAAGCCTCCGTAAGTCCCCGCACCCGTGGATTCCCTCACGGACGCCGGGCAGGTTGTACCTTTGAAGTACCGGGTTTAGTTGGCCTATGCGTGGTAAGAGAGTGTTCCTAGTTTGCATCGAAATGAACTTATATTGAAACTAGGTCCCTCCCTTGTGTGAATCACTCCAAAGTTTGTTAAAAATCATTAATTCACCAAGGTTCAAATAAATAAAAATCAACGGTAACCATTCCAACTTGTGTGCTTCTTTGCAAATTATTTTGCTTGAACTTTGATTGCATAATGACTTACCTTGATAGACAAAATGACATGTTTAATCTTAATTATGTTCATGAGGATGCACAACCTAGCATATCATATAATCCTCAATTCCATAATTCTCACCACAATCATTCTAGGGGACCACGCCCTCATTCCTATGGTATTGCCCAACCTATGGGCAATGTCCAATCCCATGGTCCCTCGCCTCAATCGTGAGCCACTATTCCTTCGGGACCGTCTCCTCCCAATGACGAGAAGGTCTCTCAAATCATCCGTGGATTAGATCATTTCACCCCTCAACAAATCCGAGCCCTTAAGGCCGTTGCTGAGGGTACGCCTCCTTCATCCACACCCAACCCTCCTCGGGTGGCCCATCACCCGCCTTCTTCATCCACACATACTCCCATTCAGGTGGCCCATCACCCGCCTCCTTCATCCACACCTACTCCTCGGGTAGCCCATCACCCGCCTCCTTCTATTTCTCATCCTTCACGGCCCCAAGGCCCATTTATTCCTTGCAACCCGGCCCATCCGGGTCCTTCTATGGGTCGGCCCATTAATCCCCCTCCACGGCCGTCATATCAAGCCACCCCTCCAAGGCAATCTTGCCAACCTTCTGTTGCTCATATTACACCCTTCCAGCAAAGCCTCTTTGATAGACTTGCTTCCATGGAGGAACAACTTAAGAAGCTCACCAGCCCGCAGCCCGCTCCTCCTCCATCTCAAGTCAATCCTCTTCATGATCTCATGAATAACATCGCTAAGATAGACAAAAATTGGAAGGATATAAGGGAGAATGGCATCAACGATATATGTGAGCGAGAAGATGTTACAAGTTCTGTGGACGCCGTCCGCCCTCCACTCATCCGCACTGCGCATTTACATGGCTCTCCGACTCCATATACATATTCGCCTCCTCAAAATTTCCCACAACACCATACTCCACCACTTATCATTTCGCCTCCACCACGGCATCCGCTGAATTATTTTAATGATGAAGAGTTAGAGACGGTACAAGAATTTGAAGCTCCTCGAGATGCACCCCTTCCGAGTTTCCTTCGCCGTCATCTTCCTCCATTGCCAGAAGACCCCTATGCTCAGGACTATGCCACAGTCCCCGATCCAACCCCCATTTATGAGACCTCTTGGTGTTACGATGATGGGTTGATATTCCAATCACCCATACCGCCGCATCATGAGTCTCATCCTATCCCTAACACCTCTCGCCCCATCCGGCATTTTCAACGCACTAAACCTTCACCTCCCGTAACCACACCAATATCCTCCATTCCATCGGCCTCCGTCGAGCCTCCATCACCCTCCACTACGCCGGTCTCTGCCGAGCCTTCTATTACTCCTCCTCCTTGTTCGCCACCTCAACCCTCCATTATCCCTTTAACCCCAAAACCCACTATGCCTATAACCCCTACTCCACTACTTAACCCTTCACCCTTACCCGTGGCTAGTCCTGAGCAGGATCCACCCCTTGTTGCACTCGAGCCAACCCCGACTGCTTCCGAGCAAAGGGAGAAGCTCGACGTGTTTGAACCTCCACTTCCACTCATCCTTTCTCCAACACCTTCCATTATACCTCCACCATCCATGGAGCCTTCCGCCTACGCTTCACCCCCCTTTACTACTCGGAACGGACGTCCTTCTGCAAGTACTTGTACCGAAGATGATCAAGAGTCGGGCAAGAAGGATTTGGCCACGACCGATCTATTCAAGATGCAAGAGTTTATATGCCGGATGTCAATCCGTGTTGTCGTGCCAAGCATGGTCGAAGAGGCCAAGTCCCCATCACTGCTCACTAAGAGAGAATGTCAAACTTTGATGCCGTGTAAGTTTGTGCCCAAGGGCCGGGCAGGGCACCCCTTGTTCCAACTTTCAAATCTTGAACCCATTCTTACATACAAGGGGCGAATGACCATTTTGTTCAACACTCCCTATACGCCACAACCCCTGGCCAACACGATGCTTCCTCTCCCAACTTTCCAACTCTCTCACATTATTACTTTTCACTCTTCAAGGGAGTTGTCATTTACCATTGAAGCTTCATCATGGGCTTGTACTTTATCCATTGGGCCAATTGGCTATACACTTTCACTGCCATGGAGGGGCAGTTATCTTGGTGCTAAGGGGCCTTCCACTATTTTATCCACCTTCTATTCAACGACATCCATATTTCCGTCTATCACCGATTCTTCATGGGCCACTCTAGGGGTAAGGAGGAGGATCTCATCCCCTCGCCCTTCATGTTCTTCATATTCTTTGCATCTCATGTATTCTGTTGCATCCATGCATTCATCGCATCTGTTGCATTGCATTCGCATACATTTGCACTTCTTCTTTCCCGGGTTTCAAAACCCGTATCTTCCCCGCCTTCTAGAACCTCCAGATCCTTCATCCTCTTCTAATCCACTCTCCCCGAGGCATCGCATCCCCTTTCCTTCTATTTCCCTGGAACCTCTAGGTGTTTTATCCCTCCTTTTAGGGCATGACGCCCTTTCTGATTCCCGGAACTTCTGGACTTTCTCCCGAGGCATCGCGCCCTTTTCTATCTTCCTCCTCCGGAACCTCCGGATCCTTCACCCCTCTCTTTATCCCTTGGGCATCGCGCCCCTTTCCGTCTTCTTCCTCCGGAACCTCCGGATCCTCCTGACCCTTTTCATCCACTCTTCCCGGGACACCGCGTCCCTCGGCATTTTCCCCCTCTGGAACCGCCGGACTCTCTTTCCTTCCTCCCAGGGCATCGCGCCCTTTTCTATCTTCCTCCTCCGGATTCTCCATCTTATTCTCTCTATCTTCTTTTGAGGCATCCCGACCCTTCTGATTCCATTCCTTCGGAACCTCCGGACCCTCCATCTTTCCTCCGTTTCATCTTCCTGCTCCTCCGGGATATCACGTCCTTTGTCCTCTTTTTCCTTTTTCATCATCTTTTTGCATATTTCTTCCCCAGGCATCGCGTCCCTCGAGATTCTTCTTCTTCGGATCCTCTGGATACCTCCTATCAGGATTCTCCTCCTCTGCCTCCAGACCCTTCGGATCCGCCTCTTTCCATCTATCAATTTCTTCTTCTAATTCCTCCTAATCACGGGTCCGACCCAACTTCTTCTACATCCACTGCCTTGGGCATCTGCCCTTTCTCCCACTGCTTCCGAGGCTTTAGTCCTCACTCCTTTTCTTGATTTTCCGCTTCTTCTGTAAACCGTGCCCTGTGATCAGGGTCTCCGCGCCTTAGCAAGGGAGTTCTACCCCTTGTCTCTCTTCCTCTTCTCCCTATTCGTCTGAGTCTGGTCTAAACACCACTCCTTCTTGTTAAGTCACTTCAAACCTTTGCTTCCAATCCTTTCGTCTGCTACTTGAGGACAAATCCCATGTTGATCAACCTCGCCTCTGGCAGCTGCTTCAACAAAGATCGCAAGGTAATATGTTGACGTGAGTAAGCATTTTTATGATATCATTATCTCATTGCTTCACGCATGATTTTCAAAATGAAGTGCTTCTTAACAAGATTAAGAGTGGTGTTTTAGACCTTTATCTTAGGCCTTTGTTTAATTGAATCATCATCAAAAGAGTCTTTAGGCTTGCTTTTGCAGTACCTTTGGTTAATAATAACCCTGTGCTAGAAGTTCGGTATTCTCTCCCCGCTTGTTAAGAGCAACCCTTAGCTGCGCATTCCACACACTTCACGGCGTCCTTAGCCGGTTCCTTTGGTTAAACACCGTTGCTACTTTGACCATGCCATGAGTATACCTGAAAGTCTTTTCTCTTCTTTACTCGGACGAATGCAGGGGCAAGAGGTTGACAGATGAAATGACCAACCTAGGTAATCCCCAATACGAGAGAAGTCTCAAATAGGGGCAGTCTTGACCCAAACTAAAATCAAATTTCATGATACATCTAGCCAAAAAGGGCTATTATGAAAAATCAAGTGAAAATTTTGATAAATGTAAAATTATGAATTGTGGCATGACAAGAGTGGCAAAGCCCCCGCAAGAAAAACCCTGGTCGTATGCATGTCAAGGGTCTAAAAATCAAAGGCACAAAGCCCCGGCGCAACAGACTACCTCTTTGAGAGGTAATACCTTGGAAGGAATTTAAGTCTCGATATCTCCCATCCTGCATAAAGCTTATCTCCAATTGTTCTTCTCTTCTCCCTCTAAGACCGAATGTTTCTCAGGTATGGCCTTGGTAGGGGAACCGTTAACCATAGACAGTCGGCTGTAGGGCGCCACCTTTAAATGCACGCCCAGCTTTGGGTATTTTTTTTAGCGAAAGGGGAAGGAACGAGGACCCCTAGCCAGTGGTTCAAAAACACCCTTTGATGCTGCATTAACAAAGTCTAAATCAAAATCCAAAAAAATTGAATATTTCCTGATCAAAATCTAAAAAAAATTGAATATTTCCTGATCAAAATCAAAAAAAAAATGAATGTTTTTAAAAATTCACAAAAAAATTCAAATATTTTCTAAAAATCCACATAAAATTTTGAATATCTTTTTAAACCCACAAAAACTTGCATATTCCAAAATCCAAAAATTTTGCATTGTATTTTCTGATGGTGCTTTTGCAAGAACAAGAATTTTGTAAGGACCAATAACACGGGATGAGTCCTCTCCATTCATTGTCATCTACCTTTGGATTCTCCCCATATTCACAATGATCACTAGGCATTTCTCCAAATCTTTTAATAAACTCCTGCTGATCACTTTGCCACTGGGCATTACTTGATTCTGATCATCCAATCTCAATCTCACATGTCAAGATTGTCATCCTCATGACAAAACAACAAACAATGATGCTTTGCAATGCTATGATTTAACTCATGCTATTCATGCTAAACATGCTTCGCTTTGCTAATATATGCTTGAATACTATCGACACCAAGCTTTGGTTGCTTTGATGACTATGTTGTAATTGCTATTAATGCTATGTTTCATGCTATGCTTGCTATGCTTAAATGCCATATTCATTGCTTGTTATCTTCCTTATATTTTGGCTAATGAAGTTTTGAGCGCAGGAAAGAAGCTCTTGGTCCCACCGACTGGGCATCATCATCCAAATCCCACGGTGTTTGCATCTCATCTCCCAGTTCCCTCATGCTCATTGCTATCACCATCTTCCTGTATGCATTCTTACTATATGTTACATACGCTATTAGATTATATCAAGGACCTTGTGGCTTTGGTAAATCTGGAATTTGAGTTCCCCTCCATCAAAAATAATGATAATCCCATAGGAGTCTTAGTCATACGGATAGGCCGTTGAGCCGTCCGAGACTGGGGACGATGGTTCCCTTTTACGAGTTGGTGCGTGGATAAACGGGCTTCGGCTTAGTATCAGCTCGCGAAATCGGTTTCTTGACCCAGTCTGGGCAGCTTAACAATATTATCCTTGATTATCTTATATTTTCATTTGTTTTAACTTTTTCCCTTTAAACCCAGCATACATTCATGTAGGATTTTGAATCAACATTGGAAAATCATTCTGATAAGCGGATTGGAGAGTCAAATTGATCTTAATCTTTCCAGATTTGAGATATTCATTGCTGAATGGAATCCTCAGTTCGTTTTGTCGCTGTTTTGGGTCATTTTCTCGAAAGCTCCTTGTTTAGATTTCTATCATCTTATTTCAATCTTTTCCCTTGATTCACCTTGGCTGCAGCACATCCACATTGGCTGGTAACCGCTCTCCAATGGTGAAACCTACAGGTTTATGACCTGAGGTACTTCCACCGCGCTGGAAGTTGATCATTCTCCTTCGTGCCCGCGTGCACACTCCCTCTTTTATCCAAACATCGTTGATTTCATTGAATTTCTCGAGATTGCTTCATCTCGAGCTTTTGATTTAATTCTCATCAAGTGATGTTGATTGCGTGTCACATCACACCTTGACATCTACTTTTCAGTTCGCTCTGCTCCCTTGTAAAACAGACGCCAAGGCGGGGCAGCTGTAGACACGCCAAAATTGACGTTACTGTGAGTACATCTCATATTACCTTGTAATACCCCAATTTGACCCTCAAATTAACTTTGTTTGAGTGGTTTTTATCACTTTTCTTGGATTTATTCCCTTTTCTCCCTTTTCATTCCCTTTTCTTATTTTTTTCTATTTTTCTAGATTTTCTGGGCATTTTTCTCTATTTTTATAAATTTTTCCGAATTAACGGCATGAGGGGGGCGTCATTTTATTTTAAGAAAATTTAAGAAAATAATTAAAAAAATTGACGCCACTTTCATTAGGGGTCCATTCTTTCATTTTCCCATTTTTCTGAATTTTTCTGAGAATTTTTCGGAATTTTTTTTAGAATTAACGACTTAGCATGGGACATTATTTTGATTTTAAATAAAGTAAAAAATAAAAAAAAAGTAAGTAACGGCATTTGAGAAGGCGTCAATTTCAATTTGAATTTTTTAATATTATTTTTAACTCTCTTCAAGAGGTGATTTGGTGGCCTTCCGGGTGTCAGAAAAATACGAAAAAATAGTCATTGGAATCAGCACAGTGAGATGCACCTCCACCTAAAAAATGGGAAAATAATATTGAGAAATGAAAAATGACCCTGTTTTGAATATTTTGAAATAACGACCTTGAATCGGATGTCAATTTAATTGACGCCCGAATTCACGGTCGTCCATTCTTTTTGACTTTTTATCATTTTGATTAACGCCCCTGTGCAAGACGTTATTTTCAATTAACGCCCCTGTGTCGGTCGTCATTTTCATTACTATATTTTGAGAGTTTAGATCCGACCGAGATTCGTGTTAAATTATAAATGACGCCCCTCTGCAAGTCGTCAATTCTGAAATTGACGTTTCCTCCGCGGGCGTCATTTTAAGAAACGACCGTCTCCAAGGCGTCATTTCTTGATCAAATTCTGATTTTTCCAGAAACCTCTTCTTTCCTCATTTTGAGCCCCTTTTCACTTCGGAAAGGACCCCAAGGCTTTCCATGATTGGGAGGACCCCTTCTAATATTTGTCTCTTGCTAAAATCAATTCTCCTAATTGTTATTGGAATTAAAACTTCAATCTCCCCTATAAATAGAGCTTCCTGCGGCTCTTGCTGAGGGGCCGAAGATAAAAATTTTTACAGAGAATTGCTGCTGATTGCTTGGCTGAAGGAGGAAGCTCTCCTACACTTCACGGTTTCATCCGACAGAGTCTTCCTCCCGAACGCATATCAAAGCCAACATACAGGAAAATTGCCCAGACTCCTCCTATTGCCTTTTGCTCCTCTGATTTCTTTGTTTTATTTTTATTGTGTTAACAGCATGCATGCATCATATCGTAGCCTCTTGTTTACTTCTCAACTGTGTTGAGAACCTCCCTCCTCTAGTGCAACACTTGCACATATCTTTAGTTTCATTCGTACCATTCATCATTATCTCCCATACCCTTTTGCATAGGGGTTTAAGGGCCAACACCCAATAAGGTGTGTTCTTATACATGATTTTCATGCTCATCCTTATTATGAATTTGATGCTACATTCACCTTAGTTCTAAACCAATCTTTTATTGGTTGTTGTCTTTGATCTTTGCAAGGGTAATCAACAAGAGGAACTCTCTTCATCGGCCGACCGATCGGAAGAGAAAGGTGCACTCACAATCTCCCCGCATTTGAGGTATTTATATTCGCGATCCCTCCCTTGATTATTATTGTTTATATCATTTGAGACCCTCGCGTCTCTGGCGATCACACTTCCCTTTAGCACCACGTGCATGCTTTAATTCTTTTATTTTTAATTGTTCTAAGTGGATTTTTTCATAATCTACACTCCTGTGGCCAGGTATGATGGCCCGTGCTCGACTGCCAGTAGTCTCGGAGGGCTAAATGTCAAAAGGTCACTTTCATAAGCTGAAGAGGCCCCGGCATCCTCAGCCTCGGTGTCAACCGGTGGGAACCCCTCATCGTCACCGGAGCCGCCGCCATAATCAACTCGCTCAGAGGAGGAGGACTCTTCCGCCTGTTCCCGAATCTCCAGCATTTGAGCGGGTACTATGCTACTAGGAGGAGCCCCCTTAGCTGGAACCTCCTTGGCGGTTTCTGTCTTGGGGACATCGGTTGGCTGAATATCTTGGGATTCTTTGCTTGGAGGCACCTGCTCTCCAGTAGCAGCTCCTTCCATGGCCCCGACCTCGGGGAGCATCGTTGGTCGAACATCGACTGGAAATAAAAGATAATAAACAGTCAAGGACCGACTAAGGCACGATGGACCGCCGAGCTCTACAGGCAAGCTGCAAGTTACCTTCCATCTCCTGATGGGGTGTTGGTGAAGGCAAATCACCCTTAACAGAGGCCGAGGGGGCTTCCTCCTCTCTGTCTCTTCAACCGCGGCACCCGTCACCGCCTCCAACCCGACAATGGCGGAGGTAATGCCAGCAGCTAAAAGAAAAAGGGGGAAGGATGATCAGCCAAGGTGGCAGAAATAAGCAAACAAGCCAGACAGGAACAAGAAGTTACCTTCGTCCTCAGGCCCTTGCATCCAAGCGGCCTCAAATTCAGAGAATGATGGAACCCGAGGAGGGATGACAATGGGTTCCTCTTCAGCGGCCTTCCTCCGGCGCGCCCGGGCAGCACGGGAGTCCGCCCTCTTGGCCTTCTTGGCCTTGCTGATAGCCTCCCTGACCTGGGACCTGGTTCGCTTCCGCGAATCCCCAGGGGGCAGCGGTGTTGTGGTCGGAGCTGGCTCCGAAATGTCAAAATATGAAGGCTTCTGCGCCTTAGAAATCAACTCCATGTAATGTCTGGTCGCCTCCACAGAGAGGTGAGCTGCAAAAGCGCATAGGTGAGAAAGATGCATACTAACTATGAAAGGAGCAGCTTCAAGGCTGAATGGAAAGACAAGCATTACCTGGCGGCCCTATATATCGGGGACTGAGCGACTAGTGAAGTAATGCGGGCTCCTGTGGACGCACTAAAATTCGCTTATTCAAGTAGTTCGTCTATTAAGTGCGTGGGCGTGCCAGTCACCGAAGTGACAATTTATTCGGGCTCCGAAGAGCCCATGGTGCGCTCGATCTGACTCGGTCAGACGATTGTGTGGTTCGTGTCGGGACCAAAACCCGCCACGCCATAAAGGTCACGGCGTCATTTACATCCCCCATACGAGGGAACACCCTTGATTAATCGCTGGGATTCAGGGCCTCATGGCCAGGAAATTAATTGCATGAAAGGTCTATTACGAGGTATTGAAATCCTCACGCGAGGGCGAGAAGAAAACCATTCGCGGTCATGTCGATCGTGTACTGACCATTTAATGTTCGGACGAATGTCCGGCTCGAGAAAATCGGGGTTGTCGCGGGAAAATCGGAACGCATGTATGCCGAGATACGGCAAATTTATTGTTCGGAAGAGGGGAAAACGTTCGGCTGAGCCTCGGTTGGAGCGGTCAAAAACCAATAAATCTGTTGGCCCGGTGCAAGAGCAAGCTGCGACCATACTGCGGTGGGCCCCCCGCGGTCGAAACAAGACTTGCATGAGCGTCATTAATATTTCGATGCCAAGGGACAACGGAGGAATGTGCCTTGAATCAGCTGGAAAGCCCTATGTCTAGGGAAGCAAACATTCGAAACGTGCCGATCGTTCGGGGGACCGTTCAATATTCAGACGAGTGTCTGGCTTGAGAATATCGTAATCATCGTGGGCAGACCCGAAAGATATGTATGCCAGGGTACGGCAAATTTATTATTCCGAGGAACTAAAAACATTCGGTTAAATCCCGCTTAGTGTAGTAGGAAACCAATGAATTTATTGGCCCAGTGCGAGCTCGAGTCAAGACCATTTCGGGGGCGCCTCCCGTGGTCCAAACGAGGTATTCCCGGTGCAGAAGAGCAACGGGAAAGAGTCCCGGGACTAGATTCCAAAACGAAGACGTGTACAGAGACAGCTGGCTATAAGCCGAGGATATGGGTCAGGCACTGACCATGATTTGGGCGAACCCATGGTCTGATCGTGACTCACGAAGGTCTTATTGATATTCCCATGCAAAGGGTCCGGGGGTGACGAGAGCCTTCTCGTTCCATTCAGGCTTTGTCGGTCATTCATGGACCACTTTATGTTCGGACAAAAGTCCATATTGAAGGCACGACGTAAACGGAAGTAAACCCATAGAAATGTATGTCAAGTTTACGGCAATCTCAATGAAAGAGCGGAAACGAATCCCAATGGGAACGGGTCCGGTTTGACAAACTATCGGCCCAAAACAGTGTCGAATTACGGCCATATTGGGATGGCTCCCAAGACCCGAACCTGACTTGGAGGGGCGGCGTTAATGTTCCCTTTAGACAGGGTCTTGAGGAGAAACGAGACTGCGGAGCAGATCTCATCGTTTTATTATTGTTTGTACTTTTATTATTATTATTTTGTTATTTTATGTTTTTTTGGTGAGTTTGTTATTATTATTTTTTTGTGATTATTTTTTTAATTATTATTTGCTTATTTATTTATTTTTTATTGAGTTGGTTATTATTATTACTTATTTCTTTATTATTATTTATTTATTTATTTTGAATTTATTATTATTATTATTATTTCATTATTATTGTTATTTATCCCTTCTTTGTGATTTCGTTGTTATTGTTATTTTTGTTGCATTTGGGGTGCATGTGGAGGAATGGGTGAGGTGGAGAGTGTACCGCTGGAGGATGATTTAGGGGCGTACCGCTGAAGCAGATGAGGGTGTGCCGGCCAAAAAGGGGGGTGTACCGCTAGAGGATGAAGAGTGTGTCGTTGGAGGCTGAGGGGAAGAGAGGAGTAGTGTGCCGCTGAAGGAGACACCAAGGAGTGTGCCGGCCAGGGAATCACATGGAGTGTGCCTCCCAAGGTTGGCCAAGGGGAGTTAGAGACAGTGCCATTGGGGCAAAACCCACATGAATGGGGTGAGGTTGAAAGGCAGGTTTCTGGCCTGAGGAGTTTAGATGAAGGGTTCCGGGTGGCAAGCCTTCGATTTTCTTGTCATGTGATTGAGTCCTACACCATACTTGCCGGTCCAGTTCTCCGAGTCTTGTTCAGTTCAATTCCTTGGGCCTTGCATAGTTCCTCTGTCTTGATTATAATGTTTTATTGTTGCTTAGTTTGTTTGTTTGTTACTTCATTTTATCTTTTAACTTCTTGTTATTTTTGACAAGAATTCGGCAGCATCTCCCCTTAACCCGGATGGTAAGGGAATACAAGGGACATGCCCACAGGGAGTGACATGAACCAACAACTGAGGTGTGTGCCTAGGTAGCCACCTTTGGGGAAACTTCGGAAAACTCGAAGAAAACGCCGAACGAGAAACCAGTAGACTGATGCAAACTATGAGTGCACCGAAGAAGTGACAGCCAAGGTGTGTACCGCCGAGCAGGCCGACAGGGGAGGTGTGCCGCTGAGGCAGCCAAGGGTGTACCGCTGGCTGCTGGAGAGGGCGTGCCGCTGGGCAAACAAAGGGAAGTGTACCGCTAGGCAGACAAATGGGAAGGGTGTGCCGCTGAAGGGGGAGAGTCCAGGGGTGCGACATCTGAGAGCAGGCTGTAGTGCTCAGAAGCAGGCGATGGGGAGCCCAGAAGAAAACAAGACAGTAAGAAATGCTGACAAGAAGAAGCGCCCATAGGGAAACGTCAAAAAAAGGGCTTGTAAGCTTTCTACTTCTATTCTCACAAAAAGGAGTGCCCCAAAGGAGACAATGCATTGCTACAGAATAAAAGAGAACGGAGGAAGAGGAAGAAAGAATAAGATACAATGGGGAGGGGAAAGGAGCACAGGCTCCTCCCCTCCTTGCGCTCACTCCCTCTCCTCACTCGCCCCTCTTCTTCTCTTCTCTTTTCTCTCTTCCCTTTCTTCTCCTTGCGTGGACGGCGGTGGACGAAGCAGCAGTGGGGGGGGGTGTGAGAGGCAGGAGCCTCTCCTCTTCTTCTTCTTCTCTTCTTCCTCTTCTTCTCTTCTTCTCTCTTCTCCTTCTTCTGCCCTCTCCGGAGAGCCAGCCTCCTAGCCAGAGAGAGGGCCACACACTCCTTCGCCGTGAGAGGGTTTTTTTTTTATATGTCTGGCCGCGTTGACATCCGTTGACCATGGGAGTTTAATGGGGATTGACCCCAGTCTTGTCTTCTGAACGGGGCTACATGCGTGCTTCAACAGGGCATCGACCGCTGGGCTTTCCAGCTGGTTAGACGGGAGTCCACTGCGCGCCAAGGGTGGGAGGCTGTGACCGCTGGAAGAGCTGCCGTTGGAGGGCGCTGCACCGGGTGAGGAAAAGGACACTGTGCCGCTGAGTGGGTAGGCGGCTGTGCCGCTGGAAGACTCCAAAAGCGTGCCGCTGAAGGGGCTGGCAAGCGTGCCGTTAAGGGGCTAAAAACCCGTGCCGCTGAAGGGCCTTGCCAGATGTGCCGCTGGAGGCTTTGCAGCTAGTGTGCTGCTAGAGCTTAGCAGGTGTGCCGCTAGAGGCTTCACAATGAGTGTGCCGCTGAGGGCCTTGGGAGTGTGTCGTTGGGGGCTGAGAAGGGTGTGCCACCGGGGCACTTCGGGAGTGTGCCGTTAGGGCTTTTAAGAAGTGTGCCGCTGGGAGCACTGGAGAGTGTGCCGTTGAAGGCATTTTGAGGGTGTGCCGCTAGAGGCACTCGCAGAGTGTGCCGTTGAAGGCACGTAGCAGTGTTCTCTTCTTCTTTTCTTCTTGTCATCTTCTCTTCTCTTTTCTCTTCTTCTTTATTCCCCTGCACGTAAACATGGGGTGAGAATTTTTAGTGTCCACAGCGCCTTGTCTCGGGAAGCCGCCTCGCGAACAAGCCAGAACACGTCACCAATCTTCTCACTTTTCTCCGCCAGCTGTGCCAAGTCTTCATGGCCACAGGAGGATAAGTGGTGATATAGGCCCAAGTGGTCCAATCCCCAGCCATCGACATACTTGAAAGACACTAAGAGCTGATGGTCCAGGATGGCTTCTAATGAACCAGAAATTGAAAGCCCGTGAGAATGAAGCAGGGCGAATATCCAAGGGGTGCTGGAATACAAGTCTGCCCGTCTATCTTCCCTCCTGATGAAGGTCCGGTAGGGATGGAAATGGTCAGCTTCTGGGCACCAACCTGCCACTGCAGGTAGAGGTTCCTCTACCGGGAGGGGGATCGTTTGGAGGGTGATTCGGTCACTGCTAACCCGGCACAGCCCCCAGAGAGTCTTGATGTAGTCATCCTTCTGGATCTCTGGCATCTTCGGGTCGGCCTTGGACGACCTACCCTTCGCGGATTTCCTGGCCTCCAGATATGCCATCACTTCAGTGTTGGACCAGGACTTCAATTTCTTCAGATAAGATGGATCAATGTCCAAAACAGGCTCCCGCTGGGAATCTAAGAAACGACGTTCGGCTACATGCCAATAGTCTTTTCGAAAGTTCCGGTAGAAGCCCGTCCGTGCATTCCACCACTTGATGAAGTCCGAAGTCACTCGGGGTAGACGAGACGGGGATGGCACCCTGAAGGATACATCCTCCCGACGGTGGAAGTAGTCCCACCATGTGCGGGCTTCATCCATAGTTGTCTGACCAGCCCGATGTCTGTTCAGGAGATTGAACCGGGCTGAAGAAGATGGAATCTGCTGGTCGTATCCAAAATTCCGGCCGAAGCGGAAGGGGTAGTACGGCTCCAGCCATAGTAAGCCTCTCTTTCTAAATACAAGGACATTGTGGCGGATGGCCAGTGCCCAATCAACCAGTTCTGGCTCCAAGATTGGCCTCGTATTCTGATGCCGGTGAGCTGGTGAATAAATTCCTGTCTCGAACAAGCGGCATTGCCGCATCCTGTTGACGAGAGGGCTGGAGCTAGCGGCCAAGCTCCAAAAGTGCAAAACTCCTGGGGAATCTGTCAGAACTGTAGTCAACTTCCCCCGAATAGCAAAAATTTGAGCCGCCGTTGACGACGGCTCAGCACTAGAAAATTCAATCATCCGCGGCACAGGACGGTCCTGACTGCATCGACCGGGGAGATGTTTCAGGAAACAAGGTGCAGACCCAGGCGTTAAAGAAGTGAATGGGACCGATCATCCTTGAATTTCTGGGGATGCGTGACTTGTAAAATCCCCCAGCATCTTATATATGAGGCATAGAGCCACCGAGCATAGGGACAACTTTGTCCCCCAAGCCATCAAATAGGCAGGGTAAATGGCCTCCGGCCTGATTACCATCTCGTCCACCTGGGGAAGGGCGAACGAGCAAAGCCAATATGTCAGATACGCAGCACAATGTGTGACTGAGTCGACTCCTGTAGGATTCGGGCCCCCTTGCCGCCCTCTCCCTGAAGCAGCAGATAGGTTGTCTGGCGTCGAGCCCTCTTCTTCCGTTTCACTGTTGTCGGAGCCACCGTGGGGAAGTCCTCATATTGCTGCTCCCCGCCGAAGAAATATTGAAGCCACGTGCCCATTCGCACGCGTCGCTTTTCACCAGGCTTCCGCGCTTCCCGTGAGTCAAGCGTCAAGCGCAGCAGGGTGTAGTATGCCTTCATCAAATAGCGGTAGGCGAAGCCCGTAAAGTATTTGCCTTCGCCGTCTGTCTGGTCTTTCAGCCAGTCCGGGAAACAAACTTCTTCATATGGCTCCCCATCTATCGGCAAGCCGCTCAGCTGGGAAAGGCTCCAGAGGTCCAGTGAAGTCTCCCCCTCTGCAGTATAAAAGGTGTTGTATTCTGGGCAGAAGACCTCAATCATCCCGCAGCACTGACCTCGGGAGATCGGATACCTGTACCGAGAAGCATACACACTCTGGTAGACACCGGCATGTACCAGGATGGGAGCGTACTGCCGCAATACAAAATCTGTAAATTCGACTGCTCCCGGTCTGAAGGCATGAGCATCGGTGGCTTTGAGTTCTCCAAACCACCCCACCGAGATCTGATGCTTGAACCGGACCGCCAAGCAGTCCAAGAGGAAAGGCTCGTCTCGGTACCCCCAATGCAGCGGGGTGAGGAACAAACCATACACGGGCTTCTCTCTGTCGACGCGCCCGGTAGTCTCATTCCAGCGGGCTGGCGTGAACTGTGGTGCTCTTGTCAACAGCCCGGCCTCTGGAGATAACTTCTGCATGCCAAGAACGGCTCCCCATTTTCTGAGCTCGCCTGGAATATATATGGGCATGCCATGAATGACCGATTCGGTCAGACTATCTCTGTCCGCCAGTAAAGCTCCCTCGGCTCGATGGACGAGAATTATATCGTGCTTCCCGCCAAGGTTGAAGCGTCCGAGGAATGCCATCAAGTGTTTGTCCTTGGGGTGGTCCAGTCTGACGCCATCCCCTCGCTCATACTTGAAATGATTACCGTCGAGAATCAACAGGCGGCTGGTGTCGACGGTATCAGTCTCCGAGTCCGAAGACTCAGCTACCACGGCTATCCGCCTGGACCCCCGATCAAGGGAGTGGACATTCCCCCATGTCACAGCAACTCGGGATGCAGAGGAAGAAGGGACGGACGCCATGTTATCTGCAAGGCAGCATCCAGAAGAGAACAAGCAAAGTCAGAAATCAGTTGATCAAAGCAAGACTTCTGACAAAATTTCGGCAGAGTCTCCCCAGCTCGAGGGTTTGCCAAAAGAAAAGTGGAAGCCGTCCACTAAGGGAGCGACCCCTAAAAGTAGCCATAGGTGCTAAGCCAAGGCCAAATGGGACACCCGAGGGATCTAGCTCCGAGGACAAGTCCTACGAGGAGCCTCCCAGGGCCCAAGGAATGGGTTTAAACCCGAATAACCAACACTAGACTCACCCGCTCTCTCAAAGCTCAAGCTCACTCGGCGCCGCGGGAGGAGGAGAAAGGGAGGAGAGAGGAAGAAAATTTGCAAATGAGTAGTGAAGAAGAAAAATGAAGGAAAATGCCATTATATAGGGGGGGGATGCGCCCCTGTTAAAACGGCGCGCCCCGGAGTGCGTCGTTTCAACCGTTTGGCGTGCCGGTTAACCCGGCGCCGTTTTAACTTCCAAAGCAAGAAGGCGCGCCGTTAAACGCGACGCCGTTCAAGCTTCCAACGGTGCCATTCAAGGTTCAGATCGCCTCGGATTAGCATCCGGTGTCGGAATTAAGTGCCATTCCGAGCTTTCGTCAGCAAAGGAGATTAATCTGGACGAAGCTCATCCGTCGGTCTTGCTGCACTCCTGCCTCGCTTGCACCACCCACATCTGGGGGACATTTGTTGGCACTCGAAATATGATCGTTGGTGACCAAGCCATAAAGACAAATGATACGGCCCACTGAAGCGCAGAAGCCGATGAAGATCAACTTACTGAAGGCTTCTCAAGATGCCAGAACCCCGAGTCACCTGGAGTGAACACCGGGGACTTCGCCTCAGGAAAGTCGAGACGAATCCACAACCAACCGGCAGTGCGACCAAGCCTGCCTAATAATCCAGCATCGACTCCGTTATGCCGCTACCCTACACCTGTCGCCGGACCAAGGACGACGGTCTGCCCGGTGGCTCGCCACCTGAATGAAGACTCTCCTGAGGAAGAAGAACGTCCTCGGCCCTTCACAACAAGGAACCGAAGGCTCTGTCAGCAGAAGGTCCCGATCACCCGACACGGGTTCGGCTTCTCGCCATAGTGGGCCCGTTAGTGGCCGAATGGTCGCCAGTCAAGGCAGAATTATCCCAGATGCCGTACCATCCCGTAAGGAAGCTTTGAGCGCGAGCCGGGCTGAGCTGGAAGCACAAATCATGGTGCTGAAAGCCGTGTCGGCAAAAAACCCGCATGCTCAAGCCAGACACATGTGGAGCTCCGATTAAGGCCGTTCATCGTGCCGAGAGCTTCGTAAAATGCCCGCTCAGGTTTTTTCGAGGACCGAGGTAAGAGGAAGACTCGACGGAAGCTTCCAGAATCATCCCCAGACCCATCGACTAGCCCACGTCGAGCGAGCAAGCTAAACCGGTGCACAAAAGGTCACCGACGCCCCTTTATCCGGCGCCACCAAATCCGGCGTGCCAGAGACAATTGGGGGACATCTCCCCGGCGCCACCAAATCCGGCGCACCAGAGACAATTGGGGGACATCTCCCCGGCACCACCAAATCCGGTGCGCCCTCCGTGGCGCCGGATTAGCTGGTTGCTATAAAAGCAACCCTCGTTTGACCGAGAAAGAGGAGGACAATTGGGAGAAGGATTTATCGAGAGGGAAAAGTCTGAGGGTTTTATGGTCGGAAGAGTCCCCCGTCCGAACGTCTCCACGGCCGCCACCCAGCTCTGCCCAAACCTCCCAGTGCCGGAGAAGGAGAGCATCTGCTTCTTGTCTTTTTAGGTGGGTCGTTGTGATTTCCCCGTCGATGCCCCTTTGTTCGGGTTTCTTCTTTGGGATAATGTAAGTGAGAAAGAGGGGGGGAAGGCGATGATATGAGCCTTGCTTCCTCCCTCCTTCTCACCATCTCTGCGATTTTCCATCTCACCCTCTGTAATTTCTTTCCTCGTTATTAATGAAAACGGTGATCAGTGCGATAATACCGGCACCGGAATGATAATCTGTGCATCCTCTTTCCTTTCGTTCACGTGATGAATAGATACAACAACGGGTCGAGGGGTTTGCTGTTCTCATCCTTCCTCTATATCGTCCCCTATTCTCCCCATTGCATTTTCTCCTCATCGCCGGTGAAACGGCACCGTGCAACAATGCCGGCGCCGTGGAGGGTGATGTGCATATGAGCACATTTCTCTAGTGATCTGTGCACAGAATGAAGGGATATGAGCGTGCCCGGTGCCGTGGTCATCCCTCCTGTCTGCTTCTATTTTCTTTCCGTATGTGCATCCACTAGATTTGCTTCCCCGACACCGAATATGCCCCTTGCAACTCTGTGGGCTACAACAATACTCCCCCTCCCCGGGGTCTTCGCGTTAACGCCATGGCCGTGCTTGGCTCTGCCCCTTTTTTTTCGATGATCTTGTGGCTGAGGGCATATCTGTATATGCCCCTCAACCCATCCCGGCGCCGAGACGCTTCGATCGAGCCTCTCTGCATCCCTGAGTTACCCAGAGGTCAAGAGATTGTTCTCATGGCCGAGTTGTTAATCCATTTATTCCTCTGTCCATGGATTCGCATGCTAACGGCATTCTCTTTCACTGAACATGTTGAATCTGGCTGAGTAAGCTGCATACTGCATACACTCTTATCGGTTGCACACGATTCATGCCCATTCGGGAGGGTTAAATCTATTAGCCCATCTCACTAATCTGGGGAGGGGAATATACCCCCACTGTTTCATCAGATCACCACTTGGTCATGGGAACTCATCCATTAATGGTGAGCGTCCCTATTTACTATTGGGTGAATATCAAAATTGGGTTAATCCCAACATTTAAAACCCACAGTCCTTCACGGACCTTGTGGTGGCCGTGAGACGGGTGCCCCTCGTAGGCTAGTCCTCGGGGTTTTCCCTCACTACCGGTCGTCTCGATTTGAGCCTTGAGTCAACTCGGGTCGCGTGCCCCTCGTAGGCTAGTCCTCGGGGTTTTCGCTCCCGTCATGAGTCGACTCATCCGCTCACTGCCGCCCACAGACATGGTGCCCCTAGCAGGCTGGACCTCGGGGTTTTCCTTTCCGTTCGGGTTTTGTCGGCCGCCGTCGTGCCACCCGGCTTTTAGGGGGTTGCTCCGCTACGTGAGTACTCCCCGCTTCTCCCCGATAAGTCCTCCGGGGTGGGGAGATGCTGTCAAATTTCCGACTCGACTAAGTCGAATAAACCACTTAATAAAACATGTAATAAACCGGCTTGACTCGGAACGATCGCCGCGCTCGAGTATGAGCCTCGCGCAGGCCTATGACTTGGCTTCCGGACAGCCCGAGATCGACCCACTAAGTAATCAACTCAATAAGCTTTCAAAATCTTTCAAAATATTTTAATAAACTCAAAAATAAACCAATAAAACCTCGGTTTCTGTGAAATTGGGCTAAACCGGCGCCGTTTGCACCCGGCGCGCCCCATCCCAACGCGCCCCAAAGGGGGTCACGCCGTTTTAATTCCCCCTCCTATACCTATGCTGTGTGGCGCCGTTTCAAGTGTTTTAAGCCCTTTCCCTAGGCGTATCGCGCCGGTTTCGTTCGAATCGCATCGTCGTGCCGCTTTAATCTTTTCCTCACCTTCGGGATGATTTTCAATGTTAATAACAAAATGAAATAAACCTTTTAATCAATAAATTGAATAAATTGGCTTGTCTAAGCTTGAATTAATCAGCTTCATACCTTCGTCATGCTTTAACCTGAGCATTCATGCCACATCGATGCGCGCCTAAGTGCACGGACCCTCGGTGCATCAAATGACATGAGCTGAAAGCCAGGCAACTCCCGACGAAAAGCTCTTGCCACGCGCGATGATGGTCTTCGGGCCTAAGTTCTCTGCCACGTACTGAGGGCCCGCCCTAATAAATCGTGTGCAGTGAATCATAACATCTTGCATGATCATTCGCATGCTCTGCATCCTTTATTCCGGTCTTGACAGCCCACTATCTTGTAATTAATCAAAGGTTTTCCCTCCTCGTGGGGGATGTAATTAACGCCATAGCCTTTATGGTATGGCGGACTGCTGGTCCCGATCGAACTTTACTCTCGCCCGACACGGGTCAGAATGAGCGCACAATCAACTCGTCACTCACGTGACTGGCACGCCCGCGCCGTCAATTAGTCGGTTAATTACCAGTTAGTTAATCGGTTGATCGACACGCGAAATAAACCAAATAAATCCCAATGAACAAATAAATAAATTAATTAATTACAACAACAAAAAATGATCCCAACAGTGATAGAAACTTAAACGGCCATTGCGGGAAATGACCCGCCGCGGCCTCGAGAATATAACAGATATAAGAATAACACAGAATATTAGTGACAGAAATTTAAACGGCCATTGCGGGAAATGACTCGCCGCAGCCTCGAGAGTATAACAGATATAAGAATAACACAGAATATTAGTGACGGAAATTTAAACGGCCATTGCGGGAAATGACTCGCCGCAGCCTCGAGAATATAGCAGGTATAAGAACATCACAGAATATAAGTGACGAAAATTTAAATGGCCATTGCGGGAAATGACACTCCACGGCCTCGAGAATATGATGTGATCGCTAGGGGCCGGAGACCCTAAAATAAAGAAAGTGATTGCACCTACCTCAAAAGCGAGAGATGGCGGGTTGCTTCTTCCTCTCCCTTCGGCCGGCCGATGGAGAGGACCTTCCTTGGTTACTTTTGCAAAAAAAGAAACAGACAAATAATAGGCGGATCAGAAAAGATGGCAGTGTAGTATTAGTCCCTTGATGAAGAATAATGAAATCGTGACAAGACACACACCTAGTTGGTGTTATTTTTAAACCCCTCTCGGACACGAGTAGGAGGAAAATGCTATGATGAATGGGGGATCGTACAAACATGCATAAAAATGGATCTCCCTTATGAAAGGAGATAACGGATGACGGGATGATGCATGCGATAGAAATGACAAAAGGGAAGGGGAGAGAATGGTTTATTGAAGGTGCCGATGGCGGGATCCGACAGAGCTTCGGCAGCGTGTGGACAACGTGGAAGCAGAACGGATGGAGCTAGCCTTCCTCTCGCGAGCGCGGGCACCCGAGAAGCCGGCAGAACCTCCCCCTGCAAAAGACCCACAGGTTAAAAATGTGATCCGGCAGAGTCTCTCATTCCTCTATCGGATCTGAAGCCCCCTCCCTTCGAGGGAGGGGGTCCTCTATTTATAGAGGGAAGGTTGATTGAGGCGTCCAGACTCCTAGACGCCTCATCATTGAGGCGTCCAGGACCTTGGACGCCTCAAGAAATATTATTTATTTTTTATTTTTATATTATTTTATATTATTTTTTCTTTGAGGCGTCCAACCATATGGACGCCTCAATAATTATATATATATTTATTTATTTTTATTTCTTTGAAGCGTACGGGACCCTGGACGCGCCTATTTTCGCCCACCGAATCGCCGCCGAAAGCCGTCGACAGTGGAGAAGACGCGTTGTTTCGGCGGGTAACCGTGACTCTCGAAGGGCGCATCTAGCTTACAAGACGTCTCTATGATTATATTTATTCGAAAACATCAAACTAAACGGCCGGAACGGCGCCGCGTGCGCGCTGCACGAGGTTTCTGAAGAAGGCGTCTAACCATCTTGACACGTCAAAGATTTTCACGAAAAAAATTTAAAAAAATATAGAAAAAAAATCAAAAAATTAGGAAATCACCAAAGTAATTAAAAATGTGATGGCAACCTTGGGGTATCATGGTGTATTATGAGATTTACTCATGGTAATGTCAAGAACGGCGTGTCTACAGCTGCGCCGCCTTGGCGTCTACTTTGCAAGGGAGTGGCACGTAGTGGCGTGGCATGGAAATGGAATGAAGTGGAGTGGGAGCGGACTGAAAAGTAGATGCCAAGGTGTGATGAGACATGCTTTAAACATTACAGTCTGGAATGTTTTCAGAGTTTGCAATGAGGCGACCTTGAAGAAGGTCTTCCGAATTTCAACAATTGTTTGGACGGATATCAAACAAGAAAGGGGAAGATGTGCGCTCAGGCAAGAGTAGAAAAAGGGACCAACTTCTCTGTGTGGAAGTACCCGAGTTGTAAACCTGCAGGTTTCACCTTGGGCAGCGGTTACCAGCCAATGTGGAAGTGCTGCGGCCAAGGTGGGTCAAATAGAATAAAAGTAAGGAAATATTTGAGGATCAGTCCAAACAAGGGTCTCTTTTGGAAGAAAAGCCCAGGGCTGTCTCAAGGAAACTCAGTATTTCATTCGGAATGGAATATCTCATATTGTAAGAACTTAAGCACAGCGGCCTTTGCAATCGAATTACCTTGAATGATCTTCCGCAATGAAAGCAAAGTCCTACATGAATGCATCTTGGGTTTAAAGGAAAACTTAAAACAAACTAATATAGAAAATAGTCAAGGATAATATTGTCAAGTTGTTAAGAATGGGTCAGGATACCGATCCGGTGAGCTGATACTGAGTCGAGGCCCGTTTATCCACGCACCAACTCACTGAATGGAACCATCGTCCCCTCGCTTTCACAACTTAACGGCCTATCCGCACAACTCAAATTCCTCTGAAATTATCACTGTTTTTGTTGAAGGGGAACTCAAATTCCAGATTCGTTCAGGTCGCAAGGTCCTTGACACGTTCTAATAGCGTAAATATCATATATAATATAATGCATGACATGGTGGGACTAGTTACCGAATGGTGGCACATGATGGGACAAGGTGGGACAGCGGTGCCCCATTTGGCACAGTAAAACAGAATTATTTCACAAACAACAGAATTGCACTCCACTTGTACAAACAAATCAAAATGATTCATAGAGGTAGGAGAATACAAAGAATGGTTTTTTTATTTTTTTATTTTTATTCTTTGTTTTTGTTTTTTTTATTGATTTTTTTGGGTGGAAGCGTCTAGGCGCGAAGACGCGTTCTAATCATTTGAATTCAAATTTAAACCACCGGGAACCGCAGGGCAGCCCTTCTCCTTCATCACTTCGTCCACAAATAACCCCTCGTCTCATCAAGATTTGCTCACCTCGCTTCGTCTTCTTCCACCCTTGATACATGGAATATGGTGGGCTAAACCACTGTGAAGGGAGAGGGGGGCGAGGAACTCCTCGCCCAAGGAGGGTCCTACAAGAGCACGGAGAGGCAGCCACGGAAGAGGAAGGGCCTCTTCTGGCATTTGGGGGGCCCGAGGGGCCCGAAGAGATGGAGGGAGGCGAGCACGGCCCGGTAGGCTCCATCGATCACCATTTCTTTTGGTTTTGTAGCGAACAAGTAGAGAGGGAGAAGAGGGTTCGGTGAGTGTTGAACTTGAATGATGAACGCGTCTTCGACAGGAGACGCATTTTTTTTAATGATGTCACCCTTCCTTTGATGCGCAGGATATGACAAGGATCCTGCGCTTGACCGATGAGTGGGCGAGTGCGGATGAGTCGAACCGCGTCGGGGGAGAGAGACGCGACAAGGCAAAACTTGAAGACTGGCGCATACGTCTCCTTGCTCAATTCCAAGACGGGCAGCAAGGTGGTGCGCCCACGCAGGAGAGTGTTGGCTACTTGCGGCAGTGCAGGGGGAGCCAAGTGGGGCCTCTTCAGCTCGGGAGACGGACAGAGGTGAAAGAAGAGCCCCAATTTATTGTTATTATTTTTGTTTTTATTTTCTCTCTCTCTTTTTTTGAAATCCCGGGGCTTAACCGATGGTTGTTGTTTATCTGTTCCAGCGTGCCCAGCAAGCAGCGATGGCAGGGATGGCCGGTGGATCATCTTCCAGCTCTCAGGCTCTTTTTCTGGAGATCGCCTCCCTCCGGGAGAAACTTGCCAGTGCAGTGGCTCGCCCGATCCGGGCTGAAGAGGAGCGTGATGCCTGGGTAGCAGCCATGGCAGAGCTGTGGCGTCATGATGAGGAGAGGCCGTTTCCAGACATCCAGGAGTTAAGGGTCCTCCTCCAGGTGGCGAGGAGGGAGGTAGAGAGGGAGAGAGGAGAGGGAGAAAGAGAGGGAGGAAGGAAGGGCCGAGCGATAGCAGGATCAAGATGAGAGGAAGGCCTTGGAGGCCCAGGTGAGGGACCTCCAGCTAGGCCTTAAGGTTATGGGGCGGAGGTTAGGAGTGATGGAGACGCGCTACGAGAGAGCACGAGAGTTCGGGGTGCGACTCCGTCAGTCTGGCCACCTTTCTGTAGGTGGCTTCTTCGCCACGCCAGGGGAGCAGTAGCGAGCCGCTGCTGTGGAGCAGGTATCACGGGGTGAGGGGACTGCTGCTTCACGGAGCCCCAGAAGACCCCTGAGGGACCCTCACCTCAGGGGAGAGGAGAGGGATGCCTAGAGGGACGAGCATGAAGATGATAGCGAGAATTATCGAGCTAGTGGACCCACCTCCTTTCTTGCGATGTTCATGACTGTGATGTTTATGTGGACGTATGAATAGAGTGATTTGGTTTTCTGCTACTTATTTGTTCTCTTGCGTGTTCCTTCTTCCTTACGCTTCTTCTCCTTTACACTGTCCTCATGTGATGTGTTTGCCGACACCCCGTCCAAAAACGGAGAATCGTATCTTGCTCCGACCACCTTTCGCACGGAAGTCTACCGCCGAAGTCAACAATGATGGCACTAGCCACTTTTCCCGAACGACCTCTCAATCTTCTCGGACGACCTCTACAAAATGACAAGGCGTCCCTAGGCTGCTTAGGGAGCGAATCGTCATATCACACCAATCAATTACCCTGTGCGAGCGGTGAAGTGACACATGGGACCGCAAGGAAGGTGCCCTATCATGAGGGTTATCGTTAATAGTGAAGGAGGCAGCCTCGGCTCGCACTTCTCCCATTTCTATAGATACCTCCCTCGTTCATTCTCTCAGGGACATCGAGAGCCCGCTCGAAGAGTGCAAGTTTGCACGGTGGAGTGGGGGATTTCTGCAGCCCATTCAAAGAGCAGCCCAACTAGGCCCGGCAGGGCCCAATGAGGCCAAGCTCACCCAAGTGACAGTCCACAGGGCTGTTTGCGGGCCTTTTTGTTCCCCTGGGGCTATCGGGTGTATAAATCATATTTCACGCGTCGATCAACCAATTAACCAACTGGTAGTTAACTGACTGATTGACTGCGCGGGCGTGCCAGTCACATACGTGACAAATTTATCGTGCGCTCGTTCTGACTTGTCAGACGAATGTGAGGTTCGGTCGGACCAGCAGTCCGCCATATCATAAAGGCTACGGCGTTAATTACATCCCCCACGAGGAGGGAACACCTTTGATTAATTACTGAGGTAGTGGGCTGTCGTGGCCGGAATAAGAGATGCGACGTTACTAACATGACGGAATCATGCGAGATGCAGCTATCTATCATGCAGGAGAGGCATGGTTTATTGAATTGAGACCTTTGGTGCGTGGCGGAGGACGTAGGTCCAGAGACCACCATCGCGCATGGCGGAGATTTCCGATCGAGCATAACCCGACCTTCTGTCAACGCCATTTGATATACCCGAGGGCCGATGCAAACATGCATGCATGACGATGATGACTATGCTAAGCATGATGACATAATTATGAAGATGAGCAGAGCTCAGTCACATGTTTATTAAGCCCCGCCAACGGGGGAAAAGGTGACACAAGCATGATAGCAAGAGCAGAGTGATGACAGCCATAATGGCGAAAACATGATAACAAAAAGATTTGGACTCGAAAGGCCCTCCTCTTAGTCAATTTATTCCTAATTAGGGTTTATTAACTTCGACCGCGGAAAGGAGGGTCACTCCGGGGGGGGGGGGCGAGCCAGGGATTAGAGAGCGTGACGATTAGAAACAGCGCCTGAAAGCGTAGGTGTAGGACTTAAAACGGCGCGGGAAACCGTAGGTACAAGAGGGGAGTTTAAAACGGCGTGGCCTGATTGGGACGCGTCGAAAGGGCGCGCCGTTTTAAGGCACGCCGTTTTAGGGCGCGCCGTTTATAAACGGCACCGGTTTAGCCCGAACTCGCGAAAACTGAGGTTTTATTCATTTTTTTTGTGTTTATTAAAGTACTTTAAGAAACTTTTGGGGTTTACTTAAGTCATTCATTCAAAGGATCGACCCCGGGGCAACCGGGGGCCGAGTCATAGGCTCGCGCGAGGTTCATACTCGAGCGCGGCAATTGTTCCGAGTCACACTCGTTCGAACCGGAATTTCGGCAGCATCTCCCCATCCCGGAGGATTATCGGGGAGAAGCGGGGAGTACTCACGTGGCGGAGCAACCCCTAAGGGCCAGGTGGTCGCAACAGGCGGCCGAAAAACCTGAACGGAAAGGAAAACCCCGAGGCCTAGCCTGCTAGGGGCACCGAATCCGTGGGCGACAGTGAGTGAATGATGCGACTCATTTCGGGAGCGAAAACCCCGAGGGCTAGCCTGCGAGGGGCACGTGACCCGAGTCACCACAACACTCGAATCGGGACGACCGATGGAGGGAAGGAAACCCCGAGGGCTAGCCTACGAGGGGCACACAACCTGCGGCCACCACGAAGTCCAATCAGAACCGTGGATTTAAAACTGTAGGGCTTAGCCCCGTCACTGTGCACTCAATGGCTCGAAGGGGTACTCGTCATCAACAGATGAGCCTGCCCTGTCGACTGAGTGACTAATCATAGAAGATTGGGGAATGTCCCCCTCCCCGGGTACTGGAGTGATGCTACAGAGCAGACTCCTATTGAGATGCAAACGGGGTGAAAAGAGCGGCGTAAGACATTGTCTGACCACAAATGGGCAACCGAATGGCTAGACACATATTAGAGTAGCAGAGCCCGCAGACTAAATAAATTAACACCGGCAGGCTGTATGAATAGCGTAGAGACTTGGGGACGGGACATATATATATACCCATCATGTTCGGGAAAACTGACAGGGACTCGTCCCAGGACGAAAAGGAACGACAGAAGCGATCTTCCCCCCCCCTGGCCTATGAGGGAAAGCACAGAGGGACGGTGAAGGATCTGCCATTTAGGCGGAGATGAACGGAGATACGCACACAGGTGCGTCTCCGATCATAGCACCCGTAGCACACATGGTGTAGAGGCCGACCACTGTATTAGAATCGAGAGAGAAAGCCCCGGGGAGGGGGGAAGAAGATTCGTATAGGCCTGGGGCATGTCCAGCATAGGGGAAAAGGGATCCGGAAACTATGCACACCGAGAAAACATTAAATGTACATCGAAAAAGAAACCAGCATGAAAAGTAGATACGGCATCGGGCACCAATATATTGCATTCAATCGATGAACGATTCAGGCAGATATACGTTGTATATACATATTCCGGCGCCGACGTTGTCGCTCGGCCGCCGTTTACATTCAGAGAAGAAGGACGCTACAGGTAACGAGAAAGAGAACAACAATCTAGGTGAGGGGGGGGGGGAAGGTCAGGCTCATCTCATCGCCCGTCCCCCCCCCCCCCCCTCACTTACATTATACCAGGAGAAAGGAAAACAAAGAGGAAAGGGGAGTCAACCGGAGGGAGAAACCACGGAGGCCCACTTAGACTCCTTCTCCAGAACAGGGTATCAGACCCCAAGCTTCTCTTCTCCGACTCCGGAGGTATCCGGACGAGCAGACAAGGAAGGCGGCGGCGAGAACCTCCGTGGGAACCCTACTTCTTCCCTAAGGCTATTCTCTCTGACGAGCAGAACTCCCTCTCCCTATTGGCTCTCCTCCACTCTCTTCTTTCCTTCTTCAATTTTTTTTAATCTGATTCCTCTCTATATATGTTCTCCTCCTTTTTCTTGTTTCGAAGGCGGGGTATATGTAGCAGTGGATAATCCGGCGCCCTAGGAAGGGGCGCGCCGGATTTGACGGCGTCGGGAACACGACCCATTTTGGAGTTGGCGCGCCGAATTTAACGGCGCCGTATTAAGGGATGCCAACGCCTCTTAACGCGCCATTTTAACTTGTTTGCTCGGCGCGGGTTAGCCGATGGGTCCGGGGATGGTTCCGGAAGCTCCCGTTGACTGTTCCTCCCGCCCTGGCCCTTGGAAAACCTTGACGGGGCGTTGACGAAGCTCTTTGATATGACGAATGGCCTTAATCAGAACTTCACGTGTGTCTGGCCCGAGCACACGGGTATCCTGCTGGCACGGCCTTCGCACTGTGATTGGTGCTTTTGGTCGAGACGGACTCGTGCTCGAAGCTTCCTTGTGGGATGGTATTGCATCCGGGATAATTCCGCCTTGAATGGCGACCAATCGGCCACTAACGGGCCCACTATGGCGAGAAGCCGAACCCGTGTCGGGTGAACGGGGCCTTCTGCTGACAGAACCTTCGGTCCCTTGTTGTGGACGACCGAGGGCGTTCTTCCTCCTTAGGAGAGCCATTGGGTAGACCGTCGTCCTTGGTTGGGCGACGGATGTAGGGTAGCGGCATGACGAGGTCGATGCCGGATCATTGGGCAGGCTTGGTCGTGCTGCCGGTTGGTCGCAGGTTCATTCCGACGCTCCTGAGGTAAACTCTCCTGTGCTCATTTCGAGGTGACTTGGGGCTCCATCAGCTTGAGGAATCTTTGATAAGTTGCTCTTCATCGGCTTCTGTGCTTCAGTGGGCCGTATCGTTCGTCTTTGCAGCTTGGTTGCCGAAGGATTATATTTTGAGTGCCAACAAGGGACCACTTAGGGAAGAAAGCCCAATAAACAGCGCTCGAGGAAACAACCCTCCTAGGCGGCCTCAAGGCTTGGAGGGCCCGAGCATCGGTCAGGTCATGAGAAAGGCCCGCGCCCGAGCCATCTCTCTGCCCGGGAGAAGGAGGCGTAGGCTAGCCTATCCGACCCATCTTATACCGAGCTAAGCCTACCGCCCGGATAGGGCTGGCCCCTCTGAGTTCGAAACGACCGACGAATGCTTATCTTTGCAGCCGTTAAGAGTCCGCAGCAGGTAGGAATTCAAGAAGGCAAGGGACTTCTTCTTCCCCACGATGATAACGCTCCCACGATAAGGCCATAAAAGCCCACGATGAGGACGTAACCCCCACCTGAAACCCCTCGGCTGGCAGGACTCCAAGAGATGACGTACTATTTAAACCAGGGATACCCTCCGGCTAAAGGTAAGCCAAGAAAGGCAATCATATGCCCAGAACTCCTGAGCAAGAACCGCTTCACCCTTCTGGTGGAGAGGGATCTCGCGCACAAGCTCTCTCCTCCCTACTATTGCTCCCACCATAGCTCCACTCACTTAAGCATCAGAGGGTTTACCCCAGGGATTCCCCCTGGGCCCTCTGATCCGTTTTCCTATCTTGCAGTTCACGATCTGGTGATCCTCAGCCCGCTCAGGACCAGCGCGAGATCACGCCTCTTCATCTGGCGCCGTCTGTGGGAAACGCACGAAAAGCCAGTATGGTGCGAAGGAGCTCAGGGAGGAGGTCCTCCGGCGACAGGGGTAAGGCCGTGGTAGCGGCTGGGGATGGCCCTTCTAGGGCCTCACAGAACCCTCCCTCCAATGCCAGCGTCCCCGTCGACGGACCGCCACCCCCTCCTGCGGCGGTAGGGCTACCCCCCAACGGTGGCGCCGAAGCCTTCTAAGCCCTCAACACGAAATTGGATATCCTTGTGGAACTCATGAAGAACTAGGCGGCTAGGGATGGAAGGTCCCACGCTCTGTCAGGGAGCCCTCCCCGCGAAAATACGTCCCAGCACACCGCCGGAGGTCGCTTCACTCTCCGCGGCCAGCTGCTCATCAGCAACAGGATTGGAGGACCCTCGCAAGCTCCGCCTCCAGAGCAAGAGGCTTCCTCCACGCCAAGAAGGGGAAAATTGGGGGCGCGGCGTCCAAACCCGAAAGCTGACGTTCCCGGAGATCGCCAAGACGCTCCCCCCAGCCCCACGGCACAACAGCAACCGGAACTATCCCTCCGGCTGCGAGATTTTGAGAGACGCTTCGCAGAACAGGAGCGCGCCCTCCGCGCCCTGCATAAGACCTCTTTCCCAGAGGACGAGGAGAAATCCCCGTTCTCCGAGTACATCTTGAAAGCAGAGGTATCTCCCAGAACCTCCATTTCGACCTTCAAGCTCTACGACGGTCAGGGCGACCCGGCCGATCATTACGATAGCTTCGACACTCTGATGACCCTGCACGGAGTGTCCGACGCTATCAAGTGCCGAGCCTTCGTCACCACCCTGGTCCAAGGTGCTCAAGCATGGTTCTGGGCCCTCGCCCCCGGGTCCATCCGAGACTTCAAGTAATTTGGGCGAGTCTTCAAAGAGAGTTTCGCCGGAAGTGCCCCCCAAGGTCGGTAGCGGGGCTCCTGGCCCTCAAGCAGGCACAAGGGGAAAGACTCCGGGCTTATATTCACCGATTCAAATCGGAAGCCCTGAGAATCCCCCGCCTGGACGTGGCCTCAGCCACAACCGCACTGACTGGGGGCACCCGGGATGAGAATCTCCACCGCGAACTTGTCCTCCACCCTCCCTCGACCCTTGCCGAGCTAGTGACTCTGGCACTGCGCCACGCCGAGTGCGAAGAAGTGCTCAGCGCTTGCCAAGACGCAACCGGATCGGGTCGGGAGGGGGACAAGAAGCGGGTTTCCGAGCCAAATTCAAGCTCGGGACCTGTGTCCGCCTCTCAGCCGCTGGTGGACGTAGCTCTGGTTGATTGCACTTTGGCCTCGTCTGGGGCCCCTCAGTCCAGCTGGGTGGACGGCACACTCCACCCTTCTGCTTCGGCCGGTGGCTCCCAGCAGCCTGCCCCTCCTTTGTTCGCCGTGGAGCCCCCTGCCTCGACTTCTCAGCCGCCTCCTGACGGCCTTCCTGCTCCGGCCATTGGCTCCCAGCTGCCTGCGCCTCTTTTGTTCGCCGTGGAGCCCCCTGCCTCGACTTCAAAGCCGCTCCCAGACGCCCCTCCAGCTCCTCGGCTCCGACCTGGCACCGCCTTGGGCATGGGCCCTGCTCCCACTATTGCCTCGACCATGGATGGGCAGAGCACCAGGGCTGTTGGTCCTGCGGTGCTGCTGCCCATACATGGTGGTTCTGTCAGCGTGGAGGCTGACTCCCATCCTCTTGGAGTCGTCCCCTCCACTGCTGTCCCTGCACTCTCTGTTGGCCTCTGCCCTCCGGCTGAGGTTCGTCATGCAGCGGGGGTCATCGCGGCCTCCCCCCCGGCAGTCCTCCGGTCGGTGCCTGATCCTACTGCTATCCACTCACCTGCCCGTGGAGATGAGGGGCCTCCCGCCCCTGCCATGGAGCACCCTTTTTCTCTGTGCCCCACTATTCAAGTGCTCTCTGTGCCAGGATTGGAGCCCATTTCTTACTTTCCAGACCTGCCTGCAGCACATGCTAGTTTTGTTGGCCTCGCTCCTCCTCCGGCCCCAGGTGATCGTGGTGTTCGCCCTCCGCCTCCTCCGACAGTGGCCATCGTGTCCTCCGCCCCGGCCGCTCACCCTTCCGGGAAGGGCGATCCCCCTCGGTGTTCAGATGTGCCCGCGGGTGTCCCTCCTGCGGCCCGAGTGTCCTCCTCTTTGGCCCTCGGCCTCGCGGCGCCGGATGCTCCCCCCCTTGGCGGCCTTTCCCAGCCTCGTGTTGGGCTTAATGCCGGTGCGGTAGCTTGGTCCCCAGGGGTGCAGCCCTCCTCCCAGGCGGCTACCGTTGAAGGGTCCTTGGCTTCCTCCTCTTCTCCGACGGCCGCCCCTCGTCTCTCCTTCGCCCAAGCTTTGAAGAAGAAAATCAACCGGGCCCCGCCCGGGCCGATCGTCGACTCCGCCCCGACTCCTGCTTCGGTGCTTCCCGTGGGTGTAGTGCCCCCCTCGGATCTTGGCATGCCTCTCCGGTTCCCTCTGCTCGTCCAGCCTCTCCACGTCCCTGGGGTTGAGCCTATTTCGGGGCATCGTGACCTTACGGCGGCCCATACGGCTTTCGTGGGCACCTCTGGCTTGGACCGCTCTCGGCCACCCTCGAGGATGGAAGGCGGAGCTCCTCGGCGCTCCTTCCAGCGTTCCAACTCCACTTCCTCCACGCGTGACCGACAGTGCATGTTTGAGGACGCTGCCCTCCCTCCCCGTCGTTCCCTTCGGCTCCAGTCTTCTTCGATGGCGCCTCCGCCGCCGGTTGTCTCTTCTCTCACGGACGTGCTTGATACCGACGGTTCGGAGGTTGATCCCCATGACTGGCCTTTCTCTCCCGGTCGTCAGCACGGTGTCCGTTCTGTCTTCTCGTCTGACTCTGAAGGGGTCTTCGACGAAGATTCCTATTTGTAGGGGCTTTGTTTCTTCTGTGGGTTCTTGGGTTTTTGTTTTGCCCCTCGCCTGGGTTTCCTTGGCCTTGCTTTCTTGGGCCTTTGGCCTTGTACGCCTCTTGCCCCTCTTTGGGCGCTTCCCCCCCCTCTCCTGTACCCCTTTCTTTTACTGCTTTCATATATGAAAATCGCTTGCCTGGTGGCCGGGATAGTGTTTTCATCTTCTTCCGCAATGAAGAGATGAACCCCCTCTCCCGTCTCCCCCCTTGCAAGTATTACCTTTAGTTAAAAAAAAAGAAGTGAGACCGTGATGGGGAGCGCAAGCGGAAGTACGAGCGTTACACCCCACTAGCTACCCCGGTCTATGAGATTTATGAAGATATCAAAGACTCGAGACTCCTCCGCCAGCCCAAGCCGATGAGGTCAAAGAACCGCAATCGCGACATGCATTGCTTGTTCCATAGCGATCATGAGCACCACACCGGTGACTGCCACCAGCTCTAGGACGAGATCGAGCGCCTCATCCGTCAGGGGCACCTGGCTCGGTTCACAGCCGAGCGCAAAGAAGATCGAGACACCGCAGAGGAGATCGACAACGTCCCTCGAGGGGTCGACATCAACGTCATCTCCGGAGGGACAACATCAGGAGGTGACAGCAGCCGAGGAAGGAAGCGTCATGCCGAGCGGGCGAGCCGAGCCGTAGAGCCCCCTAAGGCCCCGCCGAGTGAGCCCCAGGTCATAGTCTTCTCCGACCGAGATCTGGAAGGGCTGAGCACCCCGCATGACGATGCGCTCGTAATCTCGGCCACAATAAACCATTGTAACGTAGATAGGATTCTAGTTGACAATGGGAGTGCCCCTGATGTGTTGTCTTATGACTGTTTCCTTAAGATGGGGGAAGATCCATCTAAGCTCTGCCTGGTCCGAACCCCCCTCTGTGGGTTTAATGACCTGGCCACCTATCCCGAGGGAGCCCTAAGCCTGCCGGTTACCCTCGGCACCCCACCCAGAACCGTTACGGTCATGGTGGACTTCATAGTGATTAAAGGTATGATAACGTACAACGCCATCTTCGGCCGGGGAATCCTCAGCCAAATAAAGGCCGTACCGTCTACCTATCACCAAAAAATGAAGTTCCCCACCAAAAATAGGTTGGGGGAAGTCCGAGGTAACCAGGCCGTGGCCAGAAGGTGCTACAATATCTCGGTGGAAGCCACAAGGCCGGACGGGATAGATAAGGGTCCCCGGGGAGTCGAGGATAAAACCGCAACCACCGAGCCTGGTCGCGAATTACTGACGATTTTCCTAAACGATGACCCGACCCTAGGAGTAAGGATCGGAGCCGACCTACCGCCCAAGAGGAGACCGTGATGCACAAGCTCAACCTCGACCCCGCCGTGAAGCCCGTACAGCAGCGCAGAAGGAAGCATGCACTAGAGAAACAGACGATCATCAAGGCGTAGGTCACTAAGGGACAAGAGACTGGCCTTTTTAGACCGGTCATGTACCCGACGTGGCTAGCCAACGTCGTCCTGGTACCTAAAGCTTCGGGCAAATGGCGGATGTGCGTGGACTTCACTGATCTGAATAAGGCCACTCCTAAGGACTGCTATCCGTTACCGAGCATCGACCAATTGGTTGACTCAACCTCGGGCAATGAGATACTTAGCTTCCTAGACGCCTATTCAGGTTATCATCATATCAGAATGGATCCAGAAGATATCAAGCAGACCGCCTTCATCACCGACTACGGCGTATACTGCTACACCCGGATGCCTTTCGGGTTGAAGAACGCTGGAGCTATGTATCAAAGGCTGGTCAATCACATGTTCGAGGAGCAGTTAGGTCAGAACGTCGAGGCTTACATTGACGACATGCTCGTCAAGACCCCCAAGGCCCAAGATCACTTCACCGACCTCGCCGAAACCTTCGGCACCCTCCTGAAGTACAACATGAAACTCAATCCTGCCAAGTGCGCCTTTGGAGTAAGATCTGGGAAGTTTCTAGGTTTCCTGGTCACTCAACGCGGGATCGAAGCCAACCTCGACAAGGTCCAGGCCATCCTAGACATGCGCCCGCCCACTTGCGTCAAGGACGTCCAGCGCCTAACCGGGCGTGTCGCCGCTCTCAGCCGCTTCCTGTCCCGTGCGGCCGAACGATGCTTGCCCTTCTTCAAACTTTTGAGGGGGCCCAAATTGGCATCTGCTACGTTCGCATGGGATGAGGAATACCAGAAAGCGTTCGCCGAGCTCAAGGAGTTCCTTACCTCGCCCCCGGTGCTCTCCAAGCCCGTTCCGGGCAAAGTCTTGCTGCTCTATCTCTCGACAACACCATCCACAGTCAGCTCGGTCCTAGTCAGAAATGACTCGGGAATCGAGAGGCCGGTCTACTACACCAGCAAGGTGCTCAAAGAGACTGAAAAGAGGTACCCCGCAATCGAGAAACTCGTGCTAGCGTTGGTTACCTCCACCAAGCACCTCCGACCCTATTTCCAAGGGCACCCTATCACCGTGCTAACCGGCGAACCATTGAAGAAGATTCTAGCCCACCTCGAAGCTTCAGGGCGACTCGTCAAATGGGCAATCATGCTTGGGGCCTACGATATCTCGTACCGCCCGCGCTCAGCTATGAAAGGTCAAGCGCTCACTGACTTCATCGCCGAGAGCACCATCCCGACTGAAGAGAGATCTCCGTCCGCGCCCGGGCCGACCTGGGAACTGTTCGTCGACGGATCTTCCAACTCGGTCGGTAGTGGTGCAGGGATCCTCCTGAGGTCCCCCGAAGGAGTAGAACTACAGTACGCCTTGAAATTCAGCTTTCAGGCGTCCAACAACGCTTCCGAGTACGAGGCCCTTATCTCGGGAGCTCGCATGGCTCGACGGTTGGGGGCTGAGCGAGTCAAAATCCATACCGACTCCCAACTAGTCGCTAGCCAAGTCAACGGCGAATACGAAGCTCGAGAGGCCCCAATGGTCAAATACCTCCAGCTGGTCAGAGACCTGGCCCAACAGTTCGAGGGATTCGAGGTAGTCCGAATAGCTCGGGAGGAAAACTCCCGAGCAGACGCCCTCTCTCGATTAGCCTCCTCTCTCGACCCTGAAGGTACCCGATCAGTCCTCCTTGAAGAGCTAGAGCGCCCGAGCATTGACTCGGAGCTCCTGGCCGTTGACTCGGCCCTTCCAAGCGACTGGCGCTCCCCCTACCTGTCTTGGCTCCAGGACTCTTGAGAGCCCTCCGACCCTCGGGAGGCACGTCGAATGAAGTATCAAGCCCGGCGCTTCGTCATCCTTGACGACACTCTCTACCGGAGGTCCTTCTCTGGTCCCCTCCTGAAGTGTCTCGGCCCCGACGAGGCCAACCGAGCCATCCAAGAGACTCATGAAGGCCTGTGCGGAGCGCATTCAGGAGGAAGGTCTCTAGCCAGGATCCTGCTACGGCAGGGGTACTGGTGGCAAACCTTGCAGCGCGATTGCACGGCTCACGTACAGCAGTGCGATCGATGCCAGTAATTCGACCACTTGGTCCATCAGCCGGCTATGGAGCTCATCACCCTTACCGAGCCCTATCCCTTCGCTCGGTAGGGGATCGACATTCTCGAGCCGTTCCCTACGGCTCAGTCCCAGAAGAAGTTCAGCATCGTCGCCATCAACTACTTCACCAAATGGATCGAGGCCGAAGCCACGGCGAGGATCACCGAGACTGTCGTCTGGAGTTTCGTATGGAAGTCGATCATTTGTCGCTTCGGCATCCCCCGGGTGATAGTGAGCAACAACGGTCGGCAATTCGATTCTCGTTATTTCGAGATAGATGCGCCCACCTAAAAATTCGCAACCACTTCACTTCGGTCGCCCACCCTCAGGCCAACGGGCTGGTCAAAAATTCCAATAAGACTATCTTAAAAGGCATAAAGACCAGACTCGGCAAGGCCAAGGGTAGCTGGCTCGAGGAACTGCCCAGCGTACTTTGGTCACACCAAACGACTCCCAGAACGGCAACTGGTGAAAGTCCTTTCCAGCTGGTGTATGGCACTGAGGTTGTCATTCCGTTAGAGGTTGCCAACCCGTCTCTCCGAGTCATCCGCTACTCGCCCGAGGCAAACGAGCAAAAATTACTCGAGAACCTCGACCTGGCTGATGAACTCCGAGAGATCGCCAATATCCGAGCTACGGAGTACCAACGCCGCCTCACGCGATACTACAACGCCAAAGTCTGAAATAGACAATTTAAACCGAGAGACTTCGTCCTCAAGAAAGCTAAAGCCTCTCGACCACTAGAGGCGGCGGGCAAGCTATCCCCTAACTGGGAAGACCCCTACCGAGTGGTCGAGACGCTTGAGAAAGGTGCGTACAGGCTAGCTACAGCAGAAGGGGAACCCATCCCTCGGACGTGGAACGCAGCCGCACTACGCAAATTCTACTTTTAAAGTTGTGCAAACAATTTGAGGGAAATAAAACTCTTTTCTTTTCATTCAATTGTTGGTACATCAGAAAGGCAAAAGCCAGTACATTGCATAGCAAAAAGCAAAAAATCCATCTAGCACCACGGCAAGAGGCCATCGCTTGGCCGACTCGGTCTTGATCTCCTTGCGTCCAGCCACTGACTCTGCCTCGCGCAGAAACTGGATCGGTCAAAGGGTGATCGACCCAGTTGGCTCGGGTGGCCCATGACAAAGGTGGCAGAGGGATTAAAAAGAAGGAAGGCTACCTTCCAAGTTGAACTTGGAAGGGGAAGAGGGAAGGAACGCCTATGAGGGCCTCCTCCTTTCCAACCTGCCAACTCTTTGGAGCGCACGGAGAGTGCAGGCACCCTTCGAAGAGTGAAAGAAAGGAAGAGGAGAAGAGGGAAAAAGCTGTTGCTAGAAAGAAAAAGAAACCAACAGAGCTGGATGAGGAGGCAGGGGAAGGCCCGGAGGGGATGGGCATCACGGATGACCCCATCCGTCCTCAATCTCGCCCCCTGGAAGCGTCGCCGCAACTGATAGAGGGTGAACAGCGTGCCTCCGCATGTCGAACCCTCTCCAGATCCACGCGACGACCATCGGACCCGTTTCAACCCCGCGTGACGACCATCGGACCTGCTCAACAGCCCAAGGCAGCAAGAACTCTCTGCTCCTCCATCACCGGCAGCGTCGTCTTCCGAAGGATCCTCCATGCTCCGAATGCAATGGCACAGTACAACGTGGAGTAGAGGCGAGGAAAGACTGTTAGTGAAAATCCTAAGCGGTGGAGAGGAAGGGACGCCCTTCGGTCTTTTTATAAGGCTAAGGGAGGCTACTTGCCTTAAATGACTCCCCCCTCGAAAACACGCCAAAGGGTTTTTCCCCTCTGAACGGTCACCTCAAATCCCTCATTTTCCACCTCTGCGGGATACACGAAGCGGCCTGGCATTCAAAGCATGAGAAAACGGAAGGACACCCTGTCAGGAATCCACCCCACCAGCATGCGAAAATCACGCAGGACGTATCGACACTTTCCAACTACTACCTATACGCTAACCAAATTATGGCAAGGAACGCAAGAAGCAAGTAAGTCATTTATTGCCTCACAAAAAGAAAATCTTTCTTTTTTTTCAGAAATGGAAAAGAGACAAACGGAGAAAGAGGCAAAACAAGTAAAAATACATCAGGCCTCAGGCCCACTTTGAAGCTCGGGAACGACAGGTGTGGGTATTTCACCCCCGGCACTCTCGGTGACGGCCGACCCAGGCACTGACCTCGCCTGTGCGAGAACTGCCTCGGTCGCGAGCCCTCCCAAGACAGTCGGAGTTGGTGACCCCGCCGGAGGAGAGCCCTCTGGATCTTCCCCGCCCGACGCAGAAGAGCTAGAAGCCGACTCCTCCGAGTCATAGCACTGGCCCGAGGGGAAATCGAACCCAGAGTCTAGCTCGTCGGCGTAATCCACTGCCCGGCGATAACCCTTCTTGAACCCCTTGCGGGCGCCTCGGCGAAGCGCTATCTCGTAGTATGGAAGGGCAACTTCCTCAAGGACGGCTCGGTAGGCCTCTGAGCCCCTGTACTGCTCGATCGCCTCCGCCCCGACCTGCACCATCCTTTCAGCAAGTTCGGCCGACTTTCGCTCCGCCTCAGACGCTCGCTCCTCTGCCTCCGCCATCCGTCTCTCTGCCTCGATCGACTTCTGCTCGGCCCCGGCCGCCCGCTCCTCGAGCTCGATCGACTTCCGCTCGGCCTCGTTCGCTCGCTCCTCGAGCTCGATCGACTTCTGTTTGGCCTCGACCGATCGTTTCTCCACCTCAGCTCGGTCCGCCTCGGCCTCCGAACGACGGCGCTCCGCTGCCTCCGCCCGGTCCAGCAACTCAGCGCGCTCAGCCTCCCAATGGCCGTCCAGCTCGAGATGGTGAAGGCGCTCATCCTCAAGGAGTTTGTTTTTCCTCTCGAGCTACTCTCGAGCCTTGGCCAGCTGCTCGATCAACACTCCGGCTTCCAGCCGGGTCGACCGCGCCAAATCCCTGATCGTGGAGAACTCCCGTTGAAGCCCCTTGTGGGCGTCATTGAGTCGGGCTAGCTTCCTCTCGCACCCTCCGAGAGTCCAGGCGAGATTCGACCACTCTGACTCCGTCCGGGCGTAGGTCTCCGCCATGGTGGCCCCCATCTGGGCCATGATCAAACCGCCCTCCATGATGACGTCGAGGACCCCGGAAGGAGAATGGCGCCTATCTCCTCCTCTCATCCTCGCGGACACCTCGCGACAGAGCTTGTACAGATTGCTCGAGATACCGAGCCTCTCCAAGGCCTCCGGCATGGACACCCGATCCGCCCCTGGCCCCGCGCCGGAAGGCCAGGACCGAGCTGCTGAAACGGCCTCCCCGCACACTATGGTCGGTTGGGGTTGCGACGCCTCCGTAGGCGAACCCCCAACCTCGACCGACGCAGCAAGCCCGGTCGCTCCAGGCGCCACCGATGTTTGGGGTTGCGATGCCTCCGTAGGCGAACCCCCAACCTCGACCGACGCAGCAAGCCCGGTTGCCCCGGGCGCCACCGATGTTTAGGGTTGCGACGCCTCCGTAGGCGAACCCCCAACCTCGACCGACGCAGCAAGCCCGGTTGCTCCGGGCGCCACCGATGTTTGGGGTTACGACGCCCTCGCAGGCGAACCCCCAACCTCAATTGTCTTGGCCCGCGTTTCACTGCCCGAGACATCGCCAACCTCGACCGGCCCCCTAGTCTCGGCCTCGTCTACTTCAGCTCCGGCCCCCTATGTTCCCACCGAGGGGAGAGCCGACCCACCGTCACCACCCTCTGAGGGGCCCCTGGTCTCCTCGGCCCCCTCTCACCCGGTGGATGGGGGAGCCGGCCCAGTAGGGTCGGCCCCATCTTGCCCCTGAGAGGGGAGCGCCGCCGAGCTAGAGTCGCCCCCGGCAGTGGCGAGAAGGCCGGCCTTCTTGGCCTTCGCGGCTTCCCGCAACCTTCCCTCCATGGGATCATTGCGCTTTGCACCACCCGGTCGTGAAGTTCCCTCAGATGCCGCCCCCTTGCCCTTATCCCGGGCTTGGGAGCTACCCACAAGAGCGTCAGGCTCATCGACCGCCGAGTCATCTCCAAGATCGACGACCTCAGCAGCCTCCTCCAGAGGCTCCTGCCTGATGTCTACAATAGAGAAGAAGGCATGGTGAGGAAAAGAGAGATGATTCCCACCCCTGAAGAAAAATCCGAGTGCTGGTACCTGACGGTTTCAACCGCGTAAGGAGGCACCGTTCGACATTCTCCAGCGTCACCAATTCCTCGGTCGACTGGCGATTCTTCAGCAGACGAGCGGCATTTTTCTCCACGTGAGGAGGGAACTCCTCCTGCCGGGGAGGAATGTTCGGATGAAAGTTGGGCATCACCTGGCACCTCCAGTTTTCGTCCACCGCCTCCGCCTTCACCCAGAAGAATTGGGTCTTCCACCCTTTGTGCGAGGAATCCTTCGCCGCCAGCGGAATACAACTCCTGTTCCTCTGCGCCTGAATGAAGTAAAAGCCCTTCCCCGCCAACGGATGCGCTTTCAACTCAAAGAAATAATGAAAGAGGTCCAAGGAAGGAAAAATCCCATGCTGGCGGCAGAGGATTCGAAAAACGGAAAGAAGAAGGTATGAGTTAGCGACCAACTAAATAGGCGCCAACTGGAAAAAATTGAGGAGCTGAAGGACGAAAGGCTCGAAGGGGAGGTGTGGGCGCACTTTTCGACATGCTCATTTGTTTGTTTCTTTAAGTCAGTTTATTCGGTGGGTTTATTCGTTTATTAAGTGCGTGGGCGTGCCAGTCACAAAGTGACGATTTATTGTGCGCTCGATCTGACTAATCAGACGATTGTGTGGTTCGTGTCGGGACTGGAACCCGCCGCGCCATAAAGGTCACGGCGTCATTTACATCCCCTCGGAAAGGGGAACACCCTTGATTAATCGCCGGGAATCAGGGCCTCATGGCCAGAAATTATATCGAGAGAAACTAGTCGCTAGCGGTCTCGAATCAATCGGAAAACTCGATGTCTAGGGAAGCGGGCATTCGAAATATGTCGGTCACTCAAGGGACCATTTTGATATTCGGATGAGCGTCCGGCCTCAGAGAATCGTGATCATTACGGGGAAAACCGGAGCATATGTATGTCGGGGTACGGCGAGTTTATTGTTCAAAGCGATAGGAGACATTCGGTTGAATCCCGGTTAGAGTGGTCGGAAATCAGCGAGTTTATTGGCCCGGTGCGAGATCGAGTCAGGACCATTCCGGGGGTGCCTCCCGTGGTCCAAACGAGGCTTGCGTGGGCATCATTAATATTTTCGGTGCCAAAGAGCAGCGGGAAAGTGTCCCGGGACTAGATTCCAAAGCAAAGACGTATACCGAGATAGTTGGCTATAGGCCTAGGTGTGGGTCAGGTAATGACCATGGTTGGGGCGAACCCGAGGTCCAGACGTGACTCACGAAGGTCTTATTGATATTCCCACATGTGTGGTTGGGGGAAGACGAGAGCCGTCTCGTTCCATTCAGATTTTGTTGGTCATTCATGGACCATTTTATGTTCGGACAAAGGTCCGTATAGAAAAGAAGACGGTGACGGGAGCAAATCCGTGCAAATATCTGCCGTGAGTACGGCAAGTTTAATATAAGCGCGGGATTAGATCCCGGTATATATGTCGGCCACTAACGGACCATTCATCGTTCGGACGAGAGTCCGCATTTGAAGTGTCGAAAACAATGACAAAACCACACGGATGTCTGCCGTAGGTACCGCAAGTTCAATGTAGGTGCGGGATCGGATCCCGATAAAGACGGGTCGAGCTAACGAACTATCGGCCCGGGATAAGATCGGATCATGGCCACGTTCGGGCGAGGGCTCTCGAGATCCAAGTCCGATCTAGTGGGGCATCATTTCTTTTCTCTTCAAACACAGTCCGGGGAAGCGGGTTGTTAAGTGTAGAGCCCGAACTCCCCAACGTGCGTCCTCGCACGTGGATCGACCTACGCGGTCAGGTCGGCCCGGTCAGGTCGCAGGGGTCAAGGGGGCAGCGCCCCTTGCGGGGGTTTCCGGGGGCAGCGCCCCCGGAACAAAAATTTAATTATAGAAAGGTTATGGTGTTTGTTCTCATGAGAGTGGTTCATAGTCTTTTATTTCATTCATCTATTTGGGTCCTTTCTTCTAATTTATTTATGAGTTTTAAGCTTTTCTTCCACTTAGTTAATTGTGTTTTTTTTTATAGGAGGCACGCCGGATTAGGATGGCAAGGGGGCGCACCGGGTATGGAACTTCAAGGAGGGCGCCGTATTAAGAGTGGGCGAGGGGCGCGCCGTTTTAATGGTTAAACAAGGGGGGGCACCGGAATTGGGCCATGCCGTTTTAAGGGTCAAACGAAGGGGGGGGCGCCAGAATTGGGCCATGCCGTTTTAAGGGTGGCAAAGGAGAGGCGCGCCGGAATAGCCTTGCAATGGAAGAGGGGCGCGCCGATTTTAAGGGCGCCGGGTTAAGGTGTATGGAGGAGTGGGAGTGCGCCGTATTAAGGCCATTCAAGGGGAGAGGGGCGCGCCAGTTTTAAGGGCGCCGGATTAGAATCGAAAGGGGTTTCGAGTGTGGGTTAAAACGGCGCGGGGAAATAGTAACCGCGTCGGGATCGGAGGAAAATGGAACTTTTGAGTGTGGATTTAAAACGGCACGGCGGCACAGTAACCACGCCGGGATAAACTCTTCCGAGGGTTGTTTCAAAGCGATTGACTGTGTGTTTCTTTTCTTTCACCCGTAGGTGGATTTTATGATATGTTTGTTCATCCATTTGGTGGATTAGATAGGTAATGAGGTGGGGTTTAAGTGATTTGTTCGGAGGAGTTTATTGTGTAAGATTTTAGGGGTTAATTCATAGAGGGTTCTCTGTGTGTTTTCAAAGGGCGTCTTGTTCATTCGTTCTTGAGTGTTCTTAATCCCCTGGCAAAAATTGGGCAGCATCTCCCCCGGATCGGGACTTGCCGGAGAGAAGCGAAAGCCACCACACGGATTACTCCCGGGTAAACTCTCAAAATGCGGAACGGCCTCACGGCGGTCCGTTAGCCCAAGTGTGAGTGTGGAACGCTCGAGGGCCAGCCTACGAGAGCGACCACGACTCACGGGTGATGAGTCTTCGAAACGGGACAAGTGTTTGCCACCGGAGGGGCATGAGTATTCATCCGTCGATGGGTCACTTTGAGGGCCATGCCATGAAGAGACAAGCCTCAAGGACACTAGATGTTTGGAGAGGGAAGAAGGGAGGTGGAGGTTATACGGGGAACACCAAGCTTGCAAAAAAGAAAACTCTTCTCTTTTTATTCATCCACACAAACGGGGAAAGTTTAGACACAGGGAGGCCCATCCCGAAGGAAAGGGGAAATACATCGAAGGGGGGATGAAGGAGATGCACCGGTGGGGGAGAGGGGATGGAGCACAAGCTCCTCCCCCCCTAGACTCACCTTCCCTCTCTCACACACTCTCTCTTTCTTTTTCTTCTTCCCTTCACTGCACACAGCCGAGCTCCTCTTCCTCCAAAAATGGCCAGCCGGGGGGAAAGCCAGATCTTCCCTTCTTCTGCTCTGTCGAACCTGCAGAGTATATATAGTGGGTTGCCTTTCCTTTGCTCGAACGGAAGAAAACTCCCGCCACTGCGTTCGTCTGCCAGACGAACAAGGTTGGCTTCTATGCTGGCATCCGGTGATTGGCGCCGTACCTTATCGTTCGTCCGAGGATGGCACAGTTGCGGGTTTGCCGGGAGCTCTTCATCCGAAGACACACCTTCTCCGATGATGTTAATGCGCTGTCAAGTGGAGATGGAGGCACGGCTTCAAAACATTGAATGCTCCCTGCGCACCGCATTTAAACAAAACAGAGCATCGTGCCAGAGATGGGATGGAATGGGGTTAAATCGGCGCGGGGGAATAGTGACCGCGCCGGATTAAAGCCTTTCAAGGGGGCCACGCCGTGTAAGCATTGCAAGGGGGTGGCATTTCCTTCAAATGAGCGCGTCGGGTAGCTTGTGCATGAGGCGGCGCCATTTTAACGCAACACAAGTGGAACCGTTTTAAGCATCAAAAGGGGGAAGGCCCCTTCGATAGGAGCGCGCCGGATAGCCAAAGAAAAAGGGGGCGCGCCGTTTTAAGGCCCCTTCGTGCCGTTTTAAGAACCAAACGGATTCTTTTCAAAGTCGCGGCCGTTTATATGAATGTCGGCATTCCCAGAACGTTCCGGTTGCAATGTATGGCCTCCGTAATATTCCGTTTGTAGCCTCTGGGGCTCGGTCCCAGATTCTGCGTGACTTTCGGTGCATGCCGAGACTGTGCCGGAGTTCCTGACTTTTCTCTGATTCAGCTCTCGGCATGGCCGGTAGGAGCGTTGTAGCTGTATCTTCTGCTTAGGGGCTTCCTTAGCGGGTAGCGAACCACCAAGCGAGTTCTCGTCCTGATCGGGCGAGGCATGAGGTTTATTCGGCATTTTCATCTCCGGCTCACGCTTGAATGTGTAGGCGCGAATGTCGCCATGATCATCATCGCCATTTTTTTGGTGTCCACAGGAGGCGAAACCAACTCTTCCAAGCCAGAAGAAAAGTGCAGATATGACCCGTGCGATCGTCCAGGCTCATCTCGTACGGGGCAGCGGCGGCAAAGCTGTATCTGAGAGGCAAGCGAAACCGGTGCTCCAGCTTCTTCACCTCGGCTTCCCCCAGCTCGCTGCGATTCGGGACCGGCGGCCTTACCTCCAACCCCTCGCCCGAACGCTGGCCCGCCATGGAACTCGAGGAGGAACTAAAAGTAGAACTCTCGAGAGAACCCGAAGACTCTGGGGGAGAAGGAAGCTGCCGGACCGCCTCCGCGGTTATGCGCGCCAACTCCTCAAACGCCGCCGCGAGGTAATGCTCCTCCGTCGTGACTTCACGGTGCATCAAGGAGCCCCAAGAGTAGAGGAATGAAGAAAAGCCAAAAACCCTAGAGAGTCTGGGAAGACAAACAGCGCCCAACGCCTGTAAACCCTCACGGGAGGCGGCGCGTCGTTCCGACCTCCGAGAAAAAGGGGGCCCCTTCATTTCAAATCCGTCAGGATCACTATAATTACGGGCCCAGGTGACCACGGCACGTGGCTACTTAACACCTCCAGATCTCCACCCACCTGAGCCACGCCGGTCCGACGCCCTCATAAACTACTCAACCGAGCCTCCTTTGGCTCGGGAGTAGGAGGGGGACAAGTGGAGAGGGGGATTTCTGCAGCCCATTCAAAGAGCAGCCCAACTAGGCCCGGCAGGGCCCAATGAGGCCAAGCTCACCCAAGTGACAGCCCACAGGGCCCACTTAGGGAAGAAAGCCCAATAAACAGCGCTCGAGGAAACAACCCACCTAGGCGGCCTCAAGGCTCGGAGGGCCCGAGCATCGGTCAGGTCATGAGAAAGGCCCGCGCCCGAGCCATCTCTCCGCCCAGGAGAAGGAGGTGTAGGCTAGCCTATCCGACCCATCTTTTACCGAGCTAAGCCTACCGCCCGGATAGGGCTGGCCCCTCTGAGCTTGGAACGACCGACGAATTCTTATCTTTGCAGCCGTTAAGAGTCCGCAATAGGCAGGAATTCAGGAAGGCAAGGGACTTCTTCTTCCCCACGATGATAACGCTCCCACGATAAGGCCATAAAAGCCCATGATGAGGATGTAACCCCCACCTGAAACCCCTCGACTGGTAGGACTCCAAGAGACAGCGTACTATTTAAACCAGGGATACTCTCCGACTAAAGGTAAGCCAAGAAAGGCAATCATACGCCCAGAACTCCTGAGCAAGAACCGCTTCACCCTTCTGGTGGAGAGGGATCTCGCACACAAGCTCTCTCCTCCCTACTATTGCTCCCACCATAGCTCCACTGACTTAAGCATCGGAGGGTTTGCCCCAGGGATTCCCCCTGGGCCCTCTGATCTGTTTCCCTATCTTGCAGTTCACGATCTGGTGATCCTCAGCCCGCTCAGGACCAGCGCGAGATCACGCCTCTTCACACGGAAAAGGAGGAATTAAGAGTTCTAAGGTTGGAATGGAGGGTGAATCTTCCCATTCCTCGAAGAGGAGCAGGTCCAGCGGTAGCAGTTCCGGAAACTCTCAGACCTCGAAGGGCACTTCAGTGAAAGGACCCTGTCGCAACTCGTAAGATGAGCTTTCTTGCCCCTTTTCTCGTCCTTTCTTCCTTTCTCTCTTTTAACAAAACCCCTCTCCATCCCTCGTGTATGCGCAGAGTGTGATGAAATCACATATTTCATGGGAGTTAGTAGTGGCAACATACAGGGGTCTCCCGGCTTTTCAGAAGGCCAGGCTAGACGTGATGGGGCTTGGAGCCTTTCTCCGGATCGAGCCAGTCAAGCTCGACCTTGCCCTCGTCCAAGCATTGCGTGAAAGGTGGGATCCAATGAGTCGTGCCTTCTTGATGCCTTGGGGGCACATGGTGCCCAGCCTGGAAGATGTGGTCCGAATCACGGGCCTAAAAGTGGATGGCGAAGCGCTGACTGGTATCACATACTCCGACTACAGGGAGGCTGCTCAGAGGTTACTAGGAGTGGATCTGGATGATCGTAAGAACAGGTCTGTAGCCAAGACGCCTATCATGAAGACGTTGGGGCTTACTGACGTTCGTTCCCGTGATGATGAGTCCTTGGAAGAGTTCATGGAGAGGACTGAAAGAGGATGCCGCGCCGTCTACTGCGTAGATGTGAGCAATTGGGAGAGAGCCAACATGGATTTGAGGAGATTCCTCTTTTTCCTGTTAGAAAAATTGTTGCTGGGCTCGAAAGGAGACAGCATTCATTGTCGCTTCTTAGAATTCCTGGTAGACCATGAGAAAGTGGGACGATACGCTTGGGGAGCAGCCATGTTGGCGCATCTATTCGTGGGTCTGTCTGAAAGGGCAGACAGAGAGGTAACAGTGAGCGGTTTTACGCCGTTCATCCATATATCCCCCTTATCCTTTTTCTTCTTCTTCTTCTTCTTTTTTTTTGAGTTAATGACACACTATGGTGCAGTTGTGGAGCTATTATTACCTCCCAATGGGAAAAGCCCGTCATTGGCATCCAATGGCAGTGCCGCTGGCGAGGCGGTGGCAACCTATTACGAGCCCAGCCCCCCTATCCTACCAGCTGATGGTGTTAAGACGCGAGTTGCAAGAGTTCCCTGCGGCGATGGTAGTTATTATTTCATCATTTTTCTTCTTTTTTTCTTTTTTCTTTTTAATGATTAAGAAGATGTGTGTGACCTGACCTAGGTGGTCTGGAGGCCTTATGCGGGCATGACCGACGCCGACCAACCATGGGTCATAACTAGCCGTGCCCGGTTCGGACGCGACCTCTGGATGCACTGTTTGAACGAAATCGAGCCACTTCGGCTACGATTGGCCATGAGGACTCTAGGGCTCGCCCAAGAATGGGTGGACATGACTACAACACCGCGTGTGGGGAGAAAGACGCGGGGGCCGGCGACCTCCGTTGATTGGAGAGTGCGGTTCCCCGAGCAATATGAGGACTGGCAACGGGGTGGCACTCCCGTGGAGTCACATGCTCAAGACAGCGATGACTATCTACGCCTCTATAAGGCGATGTATGCAGAGCTACTCATCCCGAGGGGACTGTGGAGGTGAGCACAATTTTCTTTTTTTTATTTTCTTTTTTATTTTTCTATGTTAACCTATGCCCTGGCCACAGGATGTTCGCGACACTATGATAGCGAACCTGCAAGCTCGCCTGATAGGCACGGAGCGGCAGTTACATGATACTCGCGTAGCCTTGAGTTCTTCGGTAAGCCTACATACACACGATCATAGACCAAGATTCTGGCGTTAGGTCCTCAGTGTCACCTTATGTGTGTTGCAGCGCGCCCAGCTTGATGCGGCTTCCTCAGCAATGGGGGCGGATGGTGTCTCTTCCAGTTTGTGGATCCCCACTTCGAACTTGATTTGCTTCATGAGCAGCTTGCTCATACTACGCAGCGAGCCGCGGAGGCAGAAGGCATGCTCTCCGCACAGGTGAGAGTCTTGCATTGAATTTCACTTATCCATGCCTCCGTATATCTGAAATGATGGTTATGGCAGACGAAAGAGGTGCAAGATGCATTTGCTCGCACCGCACAAGGGGAAGCTAGAATAGCGGAACTGGAGGAAGAGTTGCGGCATCGCCCAGACGATGGCTCCTCTCGGGACGCCGTGGAGCTGAGGATTACCCTTCAGCTGGAAAGGGAGGACAGAGAGAGAGAACGCGCGGAAAGGGAAAGAGACACCGAAAGAGAGAGAGCCGACAGATTGGCTGAGAGGGAGGAGCGGAGGGCCATGGAGGCCCAACTGTTTGAACTCCGAACCAGCCTCGGTCTTGCTGAACAATGGCTGAGAGATGGTGAAGAGCGCTACCGTAGAGCACGAGAGCGTGGCTTTCGTGTTAGTAGCTTCTTTGCTGCCCTGTCGATCGACGGGGAGCAGAGACGGGAAGAGGGGTACAGAGCAGCAGAGGCACCGCCTCGCATGGTTTAGCAACACCCTCCAGGGTTCTTCGCTGGAGAGTGGGGAAAGGGGTAACACTGAGAGAGAGGACGGACTTAATGTACAATTTCTAGAAGGAAATAAATGAAGGAATGTTCAGTTTCATGTCTTCTGCCTTCATTCCTACTTTTCAATCCTGTACACATTGCTCAATGAAACAAGTCAGTTTTCCCGTTCTGACTTGGCCCCTTGCTCAAGAGTGGGTGATTGTTTTGAGACTAGCCTTGATAACGAGTCAAGGGGCCAAGCCTTTATCAATTAAGGCAAGAGCAAAGATGATGAATGCAACATACGGGCACACAAATGGGAACATAACGTAAAAATGTAGCACACAAATGAGATCACACGATGCATTTTTTGTGTTGTTTGTTTATGCTTTTTTTTAATTTTCTTTTTTTTCTTTTCTTTTTTTGAAAGACACTTGTTATTACAATCGGCATGGTTTTTGGACCAGGGTGCTTAAATCGTTCTTAAGTATCCTAATACGGGGTTAACGTGCTCCAAGAGGATTCCCACTTTGGGACTCACCCGACGGCGTCTTCCGAGGGCCACTTCACAATTTTTTTCTTTTTTTTCTTTTTTCTTCTTTTTTTTAGAGCTGCTAATGCCTAGTGATCATTCTTGTGGCACCTGACTTTTATGACGACAGGGTTTCTTACTAACCTCCCAGGTATCCTGTGTGCACATCTAGATTGATTTGGGCCCCTAGACTCCTCAAATGATAATCTTGTCGGTTAAGACTTAACCTGATGACAAAACCGTCATGCCATGCTTAGGCTCCCAGTCGCTTCCGACCGCAAGGACACACCGAAAGAGCATTCAAGGTAAGAGATTTGCCCGACCCGGGTCTATTTCCTCACAACTCTAGATGGTATAGGATGGAACACCCTGGAACCCTAACGGTCAACCGCGCGACGCTGACCCGGAATCAGACGCCGTCGCACCTATTGGTGACGTGCTTGCATTGACCTAAGCCCGAGGTTAAAGTGAGAATCCACCGAGGTGGTAGATAGAGGTCTTGACTGGCCAGAAACACCGAGACTCCTTCGCGGTGATGGCTTTTGCCTTTCGAAGTAGACAATTACATGTGTGTTTTGCTAAAACGAGGTCGCTTGCCTTAGCGGGGCGCGCCTTTCAGGATTTCGTTGAGCTTTCATCTTTGAGGGGAGGAAGAAGAGTAGTGGGGTAAACCTTCCGAGAGGACCGACAAAATCGTTAACCCGACGAGCTAACCGGGACCTACTCGACCTCTCCCTTTTGGGCGACTTCGGACCAAACCTCGAACAGAATTACGTTGCCCCTTTGTGGAATTTAGCTTTTGTTTTGAGGGGTTTCGCTTGTTGAACTCAGGCACGGCCACAACCAGGCTCTTTTTTTTTTAGGGAGACATGATGATTTGATATGTAGGAATCCCTCTTGTATGCCTGCGGGGACACTGCCCTCTTCTCGTGCTCTGACTCGAGTTCGAGGAGATGAATCCTACTCTCGCCTTCAGGGTATGGTATTTTGGTTCCCTTATGCTCAGCGTTTTAAGGGCGCCGGCTGTCTCATTGGGCCGAGAAAGGAGAGAACAAAGATTACGGCTTTCCTGGAGACCTTCGAGTATGGCCCCACAATAAGCAATACGACCAATTTTTTTGGCTAAAACAGCTGCGTGTACGCGTGTTGCCTCCTTTTAGTGGGCGTAAGCCGACATGACCGGACAGGAATCTCCACGGTTCTGGCGGGCCAAGACCCGAGACCTACCGAGCCTTAATGGGTCCTATCCTACATGAAGGACAGATGCAAAGATTTGACTGCATGATGAACACTAGGCAATCCTTTTTTTTGTGTGTTGGGCCTCCCTCGAGTTTCGCTTCGTTTGATCCCAAAAGCGAGGTGTGGGAGTATGCGCAGGTTAACCCTGAGTTAGACTACAAAGACCGAAGAGTGAATTTCCGGCTCCGATGGTCCTCGTACCATGCTAGTTGTTACACTTATCTAAGGGTAGTATTTCTTAAGATAAAGCCCGTTCCAGGGGTGGGATAACTCGGTCCCTTCGGCATTGACTAGCTTATAGGCGTTGCCAGGGTACACAGCTTGAACCACACCCAATTGGGTTGGAGTTTAGAGCGTGGCCCTCCAGGTTTGACAAAAATTCTTTTTACGATCATCTCACCGACTTTGAATTTTCTCTCAATGACTTTCTTTTGGTAAAAACGAGCGAGTCTATTTTGATAAACACGTGCATGCTCGGCAGCGGCCAGCCGCTTCTCATCTAAGAGTTCCAACTGGCAAGGAGTGAATCACGACGTTCATCGAGGGAAATTCCTTATCCAATTGTACCCTGAGAGAGGGAATCAAAGTCTCGTACGGGACTACCGCTTCCATTCCGTAAGTAGGGGCAAACGGAGTCTGCCCGGTGGGGGTACGGATTGAGGTGCGATAGGCCCATAGAGCTTCGATAAGTTTTTCTGGCCAGTCTAAAAACTTACTGGACTCGTAGGTTTTCTTTATGATTTTGATCAATGTTTTGTTGGTGGCCTCTGCTTGGCCATTACCTTGTGGGTAATAAGGTGATGAATGATGCAATGCGATTGCGTACCTTTTGCAGAGGTCTTGAAGATCCTGAGAAATGAACTGTGGCCCATTGTCGGTGACGATTGTGCTTGGGACGCCGAACCTGGTGAGGATGTTCTTCATGATGAACTTGCAGACTGTTGACGCCTTGATTTCGCGTAAGCTTCGACTTCGGCCCATTTGGTGAAGTACTCCGTCGCAGTGAGGATGAAAGATTTCTGCTTGGTGAGGAATTGGGATCACCTAGGGGACCAATGATGTCGAATGCCCACATGGAGAAAGGCCATGGGGAGGATATTGGATGAAGTGAGGAAGATGGTGAATGAATTTTATCGGCGTGGAGTTGACACTTGACACACCTACGGACATAGACAGCACAATCCTCTTCCATAGTGGGCCAGTAAAAGCCTTGCCGAATGATCTTCTTAGCGAGCATTTGGCTATTTACATGGCCACCGCACACACTCGAGTGTGCTTCCTCTATACATTTCCAGATCTCATCGTCATCAAGACACCTTAATAGAACACCAGTAAGGCCTCTCCTATAGAGTAGACCTCCAACCAATGTGTATTTCTGGGCCACCCTTCTTATGGCTTTCTTATCCTCTGTGGTGGCTCCTTCAGGGTAAGACTGATCTTTGCAATATTTGACGATTTCACAGAACCAAGGTTTCTCCTCATCGGCCAGTTCTTCTTCAAATTCTGCCAACATGATTTCCCTCTTCTCAAGAATTTCTCCTTCCTGAATCTTCCGTAGGACTCTTTCTTTGATCTTTAAAAGGTAAGGGTCCTAAACGGCAGGGACGAGACGCTTGTATATGGTGATGGATTCAGACCACACACCTAAAGGGAATCTAAAAGATGACGCCAAGGAGGTGAGGGCATCGGCCAGAATGTTCTGTTCGTGAGGAACATGGACAAAGATCAGCTTGGTGAACAATTTGGCATAAGCGGAGACCAGCTCCTGATAAGGCTTAAGCTTGGGATCAAGAGTGCGATATTTGGTAAGCACTTGACGGAGAACAAGTTGACTATCACCCACGACTCGCAATTCAGTGATATAGAAAGAATGGGCTAGTTCCAAACCAGCTAGAAGAGCCTCATATTCAACAATGTTGTTGGTGACTGGGAATGCGAGATGAAACGCTTCTGGGATGGTGACGCCTTCGGGCGTCAGAAGGACAATGCCTATACCCTTCCCTTGGGAATTCAGAGATCCATCAAAATATAATGTCCACATTGGCTCGTCGGATTGAGTGATGGACATTAGTTCCTCATCTGGAAACTCTGATTGGATATGATCGAACTTGGGAAGAGGATGATGAGCGAGATGCTCGGCTATAGCATAGCCTTTAATTACCTTTTGCTGGATGTAGGTGATGTCAAACTGAGATAGGAAACTCTGCCAGCGTGCTAGCCTATCGGTAAGGACGGATTTCTCCAGGAGGAATTTGATAGGATTCATGCGAGCAATCAAATGGACCTCATGAGCCAGGAAGTAGTGCCTCAATTTCTGCACTACCCAAACGAGGGCAGCACATATTTTCTCCATGGCTGTGTACTTCTGTTCACAGGGATTGAGGAGTTTAGACAAGTAATAGGTTACCCGTTCCTTGCCTTCTTCATCGGCTTGTGCGAGGACGGCTCCCACGGAGTCATCCAGGACTGAGATATAAAGGATAAGAGGTTTTCCTGGCTTGGGTGGAATGAGAACGGGTGGATTAGCCAGGTATTCCTTTAACCCTTCAAAAACTTTCTGGCATTTAGAATCCCAATGGAATTCTACTCCTGACTTGGTCAACTCATAGAAAGGTCTACACATTTGTGAGTGCTGAGACACAAACCGACGAATGAATTGTAACCTCCCAATTAAACCTCGAACTTCCCTCAAATTTTTAGGGGGCGGCATATCCCTGATGGCCTTAGCTTTGTTGGGATCTATCTCAATCCCCCTTTTACTCACAATGAAACCCAGTAATTTGCCCGATGATACGCCAAACACACACTTCTTCGGGTTCATTTTCAATTGGAACTCCCTTGATCTCTGCAACACCTTAGCCAAAACCCTTGGATGTTCCACCATGGTTCTTGATTTTACCAATAAATCATCCACATACACCTCCAGATATATATGCATCATGTCATGAAATATGGCCATCATAGCTCTTTGGTAAGTAGCTCCAGCATTCTTTAACCCAAACGGCATGACCACATAACAATATGTTCCCCAAGGTGTAGTGAATGACGTCTTCTCCTGATCCTCTTCTGCCAGAAAAATTTGATTCTATCTCGAAAATCCATCCATAAATGAGAGGGTTTCATAGCCTGCCGTGTTATCGATCAACACATCAATGTGAGGCAGGGGAAAATCATCCTTTGGACACGCGCGGTTAAGGTCCCGGAAGTCGATACAAATCCTGACTTTCCCATCCTTCTTCATGACCGGGACAATGTTCGCCACCCATTGAGGATAAAGAACGACTCTGATAAACCTGGCTTTGTGGAGCTTGTCGACCTCTTCTTTCATTTTCAAAGCCATTTGAGGGTGGAAACGCCTTAACCTTTGTTTTACCGAGGCGGACCCTGGTTTTAGAGTTAAGCGGTGTTCGACCAAGGTGGAATCCAGGCCCGGCATATCCTCGTAGCTCCATGCAAACGTGTCCTTATACTCTTTGAGAACTTCAATTAAGGCCTCTTCTTCAGAGGGTGGTAAATTATCACTTATGAGGATGATCCTAGGGTCTTCCTCAGTTCCCAAGTTGACTTCTTTGGTGGACTCTTCTACGGCGGCTGACGGCTCGTCGAATCTCCTTATTCCACTAGCATATGCGCCAGCCGCATCCTCATATTCTTCATCCTCATCTTCAATAGGGTATTCTTCATCGGTGATTTCATAAACCCCATATCCTTCATCAATCACACAATTATCCTCACATTCTATCTCCGGTAGTTGGATGGGATTTTCTAGCAACTGAGGGATGGCAAGAAGGGCCTGACACCTGGTGGCTAAATCCAGAAGGAATCGACGAGGGATCTGCTTATCCTTGGATTTCTTTTTGGATACTACCCTTAACCTATTATTCCTAGGTTGACTGGGTTGTCCTACGGACGAAGAAGAAGTTAAAGAAGATGCCGAAGAATGTACAGGGAAGGACCCCTCAGAGGAGGGGTAGAAAAGGTCACTCATAGGACCTTGGATGAGTGGCCCGTAGGTCGGGACGCACTCGCGGGAGATGTAGGAGGTTTCCTCAACGAAGATGTGTTGTTGAGGGGTTTGAAAATCGACGTTTTTTTTCATTTTCATTTTTTATGACAAAGCAATGAAAAGAGATCGGAGGAGGGGGGAAAGTGATCATGGCTAAAGGGTTGGGAGGCTCATAAAGCAGATCATGATTGAAAACCTAGCGCGGGTTGAGAAACCCGCGTAGGTATGTAAGTAGAGAAGGGGACCTGGGAAGATCGTCAGACAACCGTCTGGCCCAGGAAGGAGACAGCAACGAGGGCTGCGGTGAGTGAATGGAGAAGACGACGGCTAATGAACCGTCGATGGTAATGTTGGTGACGGATGAAGATCCGCCGGTATCAGAGTCCTCTTGGCGAGGATGGTTTGGAATTCTGGCAACAGTAGTGATATCCCCTGGCATTTCAGAGATCAATGGCGGTTCCTCCAGCTGCGAGGGCGAGAACATTCTTTCTAGTGCAATGGAAATATCTTGGATGTCGAACCATTTGCTCCATTCGCATTCCGGATCCCTGATCTTGCCTCTCTTAGCGGCCTTTGAACATTTTTCAGCCAAGTATACAACATGTGATCCCCCATGTGTTTCTTGCGGGTAATCTCCCATTTGAATAATGACCCCCTTTTTAAAATGGGAGGATAGGGTCCATGTGAGGGGTTTCCCATCTGCCTCGAGTGATCCTTCAAAACCTAGGCCAAACTTGTGACTCAACCTTTTTTCCTTTGGCGGTTTCAGCCTTCCTTGTAGCTGCGCGCCCAAGCCTTTGCCCTGTTGATAGCCGATATTCCTCATTATCTCCCATCCTTTAGAATGAGAAGGGAGACGTGACATCGGTACCGAAAGTGGCTTCTTTGGTGTTGGCGGAATGCGGGATGGGTCATACACATCCAGTAGTGACAATATGGGCCGATGAGACGGCCAAACAGACGGCAGAGAGATGTTAATAGCGTCCACTGAATGAAGGACAGGTGTGCTGACTACTTTAATAATCCTCCCATTGTATGGAAACTTTAGGCATTGGTGGTTGGTGGAGGGTACAACGTCCATGACTTCAATATAGGGGCGGCCTAGTATAGCCTTGAATGTGGGATCCATATCGAGGACATGGAATTCCGTAGAAACTGACGCAGGGCCTAACTCTGCCTTCAGGATAATCATCCCTTGTGACGACCTTTTGCTATTGTCATATGTTGTGACTGTGATTGAAGACGGTCTTATCTGTTCCTCACCGACCCCACATAACTGGAGGGTGCTCATGGAGATCACATTTATGGACGCGCCCGTGTCCACCAAGCACGGGTGTATGGACACTCCATTGATTTTTATTGAAATACACAACGCATACTTTCGAGCTTCCTTGGGGGCGAGCTCATGGTCGTGGAATACAATAGCTGGTTGTGTGTCTGTCGGCGTCAGAACGACCGAAATCTTCTCTACAGGGAGGTCCTCATTCACCATAACCTTTTGAAGATATTCCATTAAGGCTGCCTGATGGGATGTGGATCTCTGAAGCAGCTCCAGGATCGAGATCCGAGCTGGCGTCTTGTCCAGGTGTTTTAACAAATCATACTATGTTCCTGGGATGGATTTTTTCGGCTGTTCTCCATTGTCTTTCTCTGGCTGAGACTGCTCAGGGTTCTGACTGTTCTGGGGAAAACCCTGTGGAAAATCCGTCCACTCCGGAGCACCATGGCTTGCGGCTTTTGCACCTCTATGGGGTTAGATGTGGGTTTTAGCAGGGTTTGAGGGGTAATGGTGGAGGAATGGTTGATGAAGCAGGGGTGATGATGGGAGCAGGGATTCTGATGAGGAGTTTGTTAGGTGGAGGCATGGTGGAGGTAGAGGGGATCTCATACGGGCTATGGAGGGTAAGAGGTTCGGAAGGTGGAGGCGGAGGCAAAGTGGAAGTAGAGGGGATCTCATGTGGGCTATGGAGGGTAAGGGGTCTGGAAGGTGGAGGCGGAGGCAAAGTGGATAAGGCTTGAGATGGATAATGGTTCTGAGATGGATGGTGGGTGATAAGTGGCTTTGAGGGCGTTGGTGGAGGTATGGTGGAAACAGGCGGGGTCAGGTACGGTTGACGAATGATAAGAGGTTTGGAAGGCATAGGGGTAGATGTAGTAGGGGTGGATGGCAAAATGGAGGGGTGAGAGAAGATGAGAGGGTGTGAGGGTATAGTGGAAGGCGTTGGTTGATAGGTCATTGGTGAGTTAGTGGGAGGGGTGCGAATGAGAGGACGTAATGGCTGTGGAAATGATGAAGGCTACACTACAGGTTGCGATGCGGGTTGATGAGAGAGAGGTGCTAATCGGGCAAGGCGAGGGGGTTGCCTAATGATAGGGTTGGCGGCAGCAAGAACAGAGGTACTTTCTGGGTGCCACACCTGCTCTCTCCTACTTCCGGGAAGGAGGAGATGGGGTTGACCTGGTGATTGGGTTGTTGGTGCTCCGGTAATGGATTCTGGATTATGCCCATGTTGGGCTGTTGTGGTTGGGCCTGCTGAGGCTGTTGTTGCTGTGGTTGTTGCTGTGGCTGCTGTTGTAACTGTTGTTGTTGTTGGAACTGTGGTCTAGGAGGAGGTCTCCTGCTTTGAGAGTGGCGATGTATCTCTCATTTCATCCCAGTCAATTCCGCCTTCATCATTCATGTCATAGATATAGTCCTTGAAGTGGAAACAATTCTCTACTGTGTGTCCTGGCTGCCTGTGGTAGACACAGTATCTGGAGGTATCAACATTCAGGGGCCATGCAAGCTTCTCCCTGGTAGGATGAGTGTATTTGAAGCCATGAGGGTGCTAAAATATCTGCCAAAGTTTCTGGCAATGGCGGGTAATGGGCTCTCTTGGGACCGATCGGTCTCCTTTGTTGCTGTGGGGGTCCGTAATTCCCTGGGGGTGGAACTTGGTGGTACTGAGGTGGTGGTTGTTGTTGCTGGGGTCGGGGTTGTTGCTGGGGGTTAAATGGTTGAGGCATGTTGTTGTGGGGTGGATTATTTTGGGGTGAAGGACGAGAGGGGAAGGGACATTGCTGGAGGGGAAGTCGTGGCATTTGTGGATACCTTGGGTTGGCTGCATAGTTGGCGTTGTTGACTGCACTTACCTGCTCATTTGTTACGACCCCTTCTGTCGCTCCACTTGGGACACCAGTGCCTATTTTTCTGACTACCTTGGGCTTCGGCGGCTCAAACATGTGCATAATAGGGGAGTCTTTCAACTGGGTCTGGATATACCGGGCCCTCTCATAGAGCTCTTCCATTGTGGTCAGCTTGTACATGGCCAGGACGTGCCTGAACTGTGGGATTGCATTGGACACAATCATCTTTACTTGTTCAGGCTCTGAGAGGGTATCTCTTATCCTCTCTGCCAGAGACCTCCATCTGTCAGCATAGGGGACAAAATCTTCGTCCGGCCTCATCTTCTCGGCCACTAGGTCGGTAATGGAAAGAGAGGGACCAACCCTATCCGATACTTTTGCAAGAATCTTCTTTGCACTGTATCAAAATTCTCGGCCTCGCCGGGCTCCAGAGAATAGAACCACTCTAGCGCAGGACCGTCCAATGATCTCCGAAAGAGGTACGCCAGGGATCTCTGGTCGTTTTACCAATAGGAGGATTCATACATGAAGTCCTTGAGGTGAATAAAGGGGTTGCCAGTGCCATTGTACCTGCGGTACGTAGGCATTTCAGAGGGAGGAAGATGGATCACCGGAAGGATTGGTAAAGCAACCTCCGGGGTGGATTTCACGTCCACCATTTTCTTCAAATTCTGAAACTGTTCGTCCATTCTATTGAACCTGTTGAGGAGCGATTGGGCGAGCTCCTCGGGAGGTGAAGGTGGCACCTGCCACTGGGGAGGAAAATGTCTCCCGGAGACTTGAGGGGGAAATCCCAAATGAGAGGGAGCTACCGGGCCGCCGACAGTTGGCCCCGGCTGGAGCGGTATGTGGGGAACAGCAGGGGTTTGAGATTGTGAAGGGAACTGGAACGAGGGTGGTTGTTGGCTCGCCTGCCCTTGAAGCGAGGGAGACTGGATGGCTTGCACCAGTGAGGAGATGGGATGGCCTGCACCGACTCTTGGAGGGGTGCGATGGCTGGAGTTGACTCCTGGGGGGCGGGGAGAACGGATTTCCCTTTCAGAATGGCCTGGAAGGCCCGGAGCTGCTCAGAGGTAAGCTCCATGTTAGCGAGGACACCTAGCAAAGAGGAGATGTCCTGTGGTGGGGATGTGTCCCCTGCGGTAACCTGCACCTCACGTGAGGGCTCATAAGAAGGACCCGAGTCCATAGCATGGACTCGCGGCTCGACTGACTGACCACGACCAGGGTGGTTCTCCTCAAAAGACTCGTGAGCCATGCTCAAAGTTTTTTCGGAACGCAAAAACATACACCAACAAGCAGATAGCAAAGATTATCAAACAAGTGAATGCCTTTACGCCCCTTTTTTTGTTTTGATTTTGATAATTTTTTGTGTTTTTAACCAGATCTGAAGTTCACACAAAAATAAGGACCCTAGTTAGTTTTTGTTTCACCGCCGTGTCAACTAGGGTCTCTCGTCTCACCACAGATGGGTCGACTAATTCCGGGGAACTTCAATGGTACAACCAGCCCAATGAACGAAGAGGGAATCCTTCACTGTCGGGGACTTACGGAGGTCCCGGTGGAGGAGATTCCAGTCCGTCGAGAGGAATTCCCGAACGGAGAGTCCTTCCTTCACCGAGAGAGGGTGATCCTTAGAAAAAAATGAAAAAAACTAGAAAAGGGGTGGATGCATGCAATGAAGTGCTGAACAGATATACGGAACATAAGAAAACAACAGAGATAACAAAGATATAATCAACACCCAATGAATCATAAGGGACTAGGGGCGAAGTGCACGAGGTGCACGAGGGATAAGAACTGAAAGTGCTACTGTGAGCACAACTGGAGCGCGCGAGGGCGCAAAGGTGGAGAGGCACATGCGGTGCCGAAGTTGCAAGAGTCACCAAGGGAAAGCGAAAGAAGTCCCACCGTGATCGCCAAGATGTGAGCGACGTCACGCGGCGGATTTGGTGCGGAGGCGAGGCGGAGCGCGCGGGCTCGTTTTGCTGCGACACAAAAAAAAGGAGAGAGAGGAGAGACCACCACGGGAGATTGCTCCGGCGGGGTGTGCGGAATAGATGTAGCGTAACAAGATATGAGGATTAAATGGCCATGGCGAAAATGACTCTCCGCGACCTCGGGGAATGGGAAAAGTGTAGAATTTAAGTGACAGAAATTTAAACGACCATTACGGAAAATGACTCGCCGCGGCCTCGAGAATATGAGCAGATATGAGAAGCACAGAATGTAAGTGACAGAAACTTAAACGGCCATTGCGGGAAATGACTCGCTGCGGCCTAGAGAATATAGCAGATATAAGAATAACACAGAATATTAGTGACAGAAATTTAAACGGCCATTACGGGAAATGACTCGCCGCGGCCTCGAGAATATAGCAGATATAAGAATATCACAGAATATAAGTGACGGAAATTTAAACGGCCATTGCGAGAAATGGCACTCCGCGGCCTCGAGAATATAGCAGATATAAGAACAACACAGAATATAAGTGACAGAAATTTAAACGGCCATTGCGGGAAATGACTCTCCGCGGCCTCGAGAATATGATGTGATCATCAGGGGCCGGAGACCCCAAAATAAAGAAAGTGATCGCGCCTACCTCAAAAGCGGGAGATGGCGGGTTACTTCTTCCTCTCGCTTCGACCGGCCGATGGAGAGGGCTTTCCTTGGTTACCCTTGTAAAAGAAGAAACAGACAAATAACAGGTGGATCAGAAAAGATGGCAGTGTAGTATTAGTCCCTTGATGAAGAATAATGAAATCGTGACAAGACACACACCTGGTTGGTGTTGTTTTTAAACCCCTCTCGGACACGAGTAGGAGGAAAATGCTATGATGAATGGGGGATCGTGCAAACGTGCATAAAAATGGATCTCCCTTATGAAAGGAGATGACGGATGACGGGATGATGCATGCGATAGAAATGACAAAAGAGAAGGGGAGAGAATGGCTTATTGAAGGTGCCGATGGCGGGATCCGGCGGAGCTTCGGCAGCGTGGGGACGACGTGGAAGCAGAACGGATGGAGCTAGCCTTCCTCTCGCGAGCGCGGGCACCCGAGAAGCCGGCAGAACCTCCCCCTGCAAAAGACCCACGGGTTAGAAATGGGATCCGGCAGAGTCTCTCCTTCCTCTGTCGGATCTGAAGCCCCCTCCCTTCGAGGGAGGGGGTCCTCTATTTATAGAGGGAGGTGATTGAGGCTCAGGTCTGGACGCCTCATTGAGGCGTCCAGGACCTTGGACGCCTCAAGAATATTTTTTATTTTTTTATATTATTTTTTCTTTGAGGCGTCCAACCATATGGACGCCTCAATAATTTTATATTTTTTATTTTTTTTAATTTCTTTGAAGCGTCCGGGACCCTGGACGCGCCTATTTTCGCCCACCGAATCGCCGCCGAAAGCCGTCGACAGTGGAGAAGACGCGTGGTTTCGGCGGGTAACCGTGACTCTCGAAGGGCGTGTCTAGCCTACAAGACGTCTCTATGATTGGATTTATTCAAAAATGTCAAACTAAACAGTCGGAACGGCGCCGCGTGCGCGTTGCACGAGGTTTCTGAAGAAGGCGTCTAACCATCTTGACACGTCAAAGATTTTCATGGAAAAATTCAAAAAAATGTAGAAAAAATTAAAAAAAAAGAAAATCACCAAAGTAATTAAAAATGTGAAGGCAACCTTGGGGTATCATAGTGTAATATGAGATTTACTCATGGTAATGTCAAGAACGGCGTGTCTACAGGCGTCGGAGGACGGATCGACGGCAGCTCCGGGACGGGAACATGACGGGATAGTTGCTGTCTTGCACAGCTCGGCCTCACACCGGGTGGTCTCTCACCGGGCGACACTCGAATCTCACAAAGGAGAAAAGAGGGAAGGGAAGTACAAGAAGTGGCCAAATGCACCAACGCGATTTTCTTTCAAGCAATCTTTCATATGTGTATAACAACACCCTTAGCCCCCTTTATATATAGGGAAGGCCGTAACATCCAAACCTTTAGACTTTACCTATTTGCATATATATCCTAGCATAATAAAACAAGACTCAACAACTCACATTTGACTTGTGGGTTTAATAAAAATAAAATACACATATTTTTTGACCAACCTTGCCTAATAAAACAAAAGTAAATATACATGTAGTAATACATGTATTTTACACACGTACATACTCAATACTCAAATACGTACAAATACACACAAATATCTACTCAGGATGTCGAGTTTTCGAGTGAGTCTCCGAGCCACAAGCTCGGTGTCAGGGCAGTGCAGCGTCGGTTCCGAGTAGTGGGTCCGTTAGTGGACCCGGTGTCCCCACCAAAGGAAGGAACATGCAGGACAGATGACAAACTCAATGTGGGAGTACAGTCCAGAGATCCCTTACAAGAAACAGAGATAAAGGATCCATGCATCTGCAATACGGACTTTATCCCTACCCGAACATAGAGAATAGGACCGAAACAAAGTAGATGTACCTGTCATATGGCTGGAGGCTCCGGGGTCTATTACCCAAGAGCTGGGCGTCCTATCTATACAACTGAGGGCATGATCAATACAAGGCATAGTACCTGACTGAGCAAAGTGAGAAGAGTCAATATACCCTTCGGGCTGGCTAGGTGTCTCTGCTGTGGAGGAGGTGGTGCGACAATGTGCTTCATGATTTTCCATCAGTCGGTGAAGAAGCTGATACTCTTATGTAGACAAACCAGAAGCACTGTCCTCGATCTCTTCTGAGAAATGGGCCTACCCAAAAACATGACCTCTACCACGACCTTCTCCTCGACCACCACCACCACGGCCAATCAAACTCTCAATATTAGCCATCATAACCGGGTTGGCCATGGCCGCCCACCCCTTGAAAGAACTTGCACAGGAGAATCGCGACCACACAACTACGCCTCCAACATTAACCGGCAATTATTACAGACAACCATCTACCATCATCCACGCACATTAACAGAATAGGAGAACATTCATGACTATATCATTTAGCTGTCCCTTACCATGGGACTGCCGGTATGAGCAGAATAATAGACCTGATCTTCCTGTTCTTAAGATCTGGATCAGGTCCTCTGATTCCCTTCTCAGCGCAAGTGCCAAAGGCAGCACACCCTGTTTACAAGAAAGTGCAGCCCCTCTTCTTAAAGATGGCATAATCCTCTTCTTCTTAAAATGTGAAATCCCTCAAAAAAAAGGAAAGGTCCCTTCCAGGCATCTGCTCCACCAACTTTAGTTTAACTCAGTTCTTCTAGTCGCACTATTTTTCCTACTCCACGGTTGAGGTGCAGTCTACAGCCACAGCATTCCGGGAGGCAAACCCCGTGGCCGACGTCCAAGAGGTAGCCAAGAAGGAGGACCCAGAATAGGCAACAGACGCGCTGCCCGCCGAAGAGGTGAAGGAGATGTCTGAGATGTCCCCGGCCGCCGTCGAGACCCGACTGAGGAAACCAAGGATGAGGCCGCAGCTGCTGAGAAGACCGTAGACGCCCCACCTGAGGAGCCCAGGGAGGAGGAGGCGTGGCCGGCTGAGGCCGTTGCCGAGGAACTTTCAGCGGAGGCCCCGGCGGAGATAGAAGCCAAGGAGGAAGAAGTAACTGAGGAGCCAAAGATGGAAACGCCTGCGGTGGAGGCAACAACGGAGAAGCTGCAAGCTGCTGCTCGTTCTCGAGCACCTGACTGCGACGGGAAAGCCACTGGAACCTTGAAAGGCGTCGGAGATGGCCGGTGACGATGGGGCTGAATGATAGAGGGGCTACGGCGGGTGGCGGGCTCAGCGGAGGTGGATCTGGCGCTAGAGATGGCCGGCGACGACGGGACTGAAGGATAGAGGGGCGGTGGCGAGCGATGGGCTCAGCGGAGGTGGATCCATCACCCAGGCGACGGTGGCTCTGATACCATGTTAGAAGAGGGGAGAGCGTTCTAGGGTTGCATACCCCGATGACCCCTTCTCCACTGATTTCTCATTAACCTGAAAATTAGGGAAAAACCCCTCACAAATAAATACTATTACAATATAAATGAAGAAAATTTAGAAGAGCAAGTTGCTAGCACCAACGTGAACGCGCCTGCGACGTCTAACATCTCACGAACAAAAATTGCACTCCTTGTCTTTAGATATTGATATTAGGGTCCGCTTGATAACATTTTTATTTTGATTTATTTTAAAAAAAATCATGATCATACATATCATGACAAATTATCTGACAGATTAAGATTTAGAACAAATTTAAAATTACAATTGACTTGATCGAATAATAAGTCGAGAGAGAATTTAAAAAATAGCATTAGTTACATGTTAAATAAAATGTGTCTGAAAAAGTGGATGTGATTTTCAAATCACACGAATGGCAGGTAGACGTAATTTGGAAGGCACGACTTGCAAGGTGGATTGGGTTTTCAAATCGTGGCTGATAGAGTAGACATAATTTCTAAATATTGCCGGGTAGGGTGGACGCAATTTAAAAATCACGTTTCACATAATGGACGCGATTTGGAAAAAACACCTGGCAGGGTGGACGTGATTTATAATAATAATAAAAATAATAAAGTTACGTATCTTTTATTATTTTGACGGTAAATTTATTTTATAAAATTTAATATAAATAATTAAAAAAATTGAAAATTAAAAAATTGAAAATCATCATCATCAGAGCCTTATCCCAATTAATTGGGGTCGGCTACATGAATCCTGTTCCGCCAAAGATTTCTATCAAGTGCAATATTCATATTTAAACTCAAGGAACTAATGTCCTTCCTAATAACATCGCCCCATCTCATTTTAGGCCTTCCTCGAGCTCTTTTACTAGCATCCACTAAGATTTGGTCACATCTTTTAACCGGCGCTGAGTTAGGGCGACGAAACACATGTCCAAACCACCTGAGTCTATTTTCTCTCATTTTGCTATCAATTGGAGCTATCCCCAAGTCCGTACGGATGCGCTCATTCTTAATCTTGTCTTTCTTAGTCTTGCCACACATCCATCTCAACATCATCATCTATGCTACACACATTTTGTAGATGTGTTCCTTTCGTACTGTCCAACACTCGGTACCATATAACAAAGTAGGTCTCACAGCCGTTCTATAAAATCTCCCTTTGAGTTTCACAGGCATACGACGATCACAAAGGACACCTGATGCACTTCTCCATCTTAACCAGCCTGTCTTAATCCTATGTGTAACGTCATCATAAATCTCCCCATTCTCTTGTATGATAGACTCTAAATATCGAAAGCTACTACTCTTCGGAATGTTATGTTCATCAATTAGAACCATGTCTTCCTGAACCACTCTCCCATTACTAAAATTACAGTGCATAAACTCTGACTTACTACTACTAATTTTAAAACCTTTAGACTCCAAGACAAGTCTCCAACGCTCTAACTTAGCATTTAGAGCAACAATACTCTCATCAATTAAAACAATATCGTCTGCAAATAGCATACACCAAGGGATATCCTCATGTAATTGTTTAGTTACTTCATCCATTACTAAGGCAAAGAGATACGGACTTAGTGCAGAACCTTGATGCAAACCTATAGAAACGAAAAATTCACCAGTCTCCCCAGCAATAGTTCGAACACTAGTAATAGCACCGCTGTACATATCTTTAATCAAATCAACATATCATTGAGAGATTCCTTTCTTTCTTAATGTCCACCAAATCAATTCTCTCGGTACTCGATCATACGTCTTCTCTAAATCAAGAAAAACTATATACAAATCTTTTCTCATCTCTATACTTCTCCATTAGCTGCCGTAGTAAGAAAATAGCTTCTGTAGTAGATCTATTTGGCATAAAACCAAACTGATTTTTCGATACAGTAGTCATACATCAGAGGCGTTTTTTAATTACTCTTTCCCAAAGTTTCATAGTATGACTCATAAGCTTAATTCCACGATAATTATTACAACTTTGAATATCTCCTTTGTTTTTATAGAAAGGAACTACAACACTTTTTCTCCAAACTTCTGGCATTCTCCGTTCCTTTAAAATTTTATTAAAAAATTTAGTTAGCCACTGAATACCAATATCTCCTAGGCCTTTCCATACTTCAATATGTAAGTTATCTAGTCCTAAGGCCTTGCCCACTTTCATTTTTCTTAAAGCATCCTCCACTTCTGACATCTTAATACATCTGAAATATTGATATTTATCAAATATTGTGGACTCTTGGGTACCTTCTAAAGATAAATCCTTGACGGAATCTCCATTAAGTAACTTCTGAAAATAGCTATGCCACCTCCCTTTAATCTCAAGATCCTTAGTTAAAACCCTTTGATCTTCACCTTTCATGTACCGAACATGATCTAAATCTCTAGTTTTCCTTTCTCTTAATTTAGCAAGTTTATATATGTCCTTTTCACCCTCTCGGGTTCCTAATTTATTATATAAATCTTCAAATGTCTTTGATTTAGCTTCGCTAACTATTTTCTTAGCTCTCTTTTTAGCGATTTTATAGGCTTCTAGGGTTTGATCATTTTTGTTAGTTTGCCAAACTTTAAAGCATTCCTTTTTTACTCTAATGGTATTTTAGATTTCCTCACTCCACCACCAAGTCTCTTTGTCTAAATTCTTTTTACCTTTAGATTCGTCTAAGAGTTGTTTTGCAACCCTCGTTATACAATTTGTAACATTATTCCACATTACATTAGTTTCTTGTTCTAAATTTTAAATATTTTCCTTTAATAGATGATTTTTAAATATTTCTAAACTTTTACCTTTTAAATTCCACCATTTAATCTTGAAATAATTATTTATAATGATCTTTCTTTTGAATTTAGGGATAGTGACATCCATTACTAACAACCTATGTTGAGAGGCTAGACTCTCACCAGGAATAACTTTACAATCTTTACATAAAACTCTATCGACCTTCCTAATGAGAAAATAGTCAATTTGACTTATATGTGTTCCACTCTTGTATGTTATTAAGTGTTCGTCCCTCTTCTTAAAGAAGGTATTAGTAATTGCTAGATCATAGGCCACAGCAAAATCAAGAATAGTGTTACCCATATCATTTCTATTGCCAAAACCAAACCTACTATAGTAAAATAACGTAAAAATCATAAAATCACATACATAGCATTTATTATCTCCCTTTAATTTCACTCTAATCCTGCAAACACACCCTAATTTATTTTTAATGCAACAAAAATCACAACATAATCGTATTGAATAAATTATTGCTTAATTATTAGTTGGAGTTAGTAGATACAATATAAATTTTAGAGGCCTTGGTCCATTCTGCTCGGTCACTAAGTTTTGAATAATTAAGTGCCACATGATATGCATGAACAAGGTGAACTTTGGAAAGACAACCTTTTTTTTTTATTTTTGAGGGTTGGTAAAGTAAAATATTTAAGCGGATTCAAGATATGAACGTGTTAAAACTAATCACAGTATTTTGAAATGAAGATTAAACATGTGCATGTGAATTTCATTAATTTATATTTTCTCCAAATTTGTGATCCGGAACACTTGAAGATGCAAAGCGAATTTCACATTTTTCTTAACTAATGTTGCCAACTTGCAATCCATGTTCAGCTGTCATGATTAATTCTCTAACCCTTTTCTTTTCCCCCATTATGTTTTTGCCTAAGATCATCTAATTTAGTAAAATTTACCCCTGTAATCCAATGAAGAGGCACAACGGCTATTTCCTTTGTCTCGCTTTGATTTAGGCTTATCCCTGATTTAAGTTGATTTTAGCCCAAAGTTAGCCCAATTTATTTTGACAAGGTGGATTTGACTAATTAAAAAGGGTGCAACTCAGAGTCAATCCAGATTAAGTTATCCCACCTTGAAAGATGGGACAACTTAAATCCGGTGGAAGAAAATACATTTTTACCCCATTTCTCACCCCCTCCATCTTCAATCTCCCCCTCCCACTCACCCATCGACGCCACCCCCTCCCCCCTTCCCGATCTCCTCTTCACCCTTCGGTGCACCCCCTCCCCCTCACCCACTAGTCAGACCCCTCGCGTTGCCCCCTCCCCCTCACTAGCGCTCTGCCCCTTCACCCGTTGTCCCGATTCCCCCCTCTCCTTCACCCGTCGGCGACGCCCTGTTACACCCGATCTCCCCCTCACCCACTGTTGTCGCCCTCTCTCTCTCTCTCTCTCTCTCTCTCTCTCTCTCTCTCTTTGTTATTTTACATAAAATAATCAGAGTTAACTCATTTTTTTACCAAATCATATCTTTATCTACCAGATTAATCCACTCACTTAACCCTTGTTAAATCACTCGTAAACAAAACAAATTAGAACAAAAGTGAGCCAAGTAAAATCACTTTAAGCTATTTAGGCGATTAAACCAAAACGGGACTTAAGGATTTCAGTGGTATCAGGATAAATGCAATAAAGGTAAAAATATATACATAATTGTGAATGATTTCAAAGATATATCACGTGGGTCATAGCAGCCATATCATAGTGACACCATTGGCAAGCTGAGGCGCTCAGCAAGACTCTCAAGGTGGAAGGGTGGTGGGGAGAGCAGAGAACACCAGTGTGGAAAAAGGCCTCAAGAAATGGATATTTTACTGACATCTCATGACTTCTCGCGCCATGTCAGTAACCGGCCACATGTACATACAGACCTTTTTATAGACATATGTGTCACCTCTCAGAAATAATTACTTTTAATTACATGCCCTCTAATAAAGGCTACATATGTAAGTATTTGAGTTATGCATGCATGGTTTGTAACAAGGACTTCTCATTAACCCTCTCCTTCACGGCGATTATATGATTCTCATCGATCTCTGTTGACCCTCAAAGCGGGTTGTGAGAGTTATCAAAAAACCCAGTACTCATCGCACCAACATATATAATAACGACAATGATTCCCACAAACACAATAATTAATGACTCATTGTACAATTATAAGCATACCTTATTTTACAACACGTACGTACCTCTTCTCCAACCACATTGTTGCAAGATCAGCTTAGGATATTAATTACGGCTTTAATTGTCCGTGCATGTTTGTAAAGCCGTCCCGTGAACTTTCATTGATCATAATGTACACTAAAATACTGCAAGGACTATCATATTATTAATTATTAGGTACGCGCTCTCTATCAGACACTTTTCATTCCCCATCTTGGTAGGTCTGAGAAAGGCCACTGCGCGGGTAGTAATTATAGTGCCAATGCCACTAATTAAATCAAAACAATGGAGTACTTTAGAATCTTATTACTTCACTCACTTATTAAACAAGGAGAGAGCTGGCTAGAAACTCTTGCACGGGATGGGCATTTTTTTTAATATATATATATATATATATATATATATATATAGAGAGAGAGAGAGAGAGAGAGAGAGAGAGAGAGGATCCATTGTCACCGGTGAGAATGGATTATTCTGCCACCTAATCTACATCAATAATTTTGTTAAATCTAATGACTACTGTTAACTCCCTTACTAGCGCAAAACCGCTCATGTGAGCCTCCCAGAAATTTGTGGGACCTCCCAAATCCCCACCTCCTCTCTCTCATCTCAATCTCTCCACGGCAAGAACCCCTGGGAGTGTGAAGGTCTAGGCAGATGCATCCTGTTCCTGCCTCAGGTACGTGACGACATCGGGTCAGTCCCGGTAGAAGAAGCTGAACCCACCATAGTGAGTGGCGAAAGAGGGACTTTGCAGGCATCCGATGGGAGGGATTGTAGGGGCAATACGTAGCAGAAGTTAGGGTTCAAGGAGGGATGGTCTCCCCAGAATGTGGCAGCGCATTGGGGAGAGGACGGATCGAGGTGGGTGGAGAGGAAGGAGGAGACGGAGCGGAGGGTGGCCTCGGCATGGGCGTCGAGGTCTCTAAGAAGCGATATGGTGGCGCGCACGCCAGCATTGGGGACAGAGGAGGCCATGGGAGACCGGGGAGCTCGCCGTCTACAGGGGGAGAGAGGGAGGTGCCTAGGTGGGAGGCGGCAGAGGTGGAGCGGACTAGGGTGAACTCGACGTGGGCGGCGAGGTCTCTGAGAAGTGAGATGGTGGCACGCACGGTGGCATCGGGTATAGAGGAGGCCATGGGGAGGAGAGGTGGGCACCGTGGTGGGAGGCGGAGGGAGGGCACTGCTGGGAGGCGAGGTGATGCAGGGTGGCACCGTAGGCGCTAACACCACCAGCAGTGCCACGCACGGGCTATGTCGTGGACACCAAAAGGGTGTGCCCGTCGGAGCTGCAGGTGATGGCTAGCGGCGAGAGTGTGGCCTACTGCAGCGCCTGCGACATCTTCAACTAGCCCATCTCCTACTCGTAGTTCTTCAAGAACGCTTGTGAGAGAGCGAGAGATGAGAGAGAGGAGGTTGGGATTTGAGAGGTCCCACGAAATTCGGGAACACTCACGTGAGTAGTTTACAACAGTCATTGGATTTAACTAAATTAACGAGGTAGATTCGGTGGCAGAAAAATCCATTGCCACCGGTGGCAATAGATCTTGTCCCATCGAGCTGGCCTCTATCCACCCGTGAACTTCCTTGGCGTCATCCGCGCTACAAAACAAACATCAAAGTACTATACGCCCTTTAAGCATTGTTTTGTCGGACTATGACCAGTGAAACCGCTCGTGAAACGGAATTTAATGGTGGAGCAAGGCCAGTATATACTTCGGTCGCATTGCATGTTAAGTTCGGACGGGACCATTCTTCGTATCTGCCATTTGGTGCGATTCCTTGTCCCACTGTTTAATTAATTATGCTCGTGTGACGAAGAACTCGACGAGAAGAAAGCCACATATTAGTTGAAACTGTCGACAAGACACTCCTCTCCGGGAGTACTGCATCTTAATTTCTTTGTTTTGCAGCATTTTGCGACATGCTTCGATGTAACACTTAACTCAGTGTGGACGCGGGCCATCATTAACGGATGCAAATGTGCTCGTGGATACATAGACATCGTCTAGACTACGTACCTAGGTACCCATAAATCTACACCGACGAGGAAAACAAAGCGAATTAGGAAGGTTGTTTAAGATACAGAAACAAAATAACCAAGTGCAAAGCATGCATATTTGAACTGGGAAAAGAAGGCCTTTTCCTGGACATAAGAGAAACCTAGACGAATGCTCCAATAGCCACCAGAAGCTTGCTAACCCTAATTAATTATTAGTCATCCAAACCCAATGAGAAGGAGGTGGGCAACCTAATCCTAATCCGTACCACATGCAGTAAGACATCAGGCAGAATCATAAAACAAGCAGAAACAAGAAAGAAAAGGGCACCAACGTCGTTAACATCACGAGCAGCTCCTTAGAGCGCAGGACAGAGATACCCGGGCGGAGGCTCCTTGCCACAAGTGACGAGCACATTGAGAGCCAGCGGTATGTAGATATTGAGGTTGAGAACCCTCAGCCTTATGGCGGTGCACAAGCACACGGCGGCCTCCGCCTCCAGCAGCCCCTGCAGCACGGGGCAGCAGACGTTCTCTACCGGCCTGATCCCGAGGTGCACCAGGCCCCCAAGCACGTCCAGGCACAGGCCCAGCCTCAGCACGTCGATTGAGCACCTCCCCGTGGTGGATGGCGGGGGTATGGTTGCCGGGACGCCGCCCGACGGTGGCGTCGTGCCCCCGGAGTAGGGTGGGTTCGTGTAGGTAGGCGGCGGGTTCACCACCGGTGGCTTGACCACCGCCGGTGGCGGGTAGACGACGACCGGCGGTGAGACGAGGGGGGGTGGGGGGCGGGGAATGGTGTGCTTGGGAGGTTTCTTAACGTGCGGAGGATGGGTGGGTGTGGGCGGGAGGGGGTGGGTCGGCGTTGTTGGCTGGTTGCAGTGGCCAGCCGCGTGCACGGCCGGCATGGCCACAGACATTAACAGCATGATCAACAAGATGGACAATGCGCTCGTTTTGGTGCCCATGAAAGGGGCAAAGCAAGCGGCCTACCTGAAGCTAGGGCGTTAACAACTGTTTATGGGAGGATCGAAGTAGAAGTGGGGGGATTTATAGATGTTGTTTCAAACACACCCGTGACTACCTTTTTCCCTTCTTTGTCCAGCTACTATTTTCTCTCTAACACATGATGAGGAGAAGGCTACCTGAAGTAGGATGCCTCTTTTCTTCTTTGGATATTTTCCCTCTTCGATCTTCCTCTCTCTCTTCCCTCCAAATTTCGTAGTTCGTGTCTGCGAGCCCTGTAACACCAGGACAATGGAGAGGGCATGCAAGGTTCTCTTGCCTAATCTCTCCCGTCGGTGCGAGGGAGAGTACCGGTGTGTGTGGATTCTCCGAAGGGCTACATGTTACAATGTGCCCACGCGCGAGTTCTGATCGAGGTTCCTGGCGGTGAATTTGCTTTCTGATCTCGTCCTTTCACTTTCAATTTTAATTAATTGCAATAATCTCTACCGACGTCCCATTAATTTATATGCTTGGCAGGATCACAAGTACATCACATGCAGCGTCTACTTTTATCATTCGGGGACACTACTGATTTCCCCGCTTCTGATTGCGGGCGTACATCCACTTGGAGAGGCTGGACGTGGAGCAGAGTTAATAATTGATTGATCGATCGGTCTTGTGAAGCCTTTCAAGATGCCTAAAAATTGGCTTTCCTGCAGGACGTACGCTAGGTTTCAGGGGAGCTATGGCAGCATATATAACAAGGTACATGACCGGCCCGGAGTGATGACCGGGGGGGAGGTGGGATACGGGATTAATGGAAGGACCGTGGACAGCTTGTCATGACCGGAAAGCGCGCAGCGGTTTTTATTTCTTAGGAGCCGGGGGCTCGCCCCCCGGAACAAACACGTGAAACCCCCTGTCTGCTTCTACATACCGTCATTTGTACATAAAAACAAAACCCCACGACCAACTTGGAACGCCACATCCCTGTGATGTGATCCCGGTGACTAAAAAGGCTGGATTAACGTCTATAATTGGAATTATAATACAAGGTCCTAATTTGGAACCCCGTATGATCCCTGTGATGTGTGATCCCGCCCACTAAGTTGGGGACATCCCATCTAGAAAAAGAAAGCTTTAAATGTCAACTTCTAAATTAAACCCATCGTGCATGCTTAGAAATTAACCTTTATAAATAATATGGAGATTTATTTTTGACCTACCACAATTATACACCAACCTTCTTTTAAAAACCTGAAGGAACTATTCCCAATGTTGGGGGGGGATTCATCCAACAAGATCATAGATAACTATTGAGGTAGGAGAGGATAAATCAATATCAAGATTAAAGGTAAACATCTATATATATACGACAGACTGAAGGGATGCTACCAAGAGATCTCAATAAAAAAATAAAAAATGCTTTTAGAGATTTTTTTAGAGAATACAATTTCTCCATTGTGTTTTTTAATCCGGTCCCATCTAGAATGGACAAATCATGCAATTAAATATTTAAAACAGATTTTTATATAAAAATTATTATTAGAGGTGAATTTATAAAAAAATTATTCCTAAAAATATATTCGCAGACATATCACTAGATTAATTTAAATAGGGCATATATGTCATTTAATTATGATTTTTTTATAATTTTTTGATAAAAAGAAATAATATACTTACAAATAAATATGATATTTTTTCACAGTTCAAATTTACACGGTAATATATCTGTTAATATATTTGTAAGAATATTTTTTATAAATTCTAGTTTAACCATAATTTTTATGTAAAATATCTTATTTAAAATAAAGAAATATTTTATTTTTAGCCGGATCTTTGGTTGAATACGTGCCTAATCACATTATCTTTTATAGGGTGTTTGGGAGCAGTTTTTTTTTAAAATCTATTTCTATCTAAAAATTTGTGTCAACATAATTTTTGATTTAAAGTTTAAAACTGATAAAAATTGAGACTTTCTGTTTGGCAGAGTTGTCTTAAAATTTAAAATTTATGTAGATGTGTTTGTCACCTCCGATGGTTGTAGAGAGAGAGAGAGAGAGAGAGAGAGGAGGGCGCCGCCGTCGCAGGGGGGTAGCCGGAGCCGGAGGGGGGGGCGCCGGAGCCGGAGGGGAGAGGGGGAGGGGCTGCGCGTGGGGGGGGGGGGCGCTGGAGCCGGTCGGGGACGGGAGGGGGCGCCGCAGGGGGCCGCCGGAGCTGGTCGGGGAGGGCTGCGCGCGGGGGTGGGGCCGCTGGAGCCGGTCGGGGACGGGAGGGGGCGCCGCAGGGGGAGGGGATGCGCGCGGGGGGGGGGGGCGCCGGAGCCGGAGGGGAGAGGGGGAGGGGAGGGGATGCGCGCGGGGGGGGGGGGGGGGGGCGCCGGAGCCGGAGGGGAGAGGGGGAGAGGGGCGGGGCTGCGCGCGGGGGGGGGGGGGGGTGCCGGAGCCGGGGGGAGGGGATTCGCGCCGGGGGGGGGGGGGGATCTGCCGGGGAGGGGGGATCCGCCGGGGAGGGGGGGAACGGTCGGGCGGGGGAGGGGGAGGGGGACGAGCCACGGGGGAGGGGACGCACGGGGGAGAAGAGAGCGGTTTCAAAAAAAAAATTGGTCAGGAGTTATTTTTTTTTTGAGAAAGATTTGTACGGGAGTTGGTTCTCTCCCTAAAAATTAGGAGAGTAGTACCAAACACCCATGATTAAAATTTCTCTCTCTTTTTTAAATTTGAGAGAGAAAGAGGTTAAAAAACTGCAACCAAACACCCTATTAGGATGCGTTTCATAACAGATCCTACGGAGATTCTAATCATCAAAATTCTTGACAAAATTTAAATTTTATCAAATAAAAATTGCACTTCTCTACTTACATAAGGAGAGAATTTTTCAGTGAAGAGAGAAGTCATACACAACGGAGTTAATATTTTCGAATTTTTCGAAGCTATTTCATACTTAGGACGCGTTTGGTTCGAATCATGGGTGAGATATGTTTGAAAAAATTCCCATTCGTACATATCAATTAATGTGTCAGAGATTTTTTAAAAGATGGATAATCTCATTTGGCGCGCGTCAAGTTAATATCGGGCGGGCAATAAAAGTCATGGGCATCGTCATCCATGCCCAAAGGCGAATATGCCCTTAATTTTTATTTAAAGAGCGACATTATGGTAAAAAATAGAGCGTCAGGAGTTAATACCGTAAATGGGGAGTAATCTATGGCATAATCCGCAAAAAGCTCCCCAAAATGAGCTTTTGAGGGTTATACAGAACCACGACTCTTTGAGTCTAATTCCTCTCTTCTCTTGAAATCCACGGGACACGGAAATTTAGATGACCTTGATGTATTTAATTGGGATTGTGAGATGTCAGGATTGGAATCCCTGAAATCTTTCTCTATAATTGGTTTCAAACGTGCCCTTGTACTTCTCAAGATTTTAAATGATGAGTAATACTTTTGACACCCTGCGCATGACAGGGAGGATATGGATTTTGGCCAAAGGAACGGAGTTTGTCTCCATTCCAAACAAGGCCTCGTGCAACTCAAACAGTCGTTATTCTGCCATCGAGGGTCAATGCTGCTAACTTTTTTGTGGATACATTTAATCTCATATGCGTTTACAGAAGTCTTGACTCATGCGTCCAACATCCTTTCCAGCTACTTGTGAGAAATATTAACACACGGTTTGCGTAAAATATCTTAAAGCCGTAAAATTTTATCAAAGAATACCATTTCACCATATATAGCTTATGATGTCCAACTTAAATTTTGCGGCCAGCCAAATGACCATATATATTATCACGTTTGCCTGATGCTCTTTCTTTCATCAACATTGGTCATTCTTCCGAGGGTCCACGTGAGCCTCAAAAAATTTCGAATAATCATTCTAATTTAAAGAATGTTGTGGATCAAACATTACTAACATTATGAAAAGTCTATATAGCTTTTTATTTAGGGTAGGTGATATTACAGATACATCGTGCCTAAAAACTTACTAGCAGACATATCCCTAGTTTGTCAAAAAAATTTAAAAATATCATTATCGTAATCTCCCGTTATCAGTCGTGGTATTAATTATGATTAACTTTAACTACACTTGAGAAAAGACAATAATACCTCTGGTCAAAATAATGTGGTCATCTCTTGGAATCATGTTTTTGCAAAAATCTCTAATTAAATAGAATCTTAAAGTAGAAATTAACACCTCTAATAAGGATATATAAATAAATAATTGAGACTTTAGGGTCAAAATATAAGAAAAGTCATCTTCTTCCTCTCCTCGATGGGGTCTCCCAAACCCTAAACGAGATGGTGGCGGCCGCTGAAGATGGGTTGCAAGGTGTTCACCGGAGTTGCACGGGGGCCTCGCACTTGTTAGCCACCCTCTTACCCTTCCGGTGGAGCGTCTCCTCTGCCACCGCTGTCGGCATTAGGCTCTCAATCATCAGATGAGTTTCCTCTCTCTCTCTCTCTCTCTTACCTCTCACACCCCCCTCTCTCTACATCCCAATTGTGAGGGGGTTGCTAGGTTGGACGATGTCACAAGGAGAGGGAAGGGAAGAAGTATAGGGGAGAGAGGCGGTAGGGGGGAGGGGGAGGAGCAGTAGCAACGATTGTTGGGATGGCGATGTGGTCGGATGGAAGGAGGGAAGGTCGCACTGGCAGAGAGAGGTGGGGGGAGGGTCTGAGAAAGGACTAGGTGCAAACCGCACCGTCGACCTTCAGATCTAGGGATTGTAGGGTGGTGGGGGACTCCAGCATTGTAGGGTGGGGGACGACGTAGTTGCAGGGACTGTGGGGTCGACAATGAGAGAAGGGAGGGCAAAGCCGTTAGGCGATCTAAGGTGGCACACTTGCCTCTCAAGGGGGTTCTTCGAATCTTGTAGAGGTAGGGGGGTTTCATCGAAGCTGTGGAGGAGGGAGGTGTTCCCTATATTAAAATTTTTGAAGAATATTCATTGTCCTGTGGATGGATGTTAATCGCAGTTATATTTTTAAAAGTTTTCGCCAAAACTATTAATATATTTGTTAATGCATTTCCATATATGATATATCTACAATATTGTCTCTAACTGTGATTTGTTTGCAAAAAAATCTTTTATTTAACTTTTGCCACAAATTATGTCAAAAAAGTATTAATAATCCTTGTATTATCTAACTCACCATACCATTGCTGTGTTTACAGCATGATGCCTTCAAGCTGCGCCCACTCAGAACTCATCTTCGCCATTACTCAAATGGAAGTGAAAAATGCTTAGTGCACACCCTGGGCTAATTACACACCCAGGGTGTGCACCAAGTAAACTAATTTTTTATTTTTTTATTTTTTTGTGACGTGAGACTTACATATTACTTACTGTACAAGACACACTTATATCTTGCGGATAAAAAAGTTAAAAAAATAAAAATCAGATAGAATTAATAGTGTTGGACTTAATTTTTTTAATTAGTTATTTATTTATTTTTTAGACCGTCGGATGGAAGTGTGTCTTGTATAATAAATTAAGGGGACGTGGACCCCACATCACAAAGAAAATTAAAAAATGATTGGTGCACATCCTGGGTGTATAATTGGCCACGGTGTACACCAAGCATAACTCAATGGAAGTTGATCCCTAACTGGGCCTTCAAGAAAGCCCACAGACTGGCCCCTTCTTGAAATGCACTGACACTTGTCTATATAGGGTAATTTTGTAGTTTGGATCATTAGACCTCTTCATCAGGCAATGGAATTGTGGTTTCTTGTCATAATCCTAGAGAGAGAAGATGTTGGTTCTAGCAGCTTTTGGTAGGGATGTCAATGGATCGGGTTCGGTTCGGGTAGACCAATACCATATCCTATCCGTGAAAATTTTACTAATACCATACCCGGATAGTACCCTATTATTTTCGCGGGTATGGATACGGATATATCCGTCACGGGTATGGATATATCCGTGGATATCCGTATCCGTCCATAAAGCATGAGTTCACGTTCACATCCAAAGAAATGTGAGATTTATGAGAATTGGAAAAAAAGAAATCCGGTGAATTCTTTCCTTTCTAAAGTAATTTTTATGTTTCATAAAAATGACCTTATAATTTTAGCAAGAAGTCTAAACTCACAAACTCAACCAGACGGGCAACGGATTGGGTTCATGTCAAAATCATAGGCCTAATATGCACAATAAGTTATTAAGAGCGGGTTCGGATCGGGTACGGGTTTGGGTGCACTAAATCCATACCCTATCCGAATATGAAACGGGTATTTTAAACGTATACGAACCCGAATCCATATCCGTTTATTCGGATATTACCCGACCCGTGCGGATAATGCGGGTAATCAGATTTGCGGGTATTTTTGACATCCCTAGCTTTTGGGGATTTTGCTCTCTATATCTCTCTCTGGAGGTGACAATCCTCCTTTTTGGAAATTCAATGAGACATCGGCTACTAATAGGAAAGGATCATGGGAGGTGGGGATTCCAAGTCCATCATCTCTCCCCACAAGCCTTTCCAAATGCAGCTCTCTCCTTTCCAAACTCAGGGCATTGGCATTGGCCTATCATGTCCACCTTAATTACAGCCTCGTACTCATGGTTTGGAGAATGCAAAAAGTCGTTTAATTTTATGGGAAGTTGGACGGGCCATTAGCTACACAAAGAAATTAATCTTGTTGCTATGGCATGTGAAGAGTCGTCTTCAAATAAAACCATGTGATCGTGGCTTTCTGAGTATTAGAGAATTAATGGGAGTCAAGGTGCCATATTCATTATATTATATATATCGGGGTAGTCCACGCGGTTTGAAATCCTTGAGCATGGCGTTGAGTATCCTCGAATTGAACAGGGATCGATGTTCTTACTCACCTTGTGTATATATATGGATCGGGACGAGCTTGATATCCGTTCATTCAATAGAAATTCTCGTTTATTGCTCATTAGTTCTTTTTTTATGTTCTACGTAACGTCTTCGACTTATTTAACTCTTCCAACTTCGTTGCCCTGGTGATCACTGGGATGAGACCATGATGGCCGTCAAACACACATTGACAGTTTCTAACCTTGGAACCCAGGATAGCCGAAACATCTCTTGGTGGAACGGATAGGCTACATCAACAAAGCATCTTCTTTATTCAATCACTTTGAGCAAATTACAAATACGTGTAAAGGACACAGAATATTCCTCCAAACCCTTCACAACCTTTACTTAATTAAGTACTACAGCCATGATTCCCTTCTTGCAGTTGGGATTTGAAGGCTCGATCAAATCCTCTCCGATCCCCATAAACAACTAGCTACACAACGGAAGTTAATTTACACGCCCCAAAAGAGAATACGCGCAAACACAAATACCACCACACTGCGAGAACTTGACGAAGGAATAATACGTTCGAGGACAGAGAAAAAAAAAGAGCTTGATGACTTGGGCAGACCTAGGCACACTTGAAGCCGGAGGGAACCTTCTTGCCGCAGAAGTTGAGGAGCAGGCTAAGGTCGATGGGGACGTTGAGGTGGATGCCTAGGATGCTGGCCTTGATGGCGGTGCAGAGGCACACGGCGGCCTCGAGGTCGACAAGGCCCTCCAGGAGGGAGCAGCAGGGGTACTTGGGGGGGTTGCCCAACTTCAGCTTGAGCAAGTTGAGCACATTACCGCACACGCTCAGCTTCAGGGTGTCCCTGGGGCAGGATGGGTAGACAGGTTTGCAGGTGCGGCAGGGTGGCTTGACCGGCGGTGGCTTGATCGGTGGGGGTGGGCATGGGACGTAGGTACCGGAGGCCAGGGCGAGGAAGAGCAGGTTGAGTGAGAGGATGAGGGCTGTGGTAGTGGCACAGGCCTTGGAAGCCATGGCTGGAGAGGATATATGTATGACTGATCAGGGGCGCCCAAGGATTGGTATGATGGGCAAGAGGCGATTTGTTGGGTGTGTGCCTGATCGAGTGTTGCCGAAGGGCTGGGGTTTTATATATAGGCGGGAGAAGGGGGTATTGTGCCAAAGCTGGGGGGAGTGGAGCTGGGCCAAGCTGCATGTGGCCGGCCGCAGTGCAACTTGGAATGCAACTTGGGATTGGGAGGGAGAGATGGCGATTCAGATTTCTCATTGCCTTGGAGCTTAGCGCGCTGTATGGTTGGCATGCACCACCACCGCGCGCTGTTCATGGGACCGGGGGGCGTGGGACGTACGACTGTGGGTTTACAAATCCTCTATTTTTTATGGTCCGTCCAACTTTCCATCAAGGGGTCATTGATGATCGAGTAGGATAGGCTCGAATACGTTGTTCGACCGTCTCACTCGAACAACATGTTCGAACTATCATGCTCGAATGAGATATTCGTCCAAAAATTCACAGACGTCGGGTCATCTGTTCAATCTGATGTAAGGAAAATAATCGAAGTCAATTAAAAATGACATCGACGAATGTATCAAATATCGACTTCTTACCGACAAATAAGGCAATCGACTTTACCCTACCCGATTATTAAAGAGAATATATAACAACAATATTAGTTATATATATAACAACAATATTAGTTGTCTGCCAAACTGTCAACAGTCTATAGATGAGACCGTACGTGAACATCCATCCATCTCGATCGTACCCAATCGTGAGACGAGCACCTTAATTTTGATGCGTCTGGCATTTCACACAACAACCAATGTGAATTAATGATAGAATGACCCAAGTTTAAGATGTCAAGTGAAAGCCGTGAAAGGATGTCCGTCAAGAATGTAATGATATGATTGGTCATTATTTTCGAAAGGGA